>VMDR010000400.1:0-246268 GCA_007922815.1 Macrotus californicus | reverse complement strand
ACTAGACATGTTAATAAGCAAACATTAAGTAAAACTCAGCACATGTCCCTCCCTTCAATAAGCATGAAGCAAAAATCAGGTTTGTAATTATTATACTTGTAATGTTAAACTAAAATCAAGATTTCACACGGAATATTTTTGGGAGTGATTGTGTTTTGACAAAGGCAATATGAAACACATAAACCTTTCATATTTAATTAAAAGAAACAAATTGTGACCTAGTTGCTTATTTTATGAAAGATTTATATAATAGACTTCTGACTTGACTCATCTGTTAAATGAATTAACCAATAACATTTTCCCACACTCTGAATGACAATGCCATTTTGAGCATTTTTAAAAAAGATTTTGTTTATTTTTAGAGAAAGGGTAAGGGAGGGAGAGAGGGAGAGAAACATCGATGTGCAAGAGATACATCAATCGATTGCCTCTCACATGCCCCTAACTGGGGACCTGGCCCACAACCGAGGCATGTGCCCTGACTGGGAATTGAACCAGTGACCCTTTGGTTCTCAGGCCTGCGCTCAATCCACTGAGCCACACCAGCCAGGGCTATCACTAATTTCTTAAAAGTCAAACAATATCAGTCATGATTTATGCATTAGGCATCCTATACCCCCTCCTTAGAATCATCTAGAAATTAGGAAGGTGAAAATATGTGTTTTCCTAATAAACAAAAGCTGAACTTCTACTTGGGGATTAAAAAGCATCATTGAAGCAAGTGAAGTTAAGTTATTAGTTTTATTAAATAAGAACGTGACACCGACGTTTATACACTGTTGAAATGATGTTATTTAATCTGTCTAAAGGCAGCAGTTCCCGTTTCTCTCTCACAACGTCACAGTTAAGCCTTCATTTAGTCTAACAAATAAATAACAGGGTAGATTTTTCATATTTCTCTGGATCTTTACACCGGGAAAGAATTTCAGGGCATGAAGAACAAATAAAAGAACACCTTTGACAGACAATCTGTCCTTAGAATTTGGTTAAATTTGGCTTTTTCTCAAAGTTCTCTGCTCATCTCCACAGAAGTTTGTACTTTGGTAGCCCTAGAAGGACGGGGTGAGAGGTTACTACCATTTGTAATAGTAAAGAGCAAACAAACACTTTGGCAAGTGTGAACAAGAGGAAAGCTGAAGACATTTACAAATACATTTGTAACATCTCTTTGACGTGGTGTGAGGTACAAATCGGGATGAAAGCAGTATGATTAACTGACGGCAGGGTGCTGGTGGGCATTAACAATGTACTCAACACATCAACTCCATACAGAAGATTCATGGGGAAAATTAAGTCAAACAAAGCAGTGAGGGAGCATAAAACACAGAAAAACCCACAAATTTGAGAACATTACATTTTTGTCTGAAAAAAACAGGTTCCCTGAAGCCTGGAAAGTGTTTACTGGTGGGCGCTTCTATTCAGATAGTGGGGGAGGGCTTGCTGCAGATTCTGGCCATTCATACACGTCTGGCAGCATGGAGTCGTATTCACTTCGCCATATTCTTTCTCTAACGTACTTGGCCTTGTCCTCAGGTTCTGGGTACCGGAAAGCCATCTTATTAGCGTACAGGTACTCTGTGACCTGAAAAGTAAATAAGGTTACCGTGTGGACCCTGATTATTCACCTATTTGAGAGAAAAAGTACTGTTAAAACACAGATAAATGAACTTAAAAGAAGGGCATTTTTCTTTTTTCAAAATAAAACACATTACTCTGACTCATTTCAAAACATGTTGAGACTCTTGAAAGCTTTTAAAAGATGAAATAAAGATCATCTGCTATCTTACCATAAAAGCTGGACATGTCTAAAGCCAGCTCCTCACCCTGAATTACTGGCATTTCCTTAACAGTCCAATCCAACAAACACTGTTAAGCTACACTCTGTGTCAGTCAAGTGCACTTACTTGGGTGACGTGTCCCGCCCATGTCCCTTCTCCCCAGTGTCCTGCGGAGACCGTGTGTAGGAGACCACTTCATCGCGGCTCACTGGAGTGGCGTGAAAACCTAACCACAGCGAGCCTGATGTTTTTGCTCCAGAATCAGGAGTAAGACACACAGAAACTATTACAAATCAAGTGTGGAACTAGAACTGTAAGGTCACATAAAGTCAGGCCTGGAACCTGTCCATGGCAGCTCACCACCATCACTGAGCACCAGGCATGTTCTACCTGCTTCACGGGAACCAAGCAAGCTAAGTGCTGTTATTATTACTCTCATTTTTCACAAGGACACCAAAGTATCAAGAGTTTCAGTAACTTGCCAAAGGTATTATAGTTATGTGAGCTGTGTTTTAAACCCAAAACATTCTGAATTTAGATCCCAGACCCTAAGCAGTTAAGCTAGGCTATTTCCCACTAAAATGACCTTGAACGAATTTCTGATCTTTGCAACCAAGCCACACACCACGACTGCTGGTGGGCATAAACCCACTGAGCCTCTGTCTTAGTCTAAAATGCGGTGGAAGGAAAAGGTCCCTCACAGAGTAGCACAGTGCCTGTCTGTCACACAGTCAGTTCAAGTTATGATTTTATTTTAACTTTAAAAAGTATAGTCACACATTGTAAAAATATTCAAACAAGTAAGTCTTTCTTCTCCTCCTTCTCCAATTCCCATTCCAAATGGTGACCACTATTCAAGTTTATTTCAGCTTTCTAAAAGAAAAACTTAACCAAAAAATGGTAGTTATTAAAAATAATCTTTGGTCCTAGGAGCTCAACCTCACAGTATTTTGTGACGGGAAATGTTTCAATTATTTTCTAGACTATTGTTGGAAACATATTTGTATCCACAAAAAAGACTGGGGGCAGGCATGAGCTCGGAATTCTCCGTGGTCATGCAGGCATGCGGGAGGTGACTGGTGGCTATCTGAAAATGCTCAGTAGCTATGGGTTGGGGGTGGGGGGGGTGGCGGATACAAAACACTGCTTACTCTCCTGGTTCCTGGCTCTTACAAAGGAAAGCCTTGAACCGATGGAGAAGGAGTGAACTCTTTACCCGGGGAAAGGGGGAAGAGACAGAGTCCTGGAGTTCTGCCTACACCAACCCCAAACACCGAACTCCTTCCTCATGCAATGCCTTTCATTTGGACACACCAGTAATCTCTGAATGGACTGGTATCTTCCAAACTCTGCCACACCTGTAATGTCACTCTAAGTCCTCAGGTTGAACTCCGCTCATGCTAGTGCTGGCTCTAAAATCTTCCAGTGTTTTGCGACAGTCAGGTACACAGTCAGACTCGTAGCTCTGGCACGTGGGTGTTTATACAAGTTTAGGACAACATTCAGATCTGGTCTTAGGCCATTTTCCTACGTTTACTGTAGGACCCCAACTCAGCTGGTTTGGCTGCTACTTCCTAAACATATTATCCTTCACCAAACCCCAGTCTTTGCTCATTTTATGAGCATCAAAATAATGCAATGGTAACATTAACAGTCAAAGGGGTAAAAGCTTATGATCATCAGTGTAAAAGCTGAAAACATAGTTGATGAATTTATCTAATCCTAATGTTTAAGAAAATCTTAGTAATCCAGGAATAAAGGCCTACTTCTTTAAAAAGATTTAAAAATATTTATTGCCCTGGCTGGTGTGGCTCAGTGCGCCAGCCTGCAGACTGAAAGGTTGCCGGTTCGATTCCTGATCAGGGCTTATGCCTGGGATGCGAGTCAGGTCCCCAGCTGGGGGCATGCAAGAGGCAACCAACTGATGTTTCTCTTGTACATCAATGTTTCTCTCACTCTCTTTCTCCTTTCCCCTCTCTCTAAAAATAAACAAATAAAATATTTTAAAAATATTTATTCAATCAAAGCTAGTATCACATATGATATTAAGGAATGCCCTTATCAACCCAATTGCTTAAAACTGCTCAAGTATCAACTAATTTAGTAAGATAGGGGAAAAAAGAGCTATACATATTTTTTAAATTGATTTTATTTTTAAGAGAGAGAGAGAGAAACATCACTCTGTTGTTCCACTTATTGATGCATTCATTGGCTGATTCTTGTGTGTGCCCTGACTGGGGATTGAACTTGCAACCCTGGTTTATCAGGATGATGCTCCAACTGAGCTACTCGGCCAGGGCAAGCTATATGTATTTTTTTAAACAAGAAATTATTTGCAGATTGTTCAAAACTCAACAATTCCAGAAGAATTAACTAAGAAACTATTAAAAGAGTTAAGATTGTTCAACAAAGAAACTAGTTATCAGGTAAATTGATAAAAATTAATACTTTCCCTATACATCAGAAATGACCAGTGAGGAAATATATATGGATAGAAAACTTTTATTATATACGATAACCAAAAACGTTACTTTTTAAAGATTTTATTTATTTACTTATTTATTTATTTAGAGGGTAAGGGAGGGAGAAGGAGAGGGAGAGAAATATTAATGTGTGGTTGCCTCTTGAGTGTCCCCCAACTGGGGACCTGGTCCATAACCCAGGCATGTGCCCTGCCTGGGAATCGAACCAGCAACGCTTTGGTTCCCAGGCCATCATTCTATCCACTGAGCCACACCGGCCAGGGCCAGTAACAAAAAAATTTTAAATATCTAGGAAAATAAATACTGAGACATGCTGCATTTAGATGAAGAAAACAACAGAATTATATTGAAAGACTTAAGGTTTTTAAACCCCTCAAAACCTTAAGTAGACAGAGGTACTGAATGGGAAAGAGTCAATACTGACTCAATTTCACCTATTTGATTTATATGACATACTTTTATACATAACTGCAGGACTTTCTTTAAATTAAAAAAACTGAAAAACCATAATGATGGAAAATATATAGTATCAAATAATACATTTTATATATATTACCATAATAATTAAAACAGTACCTAATGATAGACAAATACAGTCAGCAACAGACTCCCGGTAATAGATTCAAAGATGTTATGCTAATACACGTAAAAGGAGTATTCTCAGTCAACTGGTGGTGAAGCAACTGGTTAACTATGCAGAACAAAGTTTCTCTGTCTCACATCATACACTAAAGTAAATCTCAGAGGGGTCAAAAAGTTGTATATTATTCGAAAATGCAGATAGATATTTACATAATTTTGGAGTGGGAGAAGGCATTAACATTCATAAAAAGTGAGAAACAATCCATAAAATTAACAGACAATTTCATGAAAGAGCATCTGAAAAAATGACACATCAAAAGTTAAAATAATTGGCAAATGGAGCAATACCTCCACCAAAGCAAACAGCAGGATCATTTCCCTTAATAAAGAGCTCTTATAAATCAGTATTAGAAAGTAGAAAGACAGCCCTGGCCAGTGTGGCTCAGATGGTTGGAGTGTTGTCCTGTAGACCGAAAGGTCGTGGGTTCGATTCCTGGTCAGGATACATACCCCAGTTGCGAGTTTGATCCCCAGTTGGGACATGTACAAAAAGGCAACCAATCGATGTTTCTCACATTGACATTTCTTTCTCTCTCTCTCAAAAAGCAATGGAAACAAATGCTTTTGGGTAAGAGTAAAAAATAATAGTAATAATAAAAGAAAGTAGGAAGACAAATATAAAAACAAGCAAAGATCATGAATAGGCTGTTCATGGAAGAAACATAATTGTTCAATAAACACAAAATATTCTCCAATGTAATAATAAAATGAGTGTTTTAAATAATAATAAGATTCATTTTCCACCTGTTAAATACACAAGATTTGGCCTGGTTGGTGTGGCACAGTGAACTGAGCACCAGTCTGTGAACTGAAGGGTAGCAAGTTCAATTCCCACCTAAGGCACATGCCTGGGTTGCAGGCTAGGTCCCCAGTCAGAGGCACTCAAGAGGCAATCAATCTATGTTTCTCTTGCATGTCGATGTTTCTCTCCCTCTCTTTCTCCCTCCCTTCCCCTCTCTCTAAAATAAATAAATAAAATCTCTTTAAAAAATACACAATATTTAAAAAATAATAATTCTTAAGTATTGGCAAAGGTATGGGGAAACAAGTACACTCACATCAAACAGGTACAATGTAAATCAGTACTTTTTCCCAGAGAATTATTTGGCAATATATATCAGCAGTCTCAGCATATCAATAACTTTTGTCCTTATGACTGGCCGCTTACGGAAAACAGTCACGAACGCACATGAAGTCTTACCTGTGGATGTCCACTATAATATTCTTTCTGCCAAAATGAAAAACACTTAAAGGTCCAAACAGAAACGGTTAAACTAATTATGACATAACGAGAATTACAAGCAGCATTAATGATCCACGTGAGAATTATTGTGGATTTATGTGGGAAAAGGCTTGTCACCCATTAAATGGAAAAAAGCCCAGTGAGAAGCCAATTACAAAACAAGTGCAGGTGACTGTGTGCACTTACTGTGTGTTTACGAAGAAAACAGGCTAGAAGGCAACAAACCCAAAATAATGATGCGGTTATATTTTGGTAGAATACGGGCGACCTAATATTTCTTCTCTGCGACCTCTTAGTGTTTCAAAGGTTTCTCTAATAAACTTGTGTTACATAAGAAAATGCCATGAAAACTTACGTGAAGAGGTATAAGCTATTACTTACTTTAATAGCAATGTTAATAGAAACTTCCTGAATATTAGCAAGAGGTGGGTAAAGTCTCCCTTGAGCTAGCTCTTTGTCCGTCAATTGATTTGTCAGTGCCTAAAGAGAAAAACAGTACTTTCGTATGCTTATGTAACACAGAATGACGAAGACATAACAAAAGAGAAAAAAGGGTTGGGGGAGCAGAGAATAATACAGGTCATACAATTCTCCTCCTTCTAGCAGGAATGCACTTAAACTACTGCAGAAATTAATACTGTTCACCACTAAACAATAAAGAAATAACCGTATTTAATGACTCATTGACATTTTACTTAACATACAGATTTTGGCATAATTACAACAGTTACTGTGGAAATGGACATTAATATCTGTATTAATGTGAGTTTTTCAAAACCCATATTGCCAAGTTTGGAGCTCCGATTATTCCAAATAAATCAGTAATTGTCATTAAGAACTCACAAGGAGTTATACTTTACCTATGCCATCACAATGTCACCGTCACAAACATATGAGGTACAGTAGATATGTTGTAAATATGAAAGGATTCCTAGGTTACCATCAAACATTTGAAAAATCATGTTAAAAAATAATTTTATGCAAAAGTACATGGGCAAATCAAAAAAGCAATGGATGAGTAACTTCCTTTCCATTCGTAAGGCAGATTTAACCCATTCTCTCTTTTTCTTTCTGCTTGTAATCTTTATAATTAATCTTTTATAAAATAACCAAACAACATTTAAAACATTTACCTTTGCAGCTTCTAGGAAAACATGGTCACTAATATGCCGGGTGTTACAGAGAATAACAGCTAAAGCCACGCCTAGAACACATTTTAACAGTTTATTTAGTAAGTTAACTTTTCAAATTGTGAAAGGAGCCAAAAAAATTCCCACATTTAAAGCAAGTCAACAGTAACTCACCCCCACCCCAAACACCACCCCTCAAAAACACAAAGCAGCCAAGAAAAAACAGAAGTGTTGCATAAAAGTTATCAACTGCCAATTTCCTTATTAGTCAAATACAATATAAAAAATGGCTTTGTTAAGTGAGCAAAGTATTTTTTCCACGCCCTTATGTCTTTGTGCCAAAAAAATGTTGTTGGACAGAACAGATCAGTTTGAACCTTATCACGTTCTAGAAAGAGACCATCAGTGACGGAACAGTTTCTGTTACAGATGAGAGGTCTCAGGACACCAGCAGGGCAGAACTCTCCACAACTACAACCGCGTGGAGCATATGCAAAGCACTCGGATATTCACAGGCTAAAACCTCTGACTGCCGTCACAGCACGTTCACTGGATGGCAGCCCACACATGCTACAGATCTACCTGTCACGAGATCTGAACTAGAGCCTGTCGTCAGCTATTCAGGGAGAGAGAGGCCAACAAGGAGGAAGACAAACGTACAAAGGAAGTTTGTGTCAAATCCCTGTTTTACTCAATAGTCTTTCACGAAAACAAGCAACTAAGAATCACCAGAAATTTATGGAAAATAAACACCACAGGGGAAGAAATACCTTAAAGAATCTTAATTCTTAGGAGACATTTGAAAGAATACTGCAAGTTTTCAAAAAGATAAAAGCTTTTCTTAAAAAAAAAGAGTGATTCTAGGATGAAAAAGGTGTTGGGAATTTTAAAACTTGCTGAGCTGACTGAACTGAGGACATATGATATTAAGCAATTATTATTAATTTCCTTTGATATGAAACTACTAATATGGTTATGTTTAATAAAATTTTCTTTTATAGAGATACATACTGAAGTAGTTTTGAATTAAATTTTATGATGTCTCTGATTTGCTTTAAAATAACCCAGTGAAGGTCAAGTATGGGAGAATGTGTTGAAAACTGCTAAAAAGTGGGACATTAGAACATGGGACTTCATCCTTCCCTCTGATTTTGTTTATGATTAAAATTTTCCATAATAAAAAGAAAAAACAAAACTAAAACAAAAACACACCTACAAGCGCTAAAACACAGAACAGATACAGATGAGTAAATGAACATTACAGAAACCCCCCATATTACGAAATAAAATAGGCAGAGGGGAAACCGTGAAATAAAATTTAAAGTCAAGGACAACAGAGGGATCTGACCGCGGTCTAACACACGTTCCACAAGGAACACAGAAACACTGGTAGAAAGGAGGGGCGTGAGAGTGTGAAAGACTCCTTCGGAAAAGAAGACAGTGAACTGGCCTGCCCACAGACACACGGTAACTGGAAATAAGCCCAAACCTCAATGTATTCCCATTAACCTTTCAGAGATTTAAAAATAAATTTTAACATTTAAATTTAAACAAAAATTTTAAACATTGGAGAGAGAAAGCTAGTGTGTACAAAGGAAAGAGAATCTCACGGATGCCAGATTTCTCATCAGCAATGCTGGCCACTAAAAGTGAAAGGAGAAATGCTTCCAAAGGTCTGCGGAGAATGACTTTGAAGCTACCCAATGAAACTATTAAGCAAAAGGACAAAATAAAGACATTTTCAGAGAAAACTCACGAAATTTTTTCCACGCTTTTATAAAAAACTTACACAAAGATGTACTCCAGGAAAAAACAAAAGAAAACGAGACTAATTCGGAGAGAAACAGCATCAAGACAGACGGAAACAGTGCACATGCACGAGAGAGAGCACAAGGGGACGTGGGACACAGAGAAACTTGTTGTGGAGTGGTATCCAGTAAAAAAGGCAGCAAGCTGGCAGGAAATTAAAGAAGTCATTCTATCTGACCCTGGGAAGATTCAGTATTAAAACTTTGTGATACAGAATCACACATTCTATAATATTTATCAAATTACACTCTGGTTTAGATGGTGAATAAAATTTCCATAACCATTTAACCTCAGAGCCAATCCATAGACGAGGCACGGAAGACAACGTAACACAGCATACATGTCTCAAGAGAGCACTCTACCACGAGTAATATGAGCACTGTTAACTAACCAAAAGCGAGAGAGGAAATAGGAAACGCAGATGTTTTCATTTTCACCGTGGCAAGCTAATGAAAACTGTCTTAAGTTTTTACCAAAACCTCTTTAACTGCGGCACATCAAGATAAAGGTAACTACTAGGAAAGCTGAAAGTTGTAGTAACACAAACTGAGTGGCAGAGAGAGGAAGCAAAGTGTTAGAGCACCTGCGGGTACTGTTACCTGTACTTCCCCACGGACAGGGGTTGTAGTTGAGAGCTGAGATAAGGTGGTACCAAGGGGAAATAAACAGGGTTCTACCATTTTATGTCATTCTGTTCCTTCTGCATGTTTATGAGCCATGTACTACATTATTTCTATAATAAGAACAAGTTTAACAAACAATATGAATAAATTTTCAGGGGAATAGAGCAAGGTAGATTTGCTGAGTTCCTTGGGTTTCCCTGTACAGTCATACCAGAATCCTATAAATGCTATTGTCCATTCTAACCTTAAATTCTAAAGAATTTCATGAAGTACTTACTTACACATCAGTAGTTACTACTCTGTAAGATACATAATAGTGACATTTACCTGGAAAAATATACACGTTGTTTCCTTGACCCGGCGTAAACAGCTGCCCGTCACTTAGCTTCACCGGCTCAAAGGGACTGCCACTGGCAAAGAGACACCTTCCCTGGTAAGAAATGACACCACCTTGATTTTGCCACTCTGTGGTCTAGAACTTTGAGGTTAACTTAAACAAGATTAAATCCTGTAGTAAAGTAGAGCAACGTATTATTTGCAAACAAGAATAATTTATTATATAACACGATCGCATCATGAAAATCCTTATTAGAATGAAGTATATTTTATACAAGTTGAAAAATGTCCACTACTAGTTTTTGAAAAACCTCTCACTTCCATTTCCTTTCAAACAACTTTAAAACATAGATGGCCAACGGGTAAGTGTCTCTGAGCGAAGTGGAGAGCATCCAAAATTAAACTGCTGTCTACTGTACACCTGCCGTCTTTGGCGCGGTGCCAGGGGCTCTCTAAGTGTCCACTCGGCTCCTGGAGCCTGCATAAAAACCTCATGAGGTTATCATTACCTGATTTCACCGATAAAATAAAATCAGAAAACCAAGGCTTAGCTCTTTCCAAGTACTCTGTAAAAAGTCACACATCACAGTCACAGCCGTCAAACTGGGGTCTGGGTATTTAGCACTTCATAGCCTCGGCCCTTCTCTGTTGTGCCCTAATGCCCCCGAGCGAGCCAGTTTAGGAAAGAGGCATTGATACAGCCGCACTGTCAATCCCAGAAAACAAGGCATGTTGCCTTGATAAAGCAAAAAAGCCTCCAAGTTTGCTGTCATCGCTGATTTTAGTACTGTGTTCCATAACGGCACGCAATAAATGTCACCGGCACACTCTGTGTTCTAAGAGAGGTACATGTCTGTGAAAATGAAAAGTATCTGAACACTATTTTATAAAACAAAATCCTTTATACATAATTCTCTCCCACCCAACAAACCCCAGTGGCCCTGTGTTTCCCTGGCAAAAACTAACATAAAGATCAAGAAGAAAACAATAGTTCTCTAACAGGGTAACCTGTTACCATAATCTATAACACATATACATCATGTTTAAACAGCTTCTTGGATTAAGTTAAAAGGTGATTTTCAAAAAAACTGAACTATGTCCACACAGAAGGATGGACAAACTGCCATGGACACTTGAACATTCGACAGAATTGTCCAATAATCTAAAATATAAATTATACCAAGAGAGTTAATACCTTAGCATTACTATTTGAAGTAGAGCAGACCCTTGGCATTAGTGCATTTAGCACTCAAGAATTTGACCCGTGGGATAACCTAAAGGTCCATAGTATACAGTGATGACTACTTTTACAGGACATACTTTCAATTCCAAAATGATGCAACATTTAAGTGTCGAAGCAAGTTAGCTACATGCTCAGTGAAGGGCTCAGGTGACCGGCTTGGACCTGCAACTACATCATTTCCTACAGACAGCTCTTATCGTTCTCTCGTTTTTTTATCCTCACTCTAGGACATCCTTTTTTGTTTATTTGTTTGTTTTGAGAGAGAGAGACATCGATCTGAGAGAAAAACATTGGTTGGTAGCCTTCCTGTACACACCCCAACCGAAGATCAAACAGGCAACCTAGGCATGTGCCTTGACCAGGAATCGAACCTGCAACCTTTTGGTCTACAGGACGATGCTCCGACCAATTGAGCTACCTGGCCAGGGCTTATCATTCTCTAGGCACAGCTCTACTTGTGGCAAAAATTGTGTTTCTTTGAATATTAACATTAGTTCCTGGCTAATGTCATACATATTACCACAAGAATAATAACAATGTATCTAATAATAAAGACTATGGTAGTACCATTAATTTTAATAGCTTCATGAAATGGATTCTACAATATAGTACTTCATGGGAAAAGTGGTATGTCCTCATGATTCCAGTAAATTTGGAGATTTAGAAAGATCTTGGGAATATTCTCTAGAATGGCGATATTCTACAGCAGTTCACCTTCTCCAGGCTGTAGATTTTTGTTTTTATCATAACCCACCCATGGCTTAGCTGTGGCCAGATCTTAATGGCAACAGCACTCTCAGCCCGAGGGCCACGCTGGCCTGTCCGTGCTGTGGGCCACCGCGGCTCGCTCTCTGAGCGGCGGGAGTGTCGGAGTGACACCAAGACATCTCTCCACTGGAAACAGGAGGAGACCGAAAATGTAAGAGGGCGCGGTCCATGCACAAATACATGCCATTCTTTTATGAAACACGACGAAAGAAATTACATAAAATTAAACTATGATGAAATGCTTTTTTAAGAATTTAATCTTTATTGTGTTTTTCCCATTGCCATTTAGTCCCCCTATACTCTTTCCCCTGATGAAGTGCTTTTTATAATTTTTAAGAGATAATACAATTTCAAATTTATAAAAACCGTGAAAAAAGTTTTATTTCAAAACAGTGCGTGAAACTAGTCTTCTTGGGGAGTTTTTACTCATTCCAACAATGTATGTCTATTAAAATAATATTTATTCTTTCAAAAAATAAAATTCTTAAATGGTTGAACAGTCTAGTAACCTACCACTACTGCTCAAAACATTTAAATTTTTTGTGTTTTGGAAATGTCCAAGTCATGCCACGTTGAGTGCATGTATCCGACAGTCATTGTATAAGACTAAGACGCAAATGGGGGGAGGGTCACCAGTAGTTTTAAGCAGTAAAGATCAGTGAAGAGGATGAGCAATCAAGTTCAAAGTAACACCATGCTTTGGTAAAAAGTGCAACTATACTAAAGAGACTAATTTTTATTTCAATATCTATATGCTGACTTTGAGAATGATTTCAAAAGAAAAGATTTCAATAATGATTATAACTGTTGGAAACCAATATTTAAGAGACTTCATTTTGACTAACACAGGGAGGCAATAGAGAAGCCAAGAAATTTGGAGAATAGGTGTCAAAATAAAATGTCTAACAATGAGAAGAAGAGAATGCTAACGATATCAACGGCTTGAATATTAAGTTCGGCACGTTCTGAGGCTGAGTTCCACGTTGGCAAGCTCTTCCAGGTTGTTTCACACCAACTCTCCCTCCAGTAACAATGAGAAAACCCAAAAGAAATATATTAAAAATATTTTTCAAAGAAGTGGGAGAGCTACCAAGACAGTGAGAGTTTGGAGGTGGGAAACATTTAAGATCCAAAGGAAGCTGAAGGCAAGATGTGAAAGCACAGCGTTGGAAGCCTTCATCTTCAAGGTGATGGCTGATTTTGAAAGCAAAGCCTGTGGCCGAGAGCCTGGGTGACAAGGCAGCAAAGCTGTCAGAAGCCTCATGATGTCAGAGAGAGGAAAAGTAAAGGTCAGGGGTGACTAGGGTTGAGGGGTGCTGGTAAACACCCCAGGGCTTCTCACTCATCCCCAAAGGGCTGCACATCGGGGGAAAGGGTAAACTGAAAACAGACGAGGGCTCCCACAGACTGCCTCCAGATGGGACTGGGAGAGCTGTCCCTGACTAACAGCCCCCCAAGGAAAAGGCAGAGGCCCTCCGGAGGAAGATAACTTCATTTAGAGACTCAAACTATTGCGGCAATTCTTCAATCATACTATCTAGAACTCAATAAAGAAACAAAACATAAAAATAAAACTAGGCTTACAAAAAGACAAGAACTGGGTGACGAAGAGAAAAAAGGTAGTACAAATGAACTGACAGAGAATTAGGTATTATTACTACCAGGCTTTAGCTTTAGTTATGATTCAGATATTTAAGAAATTCAATGACAAGACAGAAAATTTTAGCATGAAAATTGCAAGTCAAACAAAAGGACCACATAAGTTTTAAAAGATTATTGTTAAAATTGTGAGGTATGATAATGATACAGTGGTTATGTTTCTTAAAATATCCTTAACTTTTGAGAGAGACAATATTTATAATGGAATGATCTGATGTCTGGGATCTGCTTCAAATTAATGCGGAGCGGGAACATGTCAAAGAAACAAACTTGCTGAGGATCAGCTCTGTGCCAGGTATCGGTGTGAGAGTTAGTTACACTACTCTCTCCGCTTTCGTCTGCCTTTGAAGTTTTCCATCGCAAAAACTTTTTAATAGGGTGGGGACAAAAACATTTAATCCCAATTTATTAATTAGTCCCATGGGCATGCACGAACAATGATTACTACTGGATACCATTGTGAACAAGCCTTTAAAAATCCCCTCCTACAGCCACTCAGAGATCACAGACAAGAACAATACAGAAAGTGATTGCGTTGTAGAGGTGACAAACATATTCCACAGAACGGTAGGGGCAAAGCCAACTGCCCTGATGGTATAGAAGCAGGTACTTACAACTGGGATGTGACCCAGTGAGTGGCTGTGCCAAAGAACTGAAGAAAGTAAATCTTAAACAACTTGGATGAAAATAAAAATTTGTTCCAGACTACTGTCAAATGACTCAAAACAAAAAAGGCCGCCATAAAGACAAACACGAGTGAAGAAATATTTAAAGAGGATAATAAGAATTATTTCATGAAATGTGTGGGCAAGAAAGCAGTATTTGTAAACTGTAAACTAATTCTACAAATGAAAAAATACAATGAAAGGAAGAACCTAAGAGCAGATGAGCACAACTGAGAAGAGAGCACGCAAACTGGAAGGTTAGCACAAAGAAACCAGCAGACTGAGACACAGCGAGCAAACAGGGTGGGAAACAGAGAAAACAGTGTAAGAGACACATGACATTAGGTAAAGTCTAACATTCACGTTACTGGGCGGAGCGACACAAGAGGAGAGAGAATGTGGCCAAATCAGCGACACCGCCAACACAACACTCTCCCCAAAGGACATCAGGCCACAGATTCAGAAGCTCTACATCCTCAGACGGAACCCATACAAAGAAAACGTAGGTCCACTGTACTGAATTGCTTAAACCCAAGACAAAATGATGTATCAAAAAGAAAGCAGAAGTCAGAAAGCAACAGAATGATACCTTCAAAGTGCTGGAATAAAGTATTTACCAGCGTTTACTTCTATGCACAGTGAAAATATCTGGCAAAGTAAAGACCTTAAAGAAGCAAACTCATCAGACAAATATGAAGGGAAGTTCTGCTGGGAGGCTCCTCCTGTCAATGATCCTAGACCAAGGCACAGAAGTGCAGGGAAAACAAATGGCAACAGAAAATATTAAAATACAGGTAAATCTAAATAAATAATTTTTGTTTAAAATGGACAATTACAATGTACAACAACATCACAAAAGGAATGAAGGTGTAAAACAAAGAAGTTACGAGGCAATCACTTTCTAGAATTGTTATAAGCAGTAATTAACATCAGAATTTGATACCCACGGACACATGCTGTCCTCTCCAGAGTAACCATGAAAATTTTGCAAGAATGTGTAACGAGCAGGCTAATAAAGGGAAATGACAGACATGACCGATTCATCACATTATCACTGATTAGTACCTGTGTCAGGGTGTATGCTTCTTCAGCTGTGCACTCAGCTTTGGCCGTAGGGTTACTCAATGCAAATATTATAGGCCTAGCGTTGATCTCAGCCATGGCTTTGATCACATCAGGAGTGAACAGTCGGCCAGCTCCTGCAACTCCTGTGGCAAGTAAGGGAAAAAACAGCGGAGTTTGTTACAGGTAGAATACAGCAGTTCTTACCAACAACATTTCTACAATTGGTTTAACATAACAAAAGCACAGGTTGACTAACCCCCATCACAAAGACAGACCTTGCACTGCTGAGATAATGCTGTAGGAAAACCATCTCAAATCTGAAAAGTCTAAGAATCCCGAAACACCAATTCAAAAGAACTCACGCACCCCTATATTCACAGCTGTGCTATTCACATTAGCCAAGTGCTGGGAACAGCCTACATGCCCACCAGCAGATGAGTGGATCAAAAACTGCAGTACAATCACACAACGGAATTCTACGCAGCAGAGAGAAAGAAGGAGCTCCTACCTTTCACGGCAGCATGGATGGAACTGGAGAGCATTATGCTAAGTCAATAAGCCAGTCAGTGAGGGACAAATGCAATATGGTCTCACTTATAAGAGGAATCTAATGAACAAAATAAACTAACCAGCAAAACAGAAGCAGAGGTATGGAACAGACTGACAGCGGCCAGAGAGGAGTGGGGAGGGGGATAATGGTGGGAAGAAGGGGCAGGGACTAGTTAAAGACCATGTATGAATGGCCCATGGACATGAGCAGCGGTGTGGGGGCTGACTGTGAGAGTGGGGTGGAGAGGCGAGGGGTTGGGCTGAACAGAAGAGGGCAAAAGGGGAAAAATTGGGACAACTGTAGAAGAACAATAAAAAATAATATAAAAATATTAATTTGTCAAATAAAAATATGAGAAGAAACACAATAAAATGCAAAGTTTTCACTTAAAATATTTATTGTCCACACCAGCCACAGTAAATTGTGAGAGAGAAAAAGCATAAGGCTGTCTCCATCACTACGTGCAATTAAGATAAAGCTTGCTACAACGTGGACGGACCTTGAGGCTATAAGGCTAAGTAAAATAAACCCGTCACAAAAAGACCAACACTGTATAATTCCAATCACATGAAGTACCTAAGATAGTCAGACTCATAGACACAGAAGGTGGAACGGGGGTGGCAGGGCTGGAGTTCGGTAGCTGTGTTTGCTGGGCGCGGAGTGTCAGTTTTTCAAGATGGAAAGGGTTCTGGAGATGCTCGCTCAACAGTGCGAGTGCACCTAACACCACTGAACCCTACACTTAGAAACGGGTCAGATGGCCAATTTTAAGTTAAGCGTATTTTACGATTAAAAAATCATAAAAAGAAGGTAAAAACTTGCAATTCAAACTGTTAAAGTCTGTGGTCCATGTTACAAAATAGTAGGAATTCAGAAGGACGGAAAGATCATCTTGATTAAAGCAATCCACCGACCTGATGCAGTTCACTTGAATGTCTTTACTAAACACCTACAATGCCTCAGACATTGTATCAGGCCATTAGGACATAAAAATGAGTACAAAGCAGGCAGCTCAAAAATGAGAGAGGGAAACCACAAAGTAAAGAGACAATCAGAAAACCTGTAACGCGCCTGGTATGCAGTGTTAAAGGAAGCACGGCACGCAGGAAGGATACCTAACCCACGGTGGGGATCTGGGGGTGGCTCAGTGATGCACCCACAAAGCTTCTGTCCAGTTCATCCATAAGAAGACTTACATTCAACAGTCAAAATAATTAATTCAAATTCTGTTTTATATGTAATACAGGAAAATGCTGATCTGGCTGGAGACCAGTTTTAGTGCTTGCTGTCACTCTGAGCTTTCTGAAATAGTCATAAATCTTGAACAACTTGCTTAGTATCTCCATGCCTATTTTTCTTATGTAAAAAAGGAATTTATACACAGTGTTTCTCCATGTGGAGGTTCACAGACATAGTCTTAGGAGTTCATGAGTTCTAAAACAATTACATTTTTTTCTTGTTGTTTCCTTGACCCTCCAGGGATGGAGTCAATGGACAGGTTCTTAGACTGGATGACCTTTAAGATTTCTTCTTGCTCTAAAAATTACGAGTTCTAATCAATGAAGAAACTAATAAAGACATACTTTTCCTGATCACAGAAACTTAGTGTTTGAGACTGTTTTGCTATTGAGCATTCCACAGGGCTCCGACACAAAACAGATAAAATTACAAGAAGAATTGTACACTCAGACCTTACAGCTACATTGGAAATGAAATAACTCCCCCTTTGAAGACTGTTACACTTTCTGCTGTGAACTTACTGCCACGTTGGCAGAGTCCCACGTCAGCTCTGCAGTGCCTGACTCAAAACGTCCCGGAACCTTTCAGCTTTGTTGCCAATGAAAACCTTTGACTCTGCATAGAATTTTCTGGGTACAGTGTGTCAAATGAGCTCGGTCTTTTTAGGATTTGACCCCTCAGTCATACCAAGTGTAAAAGCAAAGCATGACCAATCCCACAGCTTCTAGCACTTAAAAATACAAACAATATACATTAACTGAACTTTCTTTACACACTGTAATAAAAAACTATTACAGAAAACATCATCAATGCTGAAAGCTAGGTAAAATCTATCATTTCATTTTCAATAACCCTACCTGTAAGTTATGACTGGCAACATACAGTTAAGTAAGGTCAGCAACTTTACTTACCGATTATAGCTGAAGGTTTAAGTATATTCACTGCATCTTCAAAAGTATCAGGTATGTTCTCTGGGGCGGAGTGAGCATATGGTTCCTGGTGACTCTCTACGTTAGCTTTTCGCCCCTGAATTTTTACATAAAATACAGTATTTTTGGTAAGTGCTTATTGAGGATTAACTGACAAGATGTTATTATGAGTCACATATTGCTTCTATAATAGGAACGTATTTTCATTTACTTTTTTCTTCGACCCATATCTTCTAATCTACCTCTATTGTGTCCATAAACCCAAATATGAAACATAAATCAAATCCCCTTATAACCAGAAACTCCGTAATCCCTCTAGAAACTCTGTGAAGTCCTCCTAAATTCAATATGACAGGAAGTCCTACAATCCCCTTACTGGGCTTAATGTATTTTGGAATTCAGAATTTTTCACATTTTAGAAATTATTACGGTAATATATCAAATATTACAAATAGTCCCCAATGGGTACTCCACAACTGAACCAGACTTATGAACAATCACCCCAAGTACAAAAGGCTAGACTGAAAACAGACTCTCTGGATTTGTTAGCAGATAAACTCAGGTCAGTCAGATTTGTTACTAAGTGAATTTCAGAAAACACTTTTGGATTTCAGAGCTTTTACAATTTCAGAATTGGAAGTGTACTGCCAAGGATTCAGAAACAAGGGAAACAGGGAATTCTGGGTCAGTGTGGCTCAATGAAGAAACACGCTTTCCTCCCCAAATCTCAAGTCAAAAACCATAAAAAACAAATCCTTAGTACAAGAGAGGTCCCAATGTCAAATTAAAACAATGAAACATCCCTCAGCATATTAAGTGCAGAAACTAACCAGGCTGAAAAATCAGTATCCTTATATTGGCAAAAGAGAAGCTGTCCCCTGCAAAGGTGAATTTTTCCATCAGAGCTCCAGGATAACCCCAGATAAAAGTCAGCAGGGGCTGGGCAAAGCTGCACACCACCATCGGCGGGCTGGGAAGCTAACTGCAGGCTGAAATACAGCCTCGCCAGATTGAGGTTCTCCGAACAACAGCTTCTCATGCTTGTCTGCAGGAGGATCACCCTCTCCAATACAGTGGGTCCACAGGAAGGTCTCAAAAAGGAGGGTAGTGTTTCGAGTCACCAGGAGGGACCAGAAGCCTAAAACCTACAGGCCAAGCTACTTACAGACTAAAAGGAAAATTCCCTCTGAACCCGCAGGTAAACAGGATTCTCACTAGTGCTAACTAATACTATATTCATTGTAACCTGACTGATTACAAATATCATAAAGAATCACAGAACATTTGTGAAAACCAACATCACAAAAAGAAATACCAAACTACGTGTGTACCCATAAAAATACAGATCCTCCCAATGGCCTTCTAAAGTGTGTCTCGCGGTCCTTGCACCCTATGTACAAACAAATACGGCTTGCAGCTCACTTGAGAGGGAACTCAGCCGCAGTGTGAAGAGCACAGGCTCCGAGAACTACATCGGCATCAGTCCTACCCCCATCACTTATAAGCTGACAACCTTAGAAAAGTCACCTGACCTTTCTCAACCTCTGTCTCATCTGTAAAATTCCATAGGGTGCTTGAGAAGTTTGATGAAATAATAAACGCACAGAGTTTTAGCACAACGTCCAGTGTATTTTAAACAGCTGTTATTTTAAATTATGTGTAACTGAAGCACTCAAGATTTTTCACTCACACACTTCAACTTTTCATTTGATCTCTTGTACTATACTGGTACTAATTAGGAAGAAAAGATTTCAGAACTGGAGCAAAGTACGCTTGCTCCAGAGATATAAATGACAAGTAACAGCTATAAAAGATACGCTTGCTCCAGAGATGTAAATGACAACTGCTACATTATCTCTAAGGCAAAAACACAACAGTACTGTGGACAGGGAGGGGTCCAGTTACGAAGCAGTCTACCTGCGTCAAGGGTGTTAGAGAAGCTGTAAGGCATTTCTTATGCTAAGAAAATGGCAATCAGTGCTGGGGAGGCAGGCGTGTCCAAAGGGCACTAAATCAATGAGATAGAAGCTCTTTATTACCCATGAAGGCTTTAAGGTTATGTGCCCTTTTCTGGGGAAAGTATGCACAGATTTCTGTTAGATTGACAAGAGGATTATGATTGCCAAAGAGTTAACAATTTTTTGCTCAAATATCAGATGTCTTGGTAACAACTGAATTACAGTCTTCTGAGTTCCTATTAAAAACCTAATATTAGAAGGGTCAAGGACAATATTATTTGCATGATTACTTGATCTCTTAAGAGTCAAAGATCGAAGCAAGAAAGAATAGCTTTGGTGCCAACACAGAGATTATGATGTGAATGTGAAGCAAGAGGCTTTATAAAAGACAGAAGGTCGAGACTAGAAGATTTCTGTTGAGAACATGCGGGAAGGTCCCCAGCTGGTAAAATTTAGATAGTCCACCGAGAGACCATTTTAAAAATGGATAATGTTTTAAAAATCAAACTAAAAATATCGCGGTAACAACATTCTTTTGCCTCTCCAAGTTTTAAACATCTTACCTTAAACAATAAACCAAACTTGTCAACCATCCAAATTTTCTTTCGTGCCTCTTCTTCTGAGACGCCATTTTCTACCATGGCCATAACTATAAGATTGGCAATTCCAAGAGCAGCCTGTCCAACGGGACAAAAATGAAAAAGTAAAGACTAGAGTACACTGCGATGCTTGACTTACTTCACATATTAATGTTGGAGGAATATCTGGTTGATTCTTCCCTTACAGATCACACAAAAGTTGACTTTTTGCGATATTCTCTAGGCATATTTTAAACCACTTCACAGCAGAGATCTTGAGTTATAAGATCTCCCCACCTATCTCAACAAAATTGTAAGCTCATTATGCCCCGTTTCCAGTTCTAAAGAAGAGTGGTGGTTTTAAATTCAAAAAAGCTTATAAAAACTTACCTCTCCTGCACCAAGAAATAAGATTTTGTGTTCTGAGACTGATTTACCAGTAACTTTTTGTGCTGCAAGAAGACCTGATAGAGCCACTGCAGCTGTCCCTACAGGAAAAAGATTTTAACAAATAAGAAACGGTCACATAAAAAGGGTTTAAAAAATAGAAGTCAAAAACCCTCAAGTTCTCTTTTTGCTTTACCTTGAATATCATCATTGAAGGTACAGTATTTTTCTCGGTATTTTCTCAAGAATCTGAATGCATTATGATTTCCAAAGTCTTCAAACTGAATAAGTGTGTTCTGCCCATATCTAAAAACACAGCAAAATCCATAATGGCTATGTTGAAAAGCCACAACTAAAAAGCTTTCCTGTCTAATATTCCTTATGATAGCATTAAAAAATAACATGGTTAGTTCATTTAAGGCCATCTGGCAATTTTCAGAGTCTGTGAAAGACGAAATTCAAAATGTAGAAATCTATTTTCTCATTCCAAAAAATTTCAGGGGTGCTTAAAATAAATGTAGCACCGTGGTGGGTCTGATGTTCCCAGACTCACCATGGCACTTCTGCAGAAGCAATTTCCATGTGCCTAGGAGGGTGTCCAACACATGGAAACACTAAAGAACTTCCTCAAGTAAAGGCATTTTTGTCTCTGAGTCTCAAAACCGTATATACTGGCTATGTGTATTCTCATCTCACTAGCAGTTAAACAGCACACATGAAGGACACAAATAAAGGTTGAAAGATCATTGCTGTATGAGTTCACGGGCATTTAGAGTGAGACGTCAATCATCTTGGTGAGACTGGATAACGAAGGTCTGAATAGGAAGTGGGACTTTATTTGGGCCCTGAAAGAAGAACAAAAAGTCAAGAGGTAGGAAGAAAAGTAAGGTGTATTTAGGTGACCCTAAATTTTCAATAACCTGGCTATATATTTCAGAGTGTATGTAAAAAGATAAGGAGAAATCGGTTAAGATAAGTTGGGGTCAGAGAAGGGAGACTCTTGAATGCCAATTTAGGGAATGGGGATTTTGTTCTGTATCTGATGTAGAATCAGTGAAGGTTTCAGAGAAGGAAAGAATTCACAGAAGACTGACTCCCTTTAGAAACAAGCCAGCCACTGATGTGTAGCACATACTGGTGTGGGGAGAGACGAGAGGGACAGGGGAAGCAGCTAGGGGAGCATGAGGACAGAAAGATCTGAAGCGGAAATTACAGGGAGTAAGAGACAATTATGAGACATTAGAATAAACAAACAGAACTTGATAAGGACCAACTGGGAAGTAAGGAAAAAGTTTATTAAAACACCAAGGCGACCTGGATCACTAAGAAGATAAGCATTTGACTGTCTATGGTAGAAAGTGGGACCCTGGCTGGTTGGCTCAGTGGACTGAATGCCAGCCTGTGAACCCAAAGGTCGCTGGTTCAGTTCCATCAGGGCGCATGCCTGGGTTGTGGGCCAGGTCCCATTGGGGCCGTGTGAGAGGCAACTAACTAATGTATCTCAAGCACACTGATGTTTTTCTCTCTCTTTTTCTTCCTCCCTTCCCCTGTCTCTAAAAATCAATAAATAAAATCTTTAAAAAAAAAAAAAAGGAAAGTAGGGGGGATGGTAATTTCTAGAATGATGAAAAGTTTAGTTTTAGATATGTCAACCTGGACTCTGAAAAGAAATTAATTTTTAATGTCTTCTATGATTAGTGATTTCAAAGGTAGGGCAGGGCTAGGTCATAAAAGTAAAAGAGTTTGGACTTTACCCTAATGGCAACAGAAAACCAATTCAAGAATTCAAGCAAAAAAGGACATAACGAGGTATGTACACGTTTAGAAAAAATCTGGTGGTAACATGGAGATGGGCTGCAAAGGAGAGAAATTGGAGAAAGGTTTAGAAAAATCCAGAAGAAAGAAAGGTGAGAATCTGCAGAAAGGCTCTGGCAATGGAAAAGAGATCTATTTCTGAGTCATTTAAGTGGTTCCACCAATTGGATTTGAGGACTGGAGAAGGAGGAAGTCAAAGATAACACCAAGATCAAAGGTTTGGCAACAGGGTCAGTGTTACTGCTGAATACACAGAAGATGAGCAGTGTGGAAGGGGAAGGACTTGTTTCGGACATGAACATGGAAGAGAATGTCTGCATGGAGAATTCCAGGGGCTGGAGAGGCGCGCATCGGAGTGAGTGAGACTACGCAGGCGGGTGTCCATGGGGTTAGGAGCCACGTGCATAAAGGTCATAGCTTCCATGACTCGAAGAGAAGAGAACCATGCACTCACTCACATTTAACAAAAGTGAGCAAGAGCCGTGAGGATGACTGAAGAAAGGAAAAGGTTAGTGAAAAGACCAAGTGAGGAAAATCTTAGTAGTCAAGACAAGAGGGAGTTGCCAGGAGGCAGGAGTGGAAAACCTGGTCAGATGCTGCAGACAGGCGGAGAGCGAGGAGGACCAAACGGTGCACGCATTTAAAACACGAAAGCGGCTCAAGAGATTCCCTGGAACGGCGGGAGTGAGCCTGATGCCGAGGGCTGAGCGAACTGGACAGTGAGATCAAGACGGAAGCGGTGAGCACAGGCTGCCTGCCCCCAAGGTGACGGACAACTAGAACAGCAGGGCAGACTAGCCTATCACCACATATCAGCACATCTGATCAGCAGGAAAAAACCAAAGTTCTCAAAAATATAATTTCCTACCTATCTTCATAAGAGATAAAGGAATAAAACAAAACTGTGATTTGTTATTTAAAAAAAAGAAATCAATTGGCTGCCTCCTGCACACCCCCAGCCAGGCACCTGGCCCACACCCCAGGCATGTGCCCTCACCAGGAATCAAACCACGACCTTTCAGTTGCAGGCTGACATTCAATCCACTGAGCCACACCAGCCGGGGCTATTTTTTAAATTAAAGATGCTTTTATACACTTAAACTTAAAAAACAATACCTGTCAGTAATGGCTTTCATAAACTCATCAATCAGATCATCATAACGTTGTGATCGATCTCTTTTCTGATATAAGCCCATGTAAAATGGATCTTTTAACAGTGCCTACGAAATAGACCAAATGCAGAAATAAAATTATTTTGTTACACAGTCGGTTTAAATACACCCTTTAAAACAAAAATTACTGATAGAGTTTTTTAAACCTTATTGCCCTTCTTCAAGAAACTTTTAATAGGTTTAATTGACTATTACCTATATAAATATTAAAAGCAGAGTTTAAGACGAAGGCCAACATCTAATGACACACACTCCCCTCCTTGTGTTATCTTCACAAGAGGAATGTAATAAAACGTATCTTTTGGTATGGGAGGGAGGTCAGAGCGGGGATGGTCTCACTCACTGGATTATCAGTTCCCACGTCGATGCACACGGGCAGGCACCGGTCAGGCCGTATCCCTGCACAAGCTGTATACAGACAGAGCTTTCCTACTGGAATCCCCATCCCGTAGACACCCAGATCGCCAAGGCCCAGAATCCTCTCTCCATCAGTCACCACCACAGCCTTAATTGCAAAAAAAATAAAAAATAAAAATAAAAATAATTAATCAATTAAAAGTAAAAAAAAATGGGACATTAAAGCATTTTAAAAAGATTTTCTTGATAGTTTTATTTTCACTTTTAAAAATAAAATTACTTCTTGACTAACTTCCAAAATCAACAAACCAAGCAGACTTAAAATTCTAGGCTTTTTAGAATGTGGATGTCAAAAATGGAATGAACTAGATTTGATTTCCTGACTCTGGTTTAGGAACAGAATGCTGCTGACTGGAGAATCAACTTAAACATCCCACAAAGAATAAACAGGTGGGCAGAGAAGAGATTAACCATAAGAGAAAAATAAGAGTTGAAACATAAACATGCTACTCCAACATAATAACCTCGGCCAAACAAGAAAAACCTTAGCAATGATGAAAGGGAAAAAGATCTAGAATAAAAAATACACCTACCTACAAGGTTTGCAGATAATACTGTGAGTTCAATTATCTGACCAAATTTTTTCTAGATTATTAGAACTAATGATTACTCATCCAAGATTATTTTGGTGAGGAAGACGTAATAAAGGCAAGTAGGATTACTGCATGCAGTAAACACTAACGCCTAACGGAAGATCTTAAGTCATTAGATTTTATTTTATGAAAGACAGCCAGATTGACCAACATATTTGCTAAATTTGAAACACTAAGAGTTTTATATTTGCTTAAGGATTTAAATCTTAGATTTAGAAGAAAAAAGGCACAATGAATCCCCTCCACTGCTCACCAAATAAAAGTTTTATGTCATTTTAATAATACAGTATCATTAATTGGTTAACATTAATTAAAACAGAAAATATTAATACTAACAGAAGTAGAAAAGAAACAGAGAGAAGGCAGGAGATACCAGTGATCAGGAGATACAGTGGTAATGACAGAGCAGGCTCGTCTTGTGCAGTAGCTCCAATTTCTTTCCCAAAGTCAAACTCTGTACCAGTAACCCAGTTTGTAGTTATTACCATCGTGATCTCAGAGCACTAAGTCTTCATGTAGAGAAGTGCAAAATACATCAGAGCAACAATGAGAAACTGTTCTTGGAAATTTAGAGGTAACTTACAAGGAAAGAAATAACATTGTGAAAAGGAAGGTTGTGCTATTAGTACCTTAACATGATTTTCTGGCCAGTTATCCACAATTGATCTAACATGACCTCTGTCTGAGATTGAAATAAATAATCCCCTGCAACAGAACAAAAACACCTTTGCATTTCACAGGACTTTTTTTGTTTTTCCTAAGTCTTTGTTCATAACTGGAATAGTTAGATATTTTAATAAAACATCAAGACACAGTATAATTTCCAGGCAGATTTAGCAAAGTCACACTGGTTTATTTTCAAACATTTCCAACTATTTCAAACTCTAATTGCATTGCTCACACAGTAGTTGCAACAAAATTTACTATTAAATGATATGATTATTTTACACAAGGAAAAATGTATCCGCATGTCATTTTCAAACAAACCCAATATACCCCCAACTAAAAAGCAACATAAGAATTAACCACTAATGCAGGACAGCGTAGTAAGGCTAAATGAACTGCTGCTAAAACTCACTGAAACTGAAAAATTGAAATTTGGAAGAACAGGAAAGGAAAGAAAACTACAGTAGTTCCACATAAAAGTTGTCGTCCTTGACGCATTAGGAAAAAGTGAAGTTATTTTAAACACACAGTATACTGTTATTCAACTATAATTAGTCCAGATTTCAAAAAGGAAAAGAGGGAGGGAGACAAAACAAACATAGGTTCTTAAAAAGCAGGTCAGGCAGAGATGAGGACCAACAGGCTGTCAAGGGCCCTCAAACTGGTTCTTACACCTACCTTTCCTCGTTGGTATCTTCACTTTGGCATCACTATCCTAGCTCACATCAGTTCATAAACAGTTTCTCAACCACAGCTGCATAACAGAAGCGTCTGATGAGCTTTGTAAAAACGCTGGGGTCCCACCCCCACAGATTCTGATTTAGCTGGCCTGGAGTTTTAGACCAGACTTGCTGGCCAACAGAAAACCACGGCAGCAGGACCCTACATAAATGATGCGCAGTATCTGTCCTCGCCCAAAAGCCACGTTCCTTATGTTTCGAGTCAGGTCTCAGCTCTGAGTGCGCCCCAGAATCACCCCAGGAGCTTCTATGACACACCAGTACTTGGCCCCAACTCTGGACTCACTGAAGCAAGATCTCTGCGAGTGAGGCCCAGGCATCGGTGTTTTACAGTTTCCTTCTGGCCTTTAGTCAGGACTGAGAACCACCGTTCTCCATGAAAAAGAAACTATAAAAGAGCTGAACAGCTGGATAATGTCACAGAAATGTTTCAGACCCATTACATGATGGCAGCACACAGGGCAGAACTGTGTTCTCAAGGAGTCTTCGAGGGAATCCCTGCAACACCACCACCAATGGTGGTCGTTAAATCCAGACCCCCGACCTCTCTCATTTCATCAGAATCTTGGGGATGAAAAAGGGGGAAGGCCAGCGGGGATCAACATTTAAGTGAGCCCACAGGCGCTTTAATGTCTGACAGTCCCTAGACTAGACGGGGGACTGAGGACAAATGCTGTCACACACTGTTTGAAGTTCTACGTCTGTACCCATATGCAAGGAGGACATGGGAAAGATATCAGGGCTGAGGAAAACAACAGGTTAAAGGAACAAGACAAGAAAACTCAAATTAAGTAAAAACAGCATTTATATAATGGAAGTTAACAAACAACCAACAGGCACGTCAGTTTCCTCATCTGACCATCTCAGCAGCTCTTCCATAGGTACTGGTACTGCTATTTTATGATGAGAAAACAGATTCAGAGGGATAAAGTAACTTATTCAAAGACTTGAGTCAATGCCCATTTCAGTCTCTTTCCCCTTAAAATATTTGCAGGTGCCAGAACTACGTGAAATTAAAATTTATAAAAGTTCATAAAATTAACAAACCACAGAAATGAAAGCTGACAAAAAAGTGAGAATCAATCTCTAACTTCTTCTATTGATTTTAGAGAGGAAGGAGGGAGAAAGAGAGAAACATCAATTTGTTGTTCCACTTATTTATGCATTCATCGGTTGCTTCTCACATATGCTCTGACTGGGGATTGAACCTGAAACCTTGGTGTATCGTTACCTTGGCTTCCAGGTCAGGGGCAGAATCAATCTCTTAATTTGTCCATATTGTCAAAAACATTAATGGTAATTCTAGAGAATCCGCCACCAGTTTAAAAAAAAAAAAAAGAGTGCCTTCACTTTTGGTACAAAAATGCAAATTTCTTCTAACGATCATAATTTAATGAAGGTTAGAAAGAGTGATGCTTGCCCCGACTGATGTGGCTCAGGTGGCCGGGTATCGCTCAGCACAGTGAAGAGTCGCTGGTCTGATCTCCTGTCAGGACAGATGCCTCTGGGGTTGCGGGTTTGGTCCCCCGTCCACGTGTGCGCAAGAGGTAACTAACTGATCGATGTTGCTCTCTCACCTTGACGTTTCTCTCCCTCCCTCTCTTCCTCCCTCTCTGAAAATAAAGAAAGAATGATGCTGTTTCTACAAAAAGAAAAGATATAAATGTGCTGGGTTTTTATCAATCCCTTTTTGTTCAAATTAAGTTTTTGTGAGGTGGAAATGTAGTTGAGATAAGACTGCAACAAATAAAATAGAAATGTAACAGATGTCATGGGATGGTATTTTTTCCTACACAATAATCATTTTCAAATATATTTTTTAAAAAACAAGTCTTACTTAGGTCTTCTAAAGATATGTCCATACTGGGAGCAGGCAAGACCGACTGTGGGTGTATATACGATCGGCAACAGGTTTTCGATATCGTCTTGCAGTATTCTATAAAACAGTTTCTCATTCCTCTCTTGTATTCCCATTATATAGATGTATCTGAAATTAAGCACAGTAAATAATGTCTGCATCAGCCAGGATTACAAAGTTTTGTCCCTTGAAAGTTAAATGTAACCATCTAAAATTGAGGACCACCTCCTCCTGGAAAGCAAAACCCTAAATTATCATTATTTAACACCTTATTTAATTTATTTAACAACTTAAAATGTACTTAAATGGTAGGTGATAACGATGAAGATTAAGAGAGTAACTACAGAAACCGCAGCTAACTTTTGCTGAGCCCTTGCTGCGGGAGAAGCTCCGGGCCAGGCACGAGCAATGCAAAGATCACCACGAGCACCTCAACCTCAAGGAACTAACCTTCAAGGTGACTGACATGTAAATAAGGAAGCAAAATAAAGTGGCATTCACTCAAATATTTACTAAACACTAACTATGTGTCAGGCACTACTTTAACTCCAGGCCTGTAAGAAGCGACCCCTGTCCTCATGGAGTTTAAACACTGTAAAGTCTACATAGAGCACAGAGGGAGCACAAAGGAGACAGCGGTCAATTCATAAATACATAAATAACTTTTAAAGAATAGATAGCTTTTAAAGAATACAGTTTAGAAAACAGGGAAATGTTGGCTTGAAAAACCGGCAATCATCTTGAATTAAATATGTCTATGACGGACTCATTATGCTTTTCCCCAAACAGGATTCTCCTACTGTTACCATCTGAACAAATGGGAATTGCAGAGTCCACCTTGGTTTCTTCCTCCCCTCCCTCCCCACCCCTCCCCCAACCTAGTAAACCAAGTCCTGCAGAGTCCAGCTGCTGAATATCTTTCAAACATACCTACCTCCTTCCCTCCACCTCCGCCCAGCCCATCATTTCTCACCTAGGCTGCCACAGAACTTTCTAACTAGTCTTTACACACACAATCTGTTCCTCTCCAATCTAGTCTCTTCAAAACAGGACTGTAACATAATTCTAACTATTTCTACTCTCCTTGAGTTAAACATCAGTTAAACAGGCTTAAGCTCCTCAAACAGTTATCAAGATCTCTACTTTTCACCCTTATCTTCATAATGAATTTGCTTCAGTTCCTCGATGCATCACAGCTCTTGAGTTGGAGTTGCCTGGAACACCCTGTAGTCATGCACAATCCTACATTCACGCTCTCCAAAAGCAGCTCAGGGCAGAACGCTCTGTGTGTTCCATCTCTGCCCTGTCACTGGGGTCAGCCCCTGGGTTCAGCCGCAGCACGTGCTGACCACTCAGGCAGGAACGCTGGCTTTCCCTCTCTGCTCAGGGCTGCAGAGTGCTTGCTGCCAACTGGATGCTTCCCCTCTCCCAAGACCCCCAGGGAGCCCTGGGCTGCCTCCAAGGCTCCCTGCGCCCTCACTCTGATGGCCCACCTTCAGATGTTACAATGTGCAGATCTGCCAGATGTGTCTGTGTGTTGAGCAGAAAAGCCTTTGTTGAATTACAGCTGTTCAATTTGTAACTACAAGAGAGACCAGGGGGCCCTCTCCCAGGGCTATGCTTCTTGTCCTCACTCCCAACAGACATTTTAAATTGTGTATTTAAACTGATCCTTCTACCCAAAAGACCTTGCCCCTCTTTCTCATTTTGCTGGAAAGCTGTAACGAACTATTTAAAACTCAGCTAGGCATCACTTCCTCCAGGAAGCTTTCACTGATTCTCCAAGTTGGACTGGGTGCCCACCTTTGACCTTTCAGAATATACTCTGCACGTAGCTTCTGCTCACTGTCCTGCATGCTGCCGAACTGGGTACAACAACAGACGCGGGGCATCCCACTTTGCCTGGGCCAGGTTCATTTACCCCTCTTTTTCACCTCTCAAAGTGTCCTGGATTGAATGATACGGTATATGGTCACCCTATTTATCACCCACTTTCTGTCCCCGGTGGCTAGTCAGTGGCACACATAAAGTAACTGATCCATAAAAGTAGTTGAACTGAATGGATACAAATTAGACAATAGCTTTTGCTTCTAACATTCCAATTAAACCTGAAAGGCTCTGTGATTTTAAGCATAACAACCTGATTTCTGCTAAATTTTATAAGAGGGAAGACAAGCGAAATATTCCCTGCAGTGAAGAAAACACCATCGTTATAAAAATAACAGCTGACTGACTACAGCACAAACTTCATTATGAGACTGTAAGATTCTCAGGTAGTAATAACCACACACTCCCAATTTTTCTGGTCAGAACAGCAATGAAACGTAAACATCTAATCAATTCTTACTTTTCCAAAGGGCAACTTAGTTTTTTCATGTTTCTATGGAACCGTAAAGCTTGAATATCCTGTGTCTCTATTTTGGGAGGTAGAAGTCCTTGAAGACCAAGCATTTGTCGTTCTTGTAATGTAAATGCCATTCCCTAAAAAGGAGGATTAAAAAGATGACAAATTGTTACTCAAGCAGCAGCAGGGATGTCCCAGAAGATGTAATTTAGACATAAGTTTTTTAAAAAACCAGTGAGATATCACTTTCACCCAGACTGTCAAAAATTTGTAAGATTGATCACGTCCAGTACCGGAGAAGGCGTGCTAAAAGAGTTTCTTTCGCATACCATTTCTGGAAATGTAAACCGACTCGGGCTTTCAGGAAGACAATTTTAACCTTAACCTTTTAAATTCACCAACTCTATAAAGAAACAACTCTACTCTAGAAAGCCATCCTAGATAAATGTTCACACACAGAGTGAAGAGGCGTGCACAAAGAAATGTGTCCCAGCACTGTTTCTAGTTCTCCTGGCTATGACAAACTACAGCTCCATCACTTATGGAGCAGTTAAGGAACCTACGGTATTTCTACACCACGAAATACCATCACATCTAAACAGATAACTGTGGGTCACAGGAAGATCTCCCAGACACGCAGTTCAGGAAAAAAAAGGCAGGACCCTACCCTGGCCTCCCTTGGAGCTCTGAACCTGCTGTAGAAGGAACCGGCTGTGACCTTCACCCCTGGAGAGCAGGGTCTGTGGCTGAAGAAAAGGGTGCTCTGGTTCTGACAGGAGGGTCCCAGTGCCTCCTCACAGACAGAGTAACAGGTATACCTTCGGTAGACAGTGATCACAGGCACAACATTTAAAAGAATTAGGAATTCCCTACCGCCTTTAATTACTATTTTATTAATCACAGCAGCAACATACTCTTAAAACAGTATTTATAAACATTTTAAAAATTATTAATTTAGTCTACAGTGTTTGAGGCATGAACCTGACTTCTTTACATGATAAATCCCCAAGGAGTTCATGACCCTGAAACTGGTGATCGCTAGTCTATGTTCCTCCTTAAATACACAACTGCAGCAAAATGCTTAAGGGACTTCCAGAAGTGGCCCTCCAGTGAGGTAACCATACAGATGCTATTCAACCGGAGAGACTTCAGAGGGCCAGAGCGTTACATTTGTATTCAACAAAAACACTGTAATGCACCTAGACTATCCTCCGCCTTAAAATTCGTTTCCCACAACGTACTTTATAAATTTCTTATAACCCCCACAAAGTAGGCTTTATACAGTTTCTATAATAAAATAAAACCAACATATAAATCAAAGGTTTACTATACCCATGGCATTATAAAAGAGAAAGAAATTTTGAATGGTCCCTTCCCAAAGGAACCTGAAATACAGTTGAAAGAAATATCAAGTCATGAAAATGTAAATACTATTGATTATTTCAATGGCAGCTTACAGCAGGAAAAAAGAAGCATGAAGCCACCTACAGATTACGTGCCATAGGGAGAGGGAGATAACAACTGCTCCAGGGTTTCAGAGAAGGGAGCAATTACTCCGGTCTACCTGGTGTGAAAGGCTGGAGAGAACTGGATTTTGAATGAGCTGCAACTCGAGGAGCAGGTGAGATTTATGGGGATGAGGCAGAGATAAGAGAGAGTCAGACTATCCCCTCATTAATTTCATCTATCTCCCTCACTGCTTGCTGAATTCCCATTCTGACCAGGTACCAAAAATGCAAAGACAGGTGCTCTGTGTGACCCTTCGTCAAATTCCCCTTTCTAGGGCGGAAGCCCCTCAAAATGTATCATGTTATCCAATTACTGTATTTATGCCCCCACTCCATAACAGGATAAATAAATGGGATTGGCACATGTTTTACTGTGGTTTTAAAATAAACTACACCTTAATCTAAACGCACCATTCTCGAAAGGTAAATTTCCTATATTGCAATAAACCTGTGTATCCTCTTGCAAGCTTCTGTAAGAAATCCCTTTCCAGAATTGTGTTTATTACCATTTAGTTTATTTACTGTTGCTCCTAAAGAATACAGATGGACTGCCCACTGAACCCAGCAGGGACAAAGAATAAAGGTACAAGTGGATCTCAGTACTGTCCATCGCGTCTGCCCCAAGACTGCAGAAAGGGTCAGAGGTCTCTCTCTTTTGAAGCAGTAGCGTGATTGATGGGCACAATTAACTGCATGTATTGATTTGCGTCCAAAAAGCTGTGTGGAGGTGGGGTGGGCATTGGATTAAATGTCATTTTACAATTTTGATCCCATCTTCCAAGGGCTAACTGATTGGCCCCGGATGAGCAGCTGATCTGAGCAGGGTAAATCGATATACCCCACACCTAGCCGAAAGTCCTGGCCAAAAGTCCCGGCCAGACTGCTATCCTGCAGAGTTTTCTGAGCTAGACCTAAAATACAGCCAGTGCTTTCCTGGGGGTAGGCAGTTGTGAGGGGTGAAATCTGAGAGGTATAAAGCAGCCGTGGCTCTCGCCACATGGAGAAAAGTGAACAGTTCATGCAGAAAAAGCAAACAGCACCGACTAGTTTTAGTATAAGGACACAAAACAGGAAAGTTCACTTCATCAGCCTAAAACACATCAAATCAAACCGTCACGGAAAAGGCGTGGTGGTCGCAACGTCACTAACCTTGTTTGTTCGTGGGTTCAACATGAGCGGCTTGCCCTTCTCTTTCGTGTGGATGTGACGGCACGCCAGAGCGCAGGGCGCGGCAACGGCTCTCAGCCGGGACAGCATCTTTCTGCTTGCCTGGGAAGACAAAGCAGACAAGCCCCTGCTGAGAGACACAACAACGCAGAACTGCGTGTGCATCGGGTGTCAGTTTTCAAAAGCAGATTTAGAAAGCAACTTTACACATGTGAAAATTCTTTTCAAAACACATCTGTTTCTTACAGTTAAAGGGTAACAACGAAGTGAAGGCAAAGACTGACTTGTCCCGACAGCACTCCAGGTCCTTGGACAGTCACCGCCGCCCTGAGGTCTCCGCCACAGTGTGCTAAATAAGCACTTCCCTTTTCTGAATCCACCCAAGCGTGGCCGGGTGTGTATCTCCCATATCTCCCACTGATGAGGGAAAGGAACTGAGAAAGGTAACGTCTAGTAAAGAGGGACGTGAGTTGCATGTAAGTGACTACGGAGTTTAGCTTGCAGGTGGCCAAGTAAACAACAGGAAAACCTGGAATATGCACATGCAGAGGAAGACAAGCTCTCTAGATTCTTCCCTAGACTTAGAATTTTAACATCCTATAGTTCACGTTCAAACTTAATGTACTGAAATTTTTGTTTTTAGAAAACTTGTTGTTTAGTATTTTTAAAAAATCATGCGAATTTGGTAGAAAACATTTTTGTCTTCACATCCTTTCCCAAACACGGGAATTTTTCAAAATGGAAAACTATACATAATACATTAAACTATACATTAAACCTTAAATATTCACTGATGGGAATATAATAGGGTTTTCGGCATATCAATCTTCCCATCAAAAATCAATTTGTAACTCTTTAGAAATCATTGCAATTGTCATACAATAAGTTTATTTTTAAAGATTTTATTTATTTTTAGAGAGAGGGGAAGGGAAAGAGAAAAAGAGGGAGAGAAACATCAATGTGTGGTTGCCTCTCGCATGAGCGCAACTGGAGACCTGGCGCACAACCCAAGCATGTGCCCTGACTGGGAATCAAACCAGTGACCCTTCAGTTCGCAGGCTGGCACTCAATCTACCGAGCCACACCAGCCACAGTGCAGTAAGTTTTTCAATGGAATTTCTATCTGATGAGAAATCTTTGGTCTGTATATGGGGGTGCAGCAAGCAAAACCATTTAAACACTGGGATTTTTTAAAGTTAATTATTAGGTGAAGCTCATATACCATAAAAATAAGCATTTTGAAGTGAAGAATTCAGAGGGATCTAGAAAATCTGTGAGGCTGTGCAACTGTAACAGAGTAGGTCGGAGCAGAGCAGACCAGGCAGATGCCGGGCCCACGAGAGGCTTAGACCCCACATGGATGGAAGGCCACTCCTACAGGCAGTGTCCCACGCTGGGACGTGTGCCTCCCTGGGCCCCAGCCTCTGGAACACTATGCACAGTACATGGTTTTTGCACTACTACACGGAGACTGGGAGCAGCACACCCAGATGCTGAAAGAGAAAGCTGCTGAGAGAGGATGGGACTCTGAAACCCACGAGTGCACGTGCCAGAGAAGATGGGGATCTGTTTGCATGGCTGGCTTAAGGACAGATAAGGAAATGAGGAACTTCTGGGCCTGGTTTCGGCTTGCAGTCTTTCCGGGAGCAAGGGAAATTCTGGGGCTTGTGGGAGAGGAGGGCTCTGAGCAGGAGTGCTCTCAGCCTCCCAAAGGCCGGAACCCTGTTGATGAAAACCTGTTTCCTTCAACACAAATTGCCGGGTCACATAGAAGGACGACAAGCAGCCGAAGCCCTGTTTGCATAGTCACACAACCACCACCTCTATCTAGTTCCAAAACATATTTGTCATCCCAGGAGGATATACCATACACATTAAACAGTTTTCTCCCATCCCCAGCACCTGTGACCACCAATCTTCTTTCCGTCTTTATGGATTTAACCCTTCTGGATGTTTCCTATAAATGTGGTACCCAAATATGGCCACAAAAACAAGAAATCATAAGCACACCAAGAATCCCAAGAGATGGGGTTGGGGGGTGAGGAATAGATCAGATGTGGTTTAAGGGCATGTCTTGCAACACACAGTAAATCAGTGGTAGAGAGGCAGTGCACAGCAGAGCCAATACAGGCGACAAGGATGTACTGCAATCATCAAACTCACTAAGGGACCACAACTTAATTATTCCAACCACTAGAATGAAATGACGATTATGCAGTGCGACAGAGGTACTAATTATTGCTACGACGGTAATCATATTAGAATATATACATGCAGTAAATTAACAGGTAGCACACCTTATATTTACACAATGTTATTTGTCAAATATATTTCAACAGTGACAATAAAAGAGTCATGAGACATACCACAAAATAACTGCCTTTCTTCAAAAAATGTTAATGTCATGAAGGACATGCTAAAAAACAAAAATTCAACAGAGTAAATTGAAGATTCTGAATGGCTTTATTAACTGATTCAATAATCAGGCAGCATACCACCCAGCAAACAGAAGGTTCTGAGGAGCTGCACAAAGCAGTGGGGGTGGGGGCAGTTCGAGGCAGAAAGGGAGTGGGATAAGGAAGTGACACAGAAAGGGCCCTGACTGGTGTGCTCAGTCGGTTGGGCACTGTTCCTCAAAGTGAAAGGTCGCCGGTTCAGTTCCGAGGTCAGGGCACATGCCTTGTTCGTGGGTTCATTCAGGTCCAGGTGCATAGGACAGACAGGCAACTGATGATGTTTCTCTATCCCATGAATGTTTCTCTCCCTCTCCTTTTCCCTCACCACCCCTCTCTAAAAGTAAATAAATACAATCTAAATAAGAAAAGAAAGGATTGTCTTAGGCAAGGTCACCTTTCTTTGGGGAAAGGGCAGGGGGTCTATCATGCAGACCACCTCACTAATGCTAATCGGGAAATGCCATATTGACTGATTAGAGGTCACATTCCCAGGAAAGACGGAAACTGCGGTTAAATCTTGGTTTGCTGGCCTGGGGGCAACTGACTCCATTAAGGGTCAGTCTGCTTATGTATCTTTTAACAATCTCTCCCACTCTGATCAGAGTCTGGGCCTGAGAAACGTGATTAAAATTTAAGGTGTTTGCACCACTCAGCAACCACTCTGAGAGTTCTCAAAGCTTTTACTGATCCTATTATATAAAATTATATAAAATTTCTAAAAATCCCAAATGTCCCGACACGATGTTTTCATTTATAACTATAGCTGCTATTTTAAAATGGCCTTTTGTTTTTAGGTTAACAGCTGTTCTTTTATAATCAACTGGTAAACGTAAGTAAAGTGTGTCCCCGCTTTCTGGCAGTCGTTTCAGCAAATTATCCAGCCTGAGGAGAGTGTCCTGGGAAGCCCTGACTCAGAGCTGGTTGGTCGGGAGCACAGACCACAACCTGGGACTTAGGAGTGGCACCTGCAGTGGGGCATCTTCTGGGACTGAGCTCTTAACCTGCAGAGTCTGAAGCTACCTCCAGACGGAGAGTGTCAGACCGAGTTTAATTGAGGCACACCCTGTCAGCGTCTGTTGAGAATTAAAGAATTGTTAGCTGTGGGGAAAACACCCACACTGGTGGGTAGGGAGAATTTAAGTAGTTAAATTAAGACCAACATTCTGACACATAAAATCTTTCATTTTCAGCTCTGCTTAAAATTTTGTTTCTATCAAATACTGAATTTAGCCTGTATAATAAAGATAACCCTACCTGTCAAATCTACCTCGTAACTGTAATAATCAAATGAAAGAATATATGCAAAAAAGTACTATAATTAAAGACTTAAAGAGTACTGTTATCTCAAATCATTACTTTATTAGTACGTGATAGAAAGTAAAATAAAATATAAAAGCACAGTTGATGCTTGAACAAACTCATCTCAATCCATGGTGGCTTTTGTAAGTGGAGCCACAGAGTTCAAACCTGCGTTGTTCAAGGGTCAACTGCTATTCTGACTCGTGGTTGAAAACCTGCTTATGTCAAGTCCAACTTAAGTTATACATGGATACTCAGCTGTGTGGGTGGTCCATCCCCCCAAGTTATTCAAGGGTCAGCTGTAATTTTTTAAAAATTATTATTACTTTTTATCCTCACCAGAAGATATGTTCACTGATTTTTTAGAGAGGAAGGGAGAGGGAGGGAGGGAGGAGAGAAAGAGAGAGTGACAGACCGACATGGATGTAGAGAGAAACATCTATCAATCAGTTGCCTCTCATAAGCACCATGACCAGTGATCGAACCCAAATCTAGGCATGTGCCCTCACCAGGAATCGAACTTGCCACCTTTTTTGTGCACAGGATGACGCTCCAGCTGATCCACCCAGCCAGGGCACGTGTAATTTTAAATGTCTTTAAAACAAGCAGGCATAACCAAAAACAAATAACTTAAGGTAAAAGCCAATCCCTGGCAAAAGCAGAACCAATGACTGAGACAGACAGACAGGCTTAAGACCAGATGGAGGCAATGAGGTCAAAGATAAAAAGCCGGGGGGGGGTGGGAAACACACTTAACTCCTATGTTATACAGATATGTGACAGAAAAAGAACTGAAAATAAATGAGGTAAACACAGGAAACAAAAGAAGGTGGGGCTTCTAATTTTGAATTAATAAGTAAAGTCTAGCTGCTTCCTTGAGCGTTTCGTGGAGACTGAGACAGTCTGAAACTACATACCTGAAGTTTCTCCCCCTGATGTGTCACTCCCGGTGCCTTGAACTGGGAAGCAGCAGAACTTACTCTCTAGGTGCCGTTTATGAATGGGACCGGGACTGACTCAGCTAGGCCACTGTCTGCTGGAGGCTACTCTTCCCCGCCCCCTACCTGAGGGGGAAGGCGGAAGGTCAATGCACTGGAGAGCCAAATTAGAGAGAGGTCATGAACTGCTACAATGAGCACAACCTTTGCAGTCAGAAAGACCTGAATTTGAATCCGGACTCAGGTAATTGCCAGTCTGGAATCAGCTGTGCTACCCAAGGATCCCCCCCAAATACTTTCTGACTTGGTGTGTGTCTAGAACGCGTTTTTTACTGGTCTGCGGCCAAATGAGAAAAACTAGGAATATAGTTTTTCATAACACTAAGGAATACAGATTTTCCTAACACTAAGTTTGCCTTTGTTTTCATGTTGTAATTATGATGTTCCTACTTTTTGGGTGGTAAAAAATGTCCTTTCTTTTACAAAAGGATGGGGGTGGTAAATTGTTAGTTGTTTTAAAAAAGATGGTTAACCTTTAACAGAATTAAGTTAGTGATCTTATGTCTGGTCCCAACGGCTCCCTATACACAGACTTTTTTTTTTTTTTTTAACTTGCCCATGAAGTCCAGAAGTCTGGGAACTACTGACTCAGAAGTCTCACTTTTCTCATCAATAAAATAGGAGAGAGGAAACTCTTTAGCAGAGCTGGTGTAATGCCGATGATATATATAAAGCCTCAAGCCCTGCAGGGGTGTCCAAGCTTCTGGCATCTCTGGGCCACACTGGAAGAAAAGTTGTCTTGGGCCACACATTAAATACACTGTGACACATAATCACACACAAAAAAATCTCATAATGTTTTAAGTAAATTCACTATTTTGTGTTGGGCCCCATTTATAGCCATCCTGGGCTGCATGCGGCCTGTGGGCCACACGTTGGGCTCCCCTGCTTGGAGCTTTGTCATCATCATAGGAAGCCTGACTACTTGACCTGAAGATTCATTCAATAAAATCCATATCCAGACAGTCCAGCACAATCATCAAAAGCAAGCTATGGAATCAGACTGCTGGATTTAAACCCTGGCTTTGCCACTGCCAGCTCTGTGAGCCTGAGTAAATCAGAGTCAGTTACAATCTCATCACTCAGCTGAGGATGACAAACACCAGAACCGATTAACTAGAGCTTTTTTATGATTTAAACTAGAGCCCTGGCTGGGGTGGCTCAGTGGATTGCGTGCCAGCTTGTGAACCAAAGGTTCGCAGGTTCGATTCCTGGTCAGGCCACATGCCTGGGCTGCAGGCTGAGTCCCCAGTGGGGGGCACATGAGAGGCAGCCACACATTGGTGTTTCTCTCTCCTTCCCTTCCCTTCTCTCTAAAAATGAACAAATAAAATATTTTTTAAAAAAGATTTAAACTAGCTAATCTATGTAAAATACTTATCACAGTGTCCTCTAAGTGCTCTATAAATGTTTTCTAAGCATTATTGTTATTAGTAATAGACTAAGGTGGTCAGAAGTGCACTCAAATGCCTATTACTTTCTGTATCAACATCTTTTAATGTGAAATCCTTATTAAGAGGCTATGAGGATTTATTTGAACTATTTCAAGTTAAATCCAAGTCAAGAATGAGAATTTGGATGACATACCGATCCAGCCACCATCAAATGTCATCCTAAACAATATCTGCAGGATCAATATTTTTCATTACTTTTGGAACCTGTACATATTGATGAAAGGAGGTATAACATACAGTCATAGAATCAAAATAGTGACTTCCAAATAAAAAAGTTAGCTTAATATATACCTTTTTATAAAATCAAATGTAATTTTTATATTTAGTATCAATTTATTCCTCCAACATTGGTCCTTAGTAAACAAACTACAGGTTTTAGTGTTAATTGTTTTAAACTATGGCTGTTAAGTTTTTTTGAAATTCACCAACATAAATTAGAGTTGATTTTAGTTTATATAATAGGACTTAATTTACAAAAGAAATTCTCAAATGATAAATGACATTTTCCATTATGAATTCTAGTGTGCTTTCACAACAAATATTTAAAAAGACAAAGACATTATACATAAACACCTTCTAAGGAAGAAATCCATAAGCAGTTCTTTCTCAGGAATAATTATTGAACAAAAGTATGTTTTAATTCTCAAAAGAATCAAGAACTTCTATGAAAGCACAGCCCGACATTTCCTACTAACGCATGATAAAGGTTCTGTCAGCGTTTCTGGTCTTTATGTCCGACTTTGAAGTCTTTATAAACTACCATAAAACTGCCGGATACAGGTCACAAATCAAAACTCACTGATTATTTAAACGTCCAGTATTAGAAGGTAGAGGTAAACTGTTTTTTTCCGTATTCCTGCAAACCATGCAACATAGCAACATGAAACTCAAGCAGTTATAGTAGTTACACAAAAGGTAGATAAACTTTATTGGGTAACTACTGTAACTAGCCTGCATGCGCGCGCATGTGTGTGTGTGTGTGTGTGTGTGTGTGTGTGTGTGTGAAACTATATGTATGAATGTTTTCTCTAACTTCCAGAATGCTTGGCAACTAAAGAGCAAAATTTATGAGTACAACATTGCCATTGGCTTTACAGGATTAAGAGGGGGCTGGGGCTATTAAAGTTAGACCGCTGGGTCTGAATGCAGGCTTTGCCATTTAAAACCTGTGATCTTGGACAAGTTACTTAACCTTTCTAAGCTTTAGTTTCTTCATTCATAAACTCGACAGAATAACAGTACTATCTCCAAGCATAACTTGGAGACAATTATGCACTGAACAGTGCCCGGTCCATAATTAACAATATGTGCTTCTAATTGTTATCATCAATTGCAACACTAGAAGTAACAATGCTGTTAAATGCTTTGCTTAAAAGTGATTGTCCCATGTAACAGGAAGGTATAAATTGGACATGAAATAACTTTCATAAGAAGGCACTTCTGTTGAGATTTAATATTTTAATAAGCTTCTCATCAAAGGACATTATATATTTTCTAGAATTATCTTCGGAGCCAAGAAAAAAAAGTCAAATTCAAGACCTCGAATGCAAGAACACACAAGCAGAGATGGATGGTACCATCAGCGTCAAACACCTGCCAATCCTGGTCCACAGATGCCATTTCATATGAAAGGACAGAACCATTCCAATCTTAGAACTTTCTAGCCTGCAACAAACTTCTCTTAACCGAAAAACGAACACAAACACACCAAATGCCTCTCATGATCAATTCATCCCTGCAGAAAAAGAGATCTATGTGCCAAAGGGGTTTGGAGCCATAAAATCGGTCTTTAAAGGGCAGGGGAAAGAAGAGATGCTCGCGTTTTGGAGGCCACAGGGCCTCCATCCGGGACTGGAAAGGGATCGCCCTGGGACGAGCGAGAGGAGAAACGGAGAAGTCGCGCCCCCAAACCGGACGCTGGGGTAGAGCCTCGGACGGTCGAACTGGGGTTCCGCGACTTGTCCAGTTCCCCGCCCTCAGCGAACCCCTTCCCTTCACTCCGTCGCCCAATCCATCAAGCGAGGACCTGCCCTGCCGCACGCGTGGACTCCGGCGGCAGGTCTGCGCTCGGTGCCCGGGGCCAGGTGGCAGGAGGCCGACGCCCGCTCTCCTTCCAGAGCTCCCGCCCGGGCCCCGCTGCCAGGAGCCTTACCCCACGTCTCGCTCCGCGACAGGTGGTGCTGCTGGCAAAGAAGCCGACGACCTGCCGCTCTACCAGGCAATGACCAGCTCCCGCCCGGCACGGCCCTCCCCTTGTTGTAGCTTCTCGGAGCCAGTGCCAGCTCAGGATCGGACTAGCAGGAGCAGCCAGTCACCGGCGACACAGGCATAAACCAACGTGAGAGGGTGGGATCCGAGGGCAGAGGGGTCGCGAGGAGGACCGGCAGGGCCCATGGGCGGAGACTGACGGGCACGCGGGCCAATACGGAGGCAGGAAGTTGGCCCTGAAGGGCGGGGCTCCGCCTCTGAGCTTCGCAGCCCGCGCGTTTTATTCCTGTACTGCAGACCCTTCCTTCGTCCGTCTCCTTTAAGTTACTGTTTCCAGGGCCAACGCGCGCCCATATGGACGCGATCCCCGGGAATGTGAGAGGGCCACGTACAATAGGGTTGGCTTACAGCAGACCTGGTATCCCTGGGACTGCAGGAGCTGTCGGTGATGGCTGCACGTTCGCGCGAGAAGAAGCTCTGCGCATGCGCCGGCGAGGCCGGGGAGAAGTCCCTGGCGGGTACCAGTCTCCCAGCCTAGCTAGAGAAGGCTGGGAGTTTGGGACCATCCTAAACAGCCAGTGGAGGTTGGGAGAGGATGGCGGAGAGATTTCGGAGCTGGATAAGGTCAGGGAATGGAGAGACAGAAGAGGGAGGACCCAGGAAATGCGCAGTCTACGCTCTTTAGGAATGCTTTCTGTTCCTAAGCTATTTTTGTGTGTCTGTGATTGCTCTCCTGCATAATCCTTCACCAGTCTCCACTGCTGCTGGCACAGTTACTGGCCGGCAGGGAATTTACTAATGATGCCTAGCATCACAGCCACCACAAATAGGTATTCAATGTTCTATCTCAGGAAAGCAATACAACACTAAATTGTCATCATCTTCAAAGAAGCAGGGACTGTAAGTTAACATTTGGTTGACCAAAAAGTTTGTTTAGTTTTTTCTGGGTGATGGGCTTAGTTGTTGTTAACTTCATTTGAAACAATTTTGTTAGATTATATTGTGATAGCTGTTATATCAGCATGCATTTAAAAAAACATCAAAAATGGTGAATTTTTGTGCAGCCATTTTAATATTGAAGATGGAAGAAACACAACATCACCAGTGTATTATGCTTTATTATTTCAAGAAAGGTAAAAATGTAACTGAAACACAAAAAGATTTGTGCAGTGTGTGGAGACTGTGCTGTGACTGATCGAATGTCTCAAAAGTGGTTTGCGAAGTTTCTTGGTACTGTTGACATTTTGGCCAAATAATTCTTTGCTGTGGGGCTGTCTTATGCACTGGAAGATGTTTAGGAGCACCCCTGGCCTCCACCCCCTAGAAGCCAAGAGTGGGAGTTAGCCAACATACTCAAAATATCCAAATCAATAAAGTTGTTGGTGAAAATGAAAACTGTGTCTCTTTTTTTAAAAGATTCTATTTATTTATTTTTAGAGAGAGAGGAAAGGAGGGAGAAAGAGAGGGAGAGAAACATCAATGTGTGGTTGCCTCTCATGCGCCCCCTACTGGGGACCTGGCCTGCAACCCAGGCATGTGCCCTGACTGGGAATCAAATCGGCATCCCTTTGGTTTGCTGGCTGGCACTCAGTCCACTGAGCCACACCAGCCAGACTGAAAAATGTGTCTTTTATTTTTTGGAAAAAACAGACTTTTTGGCCAACCCAATATAATACATCTGTGCCCACCCACGGTTATGATATTGGAGGCTATTTCTTTGCTATTTTTTTTCAGAAAAATGTTATCACCAAAAATTCTTTAATCAAGTTTATGTACTCTTAAAGTATGTTGATGATAATTTAAATATAAACATGTAAAGGATAAAAGAGAGGTAAAGTAAATGGAATAAAAATATTGAAAGTGATGGGAATGTATGACAAATTGAGCGGAGGTAGAGAAAAGAGAATTGCCCCCTCCTAAACACTTTGACAATTATGTAGAATCTGAAGGAACAGTGCCAGTCTGAGAATGGAAGGGCAGGGCATGTTGCTGAACTCTGTAATTATATGATAAATGATAGGTACGGCTGCTATAACCACTGCAGTAAAAGAGGGACTATAAATAAGCATGACCTACAATAACCTTGCAGGCCAGAAATTGTCAAGATGCAGCAAGCTGAATGAAGGAAACTTCAAATACTGCACTATAAATGCTTCATTAGTAGAGGTAAAAGTGTTCTGCCTTTGAAAGACAGTTTGTCCTACATTAGAATAATTCCAGGTTGAAGGGTTGTAGAGAGCTATCGTGGATGGGATTTATTTTGGTGAAATTGAGGTCAGTTCATTCCTTAAATTAAGTATCTGTTAATGTCAAGGAGGCAGACACTGCCATTTGGCTGATCCACCCCATTCACTTTATTCTTAGTCACTTTGGTGGTAGATCTGATTGGTTCAGTGACCAAACCTGATACCTCTTTCACCCCCCACCCCAGTTTTCTATTGATTTGGACCTTGACTCCTTGTTTTACATGATCCCTTTCTTGTAATTCATTGTTTCAGGAAGAGCTTGTGTCTTCTTTCTGGCTCAGCACTGTTTGTATTTTCTGCATGGCCTGGGGAGCTATTATACATTCTGGGCAGCCAAGAATGGTCCCCCGTTTTCTGAGCAGGTCCAAAGGAGAGCACCAAGGAAGAAGCCTATAAGGAAGTCATTGGATCCACAACTGTTTCAGGGCCATTTACTCCAACCCCCCCACCCCCAAAACAAAACAACAACAACAAAAAAAAACACTAGCAATGCACAACGCAAATGGTTTATTTTATAAATTGATTGGGATGGATATAAAATTCACGCAGTGAGGTGTGCAAAGTACCTCATTCAGCTTGCCAAAGTTTTACACACGCACACACCTGTGTATCATTGTCCAGACAGAGACAAAGAAAATTCCTTGTGCCTCTGTTTACCCACCCACTCCCCCTTAAAATTAGCTACTTTACTGAGGAACGCTGGTAGCTCTGGGGAAGGATGTCCGTATGGATCAGTTTGTGTGAGTCCTGCATTGTTGAGAGTTGAGGCTGCAATCTCAGGTTTTGTCTACATTTTGGCTGGTTCACCTGTGAAGTGGGAAGAGCCTTGAATGGAATGCTGCTGGCACACACTTGGCCACATGACTTCCCTGTAAAACTCTTCAATGAGCAGAGTTTAAACTGGTGTGTATGCCAGTTAGCTCCAGTGGGCACACACATTCACCCACCTTTCTCAAATTCAAAGGAAGATACTTGGAAAAACTTTCCTATCAATTGCTGTGAACATAGAGCAGCATTATACCATCCAAACACCACAATGTGTTTCCTTAACAAAATCCATATTATTGAGCTTCAGAGAATTGTGGGGGGTCGTTCTCTTTCTAATGAGAGTGTGAGTGAGTAGGATCGTTGGCTTGAGGCTGACACATCATTTATAGCAAAAGCAGATAGATGGCACTAATCACGTGTTTAGATTTCTACAACTCCATCTGCCTTAGAATAGAAAACATTAATAATGAATGCTGACTGTGCCACTAGGAATCATCCTCCAAGAAGTTAGAGTCATTAAAAATGCAAACTCTTTAAAAATACAGGAGAAAGGAAACAGTATCCCTAAAGGCATTTGTGCTAAACACTGCAGAAACAAACTTCCTGTCAGCCTCACGTGGAAGTGAGACATAAAAAAGCATTTGGTGTAGGTTAGTACTATCATTAAAGAACAATGATGTTTTAGTTCTTCCCAAAATACAATGAAGTGCTAATGATGCTAATTACATCCAGAAAAGTACTAACAATTCCTTATGTAATTAAAATAAATATAACTTTTCAAGCTATCTAACAGTGTAAACTAATACCGTAATAAGCCATGTCTTCATGACCAAATATTGTAAGGAAAGTTCTAGACATTTTTGTGATGAACAAAGAAGTTAATATCATAGGTTTATGAACAATAGAACATTTACTCCCCAAGGAAAACTAACGCTTTGGTATTTGTAGGTATTATCGTACCACACTTGATTTTTCTCTAGGACTTTTAGGGAACCTGGAAAGAATAAGGCAAACAGCACTCGGCCACCAAGCCACGCCAGCAAAGTGGTGTTAGTCATTTTAAATCCTAGGTCTGGCTCGGTCGTTGTCTGTAAGCCTTTAAGAGGAGGCTCAAGGAACAGCAGCCTTGGCATCGTTATTAGCGATGCTGGACTTCAGTTCAAGACTTTGGCAAAGAAAGAATTCAGAGTCAAGAACTCTAGCGCAAGAGGAAGTTTATGTAGCAAGAAAAGCAAAAGTACACTCAAAGAGGATCATCTGAGTGGGCTGCTCAGAGAGCTGTCTTGGCCTTTTAGATACTTGAAGAGTTGAGCCTAGGCATGGCTGCCTTGGCTCTTTAGAAAGAAGGTCACAGAGGAAGAAGCCCTGAGTCAGCTGGGCTGCATGAACTCAGGAAACAAGTTACAGAACCAAATGGAAGCCCCATGGAGATAGGTTCTGGGGGATGGCCCAGGATGAGCAGCTCCCCTGGTGTTAAGTCTGGGAACCTTTAGAGTTTAGGAGAAAGAAAAACAAAGATACACACAGTGGGAGGCCTAGGTGTGTTCCAGGGAGTGTGTACACTAGGTCCTTTGTCTTAATGCTCAAGCGAGTGGTCTTGCACGAGAGAAGAGGCAGCTGAGACAAGGTGCTGGAAGGGGCCCGTTTGAATGAGCCATCTGACTCAGTTTCCTCCCTCCACTTGCCAAGGAATTTTCCGAGCTTCTTACTGTCCCACCTCAGCATTACCTGGGAGCTTGTTAGAAAAATAAAATGTGGATCCTGACTCCAGACCTACTACATTAGAATCCACCAGACCCAGGGGTTCCAGGCCCATAAACTTTTGAGAAGCTTGGAGGAACCCTGAAGTTCTAGATGCTGTGAACTCACACTTCTGTGAATGGATTTTTGTTTATAGATATAGAATAATAGGAATCCCATGATACTTTCTTTACCTTCAAAAAACCCTTGTGCCAAGGCAAACACAATTGTTCTTTCCGTTCCACACTGAGAATGTTATGCTTACACCATGAGCAATAATTTTATCATTCATTCACCAGAGGTGTCATTATAAACTAGATACCAGATCGAACGTTTGCACCAAATAGAATGGATGCAAAGTCTCTGGCTGATGCCTGGGGAAGAAAAAAGCCCAAGAATGTTTGCCTTGATCCTCCAACTAGAGTTCCTGCTATCTAGCAGAAGTCAACATATAGGTCCTTAATAGACCCTGCAGGGTCCCTCGTTCTCACACTACACGTTTCTAAGACTGCATAAGCTACCTCTGAGATTCTATCTCTTGGGGGAAGTACAAAGGCACTTTTCTATAAAGTGTTCAAGATTTGTCTGCCAAGAGAACAGCTATAATTGATACAGTAATTTAAGGGAAACTAAGTTGAAAAATTGGCTTAGGTTATCCAACATATTTTCCTGCTGAGCAATACATGAGAGGTTCTCTGCTGTACATGAGGTATCCGAATCCTAAAAACAGCTTTGATTGAAAATTTCAGTTCTTTTACATCAAGGAGACATGGTCTAACCACAAAAGAAATCTCGCAGATGTGCTTTTCCTCCCAATACTGTTTGACTTTAGACTTGCTGGCATTCTGAAACACTTTCCAAAATGAATCATGTCCCACACCAAGCTACACTTCTGGGCTGGGAATTCTTCCAGATACTCTTTCTGTGGCCGTTGGTTTCCTTTGGAATGTCTAGGGACCTCCAGTACCTCCCAGGAGGGTTTGTTTGTTTGTTTTTCTGTTTGTTTGTTTTAGAGAGAAAGGAAGGGAGAGAAACATCAGTTTGTTGTTCCACTCATTCATTCATTCATTGGTTGATTATCCTATGTGGCCTGACCAGGATTGAACCGGCAACCTTGGCATATTGGGACGACACTCTGACCAACTCAGCTACCCAGCTAGGGCCTCCCTGGAAGTGTGATTCAATTCCAGTGGTTCACACGAGGACTTAGCCATCTTGGAGTCTGCGCCAGCTACAGCAATTAACCAGGAACATTCTGTTTTAAGAAGCATCCAAAGAGAAGTAGAATATCTTTACTTCCTCATACCTGAAACAAAATTATATTGCACAAACTTGGAATAAATGATTAGTCCAAAACAACACAACCTTGTAAAAATTATCTATGGATAATGATGAGTATAAATGCTATTTCAAAGTTTCTGCCACCACTGTGAGGTGATATGAAAAATCCATGATCTCAGTTAATTCTAGAGGTTTGTTGCCTACATGCATCATCAAAGCAAAATACTAAATTCCACTTAGAAATTAATGAATATAAATATGTTTTTCTCAATCCAAGTTCACCTACTCCCTGTACTAGGCTATCTGTTTTTATCTAAGTTCAAATAAGAACCTAGCCTACCTATTGGCAATTTATGAGTTCAGCTTTTGATTCTGCAACATTTGGTCAGACCTCTAACTTGAAGGTGACGTGGAGACATTTTCTGGCATCAGGCCTTTTGTGACTCTCAGTAAATTCTACTCCAATTTACTGAGGTTTGCTTGGGACAGTGCTACCTGGGCTTTCCTGTCACCGGGTGACTCAGCGTTCTGACACAAATGCAAGTTTGCCTGATTAGCATTGCAGAGGTTGCTTTCAGATTGAAAACGGGCCAAATTTCTAAGCCTCTGAGGTTTATAATTTAGGAAATCTCTCTTCTTTACCTCTGTTCCTTGTTAAGAGGAATTTGTTCATGACTTTCCTTGTGCCGGGGCAGACACTGTTAGACATGGTAAGAGGACAGTATCTTACAGCATTCTCACTCTCAAAGTATTTGCTGTAGAGGACATTATTGAAAGCTTACAGTGAAGATTTTTTTAAAAAGCATTTTATAATTTTTCTTGGTAGAATAATGTACAGGATCTGGTACAGATAATGGCCCTTTTTATGACGAAATCTTTTATTACAAAATCATGAGCATGTAATTCTGTAACAACAAGATCACACTCAAGCACACCATATGACATTTTAGGTGAAATGTTCAAATTAAAACTATAAATTATTACACCCATATTATCTATCATCCTACCAACCACACTCAAGCAGGCGTTACTTCTGCCAGACCCTGTGTTTTTAACTTATGAAGATAAATTCCTTTGTATTTTTATATTTCATTTACATTCTCCGAATAGGCATGAAAAGCAACAGTGATCTTTGTGTAAGTTTGAGGAAGGAATACAGTTTTACTTCATGCCAGCTGTGAAAATTACATTTAAAAAGCATTATGCCAACAGCGAGCAAATGACAATTGAAGTATTTTGTCATGATTTTAGCCCATTTTGTTTTTATTAGGGCAGAGAGAAGAAGTGAGAAGAAAATACGAGAAGGAACATTCTGGAGCTCTTTTTACTCCACCCACCAGGAGAGCTTGATTCACCTCCGTGTTTACATGCCCTTCCGACAAAGAGCCTGCAGCTCTGCTCTCTCCCATGAAATAGTCCCTTCTTCATCTTGTACGACTTGGCTTCCATCTCCACAACTTCACTGAAACTGTGCAAACCTTCCTCTTTTTTGTGGAATTTAAACCTTTTGTCAGTCCCCAACTTCCTTATTCTTTGAGCAAAATTTGTCACAACTGACCTTCCGCTCCTTCCTGATATGCTTCCTTCCATGTCCCTGCACAGCACTTCTCCGGATCCCCGTCCTCGCCTTTGGCATCTCCTTTCCCTCCTGCTCCATAATGAAGGGAGATCCCCAAGGTCCTGTCCTAGATGTGATCTGTTGAAACGTTTGACAGTCTCTGACAGGGTGTGAGCCCTGACAGTTTTTTTTTTTCTTTTTTGTAATGCAAGTGCCTGACTTAAGCTGTGGCATCCACTTCAAGGGTGGCTACCTGGATAAACACATCACCAGCCACACAGCCAGATAAAGAGCTAAGGCCGCCTCTCCCGCTGGGGCTGCTTTGTTTTAGAGATCTTGGTTTATTTCAGTAACTGGCCATCTGGGCCATTTATCGCCCACCACACTTGACATATCCACTCTTACATTTTAAATTCATCAATAAAGAGTGAGCCTAGGAAATCATAGGCTCCCAACCTCTTTACTTACTCAAAGTTTTTTTATGGTGACTGCTGAAGGGCATTTCACAATCTTAATGCAAACCACCAAGGCTGGTCCAACCACATTGGTTATTTATAGGAGACTGGCACAAAATACCGCACTCAGAGAATGTCCAGGTGGTGGAGAGGCCGCAGGGAAAGGACTGAAGAGTGAAGAGGGGTGGGAGGCAGACGCGTCTACAAACAGGTACGTCAGTGCAATGACAGAGGTAAGGGCTGCAATGTGTGACGGGGATGTAGAGAAGAGACACCGGACTGATCTGGGTTGGAAGTGGGGAAACTCATTAATTTTAATTCAACAAAAGTAAATTAGCATTCATGCAACAAATGGTAGCAAGGACCTATTATATACCAGTTATTAAGCCAGGCTCTAAAGACTGCAAGCTTTAGGCTGCGCCCCAGAGGGGCCTCGTTCTTGCCTTCATGGAGCTTACAGTCTATTACATGGGAGAAACAGACATTAAATGAGTCACAGTTTTATAATTGTGATACATGCTACAAAGAGATTTGCACAAAGTGCCAGACAGTGTAATAGAAAGAATCTCATGGGGCCTAGGAATCACTGAAGGCTTTCCTAAAGATATGTCACTGAAGCCGAGCTCTGAAGCTATGTTGAGAGCAGGCCAAGTGAGAAAAGAGCAGTCAGGGTATACCCTGACTCAGAGGAAGGAGAGTTAGTTAACCAGGGCCTGTTTGATTTATACTAAGACGAGGAGGTGAGAGGGGACAGGCAAAAGATGATTTACAGAGCGTTTTAATTAAATAATTTAGCCTTTATGTTAAAAACAAAGACCAACCATCCAACAGTTTTTAAAGAGGTAGTTAACAAGATCACACTTCCACTCAGAAAAGGTCAGTTTGGCAACAGGGAGATAACAGATTGGAGAGTGGGCAGAAGCCAATGAGGAGAGATCTACCGCAATCTTCTAGATGAAAATTAAGGATGGCTTGGTCTTGGGGCGCCGTAGAGATGGGAGGAGTGGAAAGACTTGAGAAATGTGAGGAGGGAGACTCTATAGGGCCTAGTGATTGGATGTTGGGGTGAGTGAGGGGTGTAAATAGGAAACCTCAGGAGAAGCTACTTTTATAGGAAGAGAGAGGAACAATGATTGAGAAATAACATTGCGGGGCAGAGTGATGTGCGTTCAGGATGCAGGACTGGACTCTAGGGAGTCCAGTGGTGGCTGTGGCTATGACCGTGGTGGCAGAGCAGCCTGGACACCAGTGGCTTGAGGGTTGGAGATAGGGCTCTGCAGGCCTTACCACTTGTCATACCTTGTGACTTGAGGATTGAGTGTGGAGGAAGATTTTGGCAGGGAGGCATCTGACCTAAAGGATGAGGAGTGCTAACTCAGAGTGGGTGTGAAGAAGAAAAGTGTGTCCAGTCAGAGGGAAGAGAACGTGAGAAGTAACAGCTCAAGCAAGTCAGAATTGCTGGAGCTGGGGACAGGCAGGGAGGGGCAAGGGATAAAACTGGAGAGGAGGCAGGGCCAGATAAGGGAAGGACAGGGAGAAGCTACTAAAGGGTTTATTCAAGCAAGGGAGAGACATGGTCGTTTATAGATTTTGAAGCGATCCCTTGGGCGGCTGTGTGAGTGTAAGGGGGTCAAGAAAAAAGTCCAAGAGAACACCGAGAAGGTTGCGGAGTATACAGGGGCATTTCATGAAGGCCTCTACCGGGGCTGTGGGGCAGTGATGGAGCAGGGGGAGGGACACTGGAGAGATATTCGGGAGGTGAAGGAGCCAGTGAAATGAGGGGACCTCCAGGCTTCTAGATTAGTTAATCCGCATAGCTGATGCCACCAGCTGAGACAGAGAACAGAGAAGCAGAGAAATGGTAGAAGCAGTTTGAAAAGGAAGGATGACAGGTGTACTTTGAAGCTTGTTTAATGCAAGGGCCACCAGGGTGGAGACTTCTAGCAGGGCAGCTGAAGAAAAAGGTGCGCCTGAAGTTTGGTGAGAGGTCTGCATTGGATGGGCAGGTATGGATGTCACAGACATGGGTCATGGTCAGAACCATGAGACCACTCCCAGAAAGTGTGTTCGGTGGGAATAGTGGACCCCGGACAGAGCCCTGGGCTGGTCATTTGTGCAGTGTCTTTCAACACCAAGTCCACGCTTCACCTGGATTCCTGCTGGCTTCTGCCAACTAGAGCCGCTAAAGAGAGACAGGAAGGCATGAAGAAGGCAGAATGGACCTTCTTTCTGCTTCTAATTGTTAAGATTGTCACTCAAGTCACAGAAGACGCGACAGTGCCAGTCTTGACCTTCTCCACTGCCTGCCAGCACCAGCCGAGGTACCTCCCTCAGAGCTACCAGCATCAGCCAGCTGAGCGCCCTGGCTGAGAAGTGGGGGTCCAAGTAGCAGCTGTGCAGTGGTGGGGGGGGGAGGGCTCTCCGAGAACCTGTCACTGCCTAGATCTCACCTCTTTGTTCTCTAGCCCTGGGGTGGGAATGGCTTCCTGTAGTTATTGATCTGAGCTACCTTAACATTCCCTTTCATATTTTTTCAGCTTTCTAATGTTGGTATAACCAACTCTTTGCATCAAACATCCTCTCTTTGAAAGGTAGTTCCTGTTCTGGCCACATAGCTCAGTTGGTTAGAGCATCACCTCCATACACCAAGGTTGTGGGTTCAATCCCTGGTCAGGGCACATACAAGAAGCAACCAATGAGTGAATGCATCAATAAGTGGAACAACAAATTGATGGATGTCTCTCTCTCTCTCAAATCAATAATTTTAAAAAAAGAAACAAACAAAAAAGGTGGTTTCTGTCTTTCTTCTTGGACCTTGACTGAAGCAGACCCCTAGGGCAGACAAAGGGAGACAGAGAAGGCAGGGCCCTGAGAGAGCTGGGGGTGGAAATGAGGACCGTGTCTCAGGGAACAGTGTAGCAGAGAGCAGAGAAGGCGGAAATGGCAGACCGCTAAAAACTGAGCAGGTGACATTATCCAGCAACATTACTTCTTGGGTGTATGTTCAAAAGAGTTGAAAACAAGACCTCAAAGAGCAGCATTATTCACAACAGCCAAAGGTGGAAGCAACCCAAATGTGGTATATACATACAATAAGACATCACTCAGCCTTAAAAAAGGAAACCCTGACACAGGCTATAGCAGGGATGAGCCTTGAAGACATTATGCTGGGTGAAATAGGCCAGTCACAACAAGATGGTTCCTACATTTCACTTATAGAAGGTTTCCAGAGTAGTCAAACTCCTAGAGACAGGGAGTGGAACGGTGGTTGCAGTTGCTGAGGGGCATGGGGGGTCGTTCAGTGGGCACCCCAACTCAGTTCTGTAGGGTGGTTGCACAACAACGTGAATATACTTAGCACTGTTGAACTACAAACACTTATAAAAGGCCCAGACAGTACATTTTATGTGGTGCGTCTTTTACCACAATTAAAAATAAAAAGTAGAGCAGAGAGGCCCAGAAAGATAAAAATTGTACATGTCCTTTAGGAGAGCACTTAAGATCTTAGGAGCGTAGTTTCAATAGCCAGGTAGAAGTCAGACTGCAGTGGGCTGAGGGGCAGGTGTGAGGCAGGAAGCAGAGACTGAGTCTCTCTTGAGAAGTTCGGATAAGCAGGGGAGAATAAGTTGGGCAAGGGCTAAGGGGCCAGGGAGGCCAGGAGGAGGTGCTGGAGCATGTTCAGAAGCTGAAAGAGGAGCCTGCAGAGGAGGAGAGATGACCTGTTTGCTATGAAGGAGCAGAGCCCTGAACGGGCAGAGGAGGGTGGGGCCTGGTCTTGGGCAGAAGGGCCAGCTGATTCTCCACTGTAGGAGAAAAGGCAATAGGAAGGGAGTGGATGTCAATACTCTTACAGATGGCGGGGGTTGAGGGGGGCGTGATGGGGAGAGCATGCAGGATGATCTCAAGGTTTTCTCTGCGATATAGGAGGCAAAAGAGAGGGACCCCTGAAAGAAAGGGTTGAGGGAGGCGCTGAGGGCCTCGGTGAGGTGGGAGATTGTGAATTTGTAAGTTCTTTACAAGGCTGACAAAATTTTCTCTGGCAACTGAGTAAGCATGAAGATGGGTTATAACATTGAGGCAGGCTTGGGGTGTTGTTTGAGAGATGCTACAGAGGGATGGGGTGCGAGAGGACCAAAGGTGCTGGTAAGAGCAGGATTTGGATGATTGGCCTAGGAGTCTAGGGTCACTGGGGGAGATGGAGAAACCTGGAAGAACTAATAAAAAACTTGGAAGAAAATAAAAAGATACAAGGGCTGATATTTCCAAAATGTCAAAGGCATTTGTAAGGGGAATGAGACAACTGGAGACCCAGGTGGCTGGGGTGTCATGGACAGAAAGTGGCGTACTGGGTGAAGCAGTTTCCCTTGATGGCAGGACAGTGTGATCCAGGAGGAGTGCGCTGGAGGTGACACTGAAGGTCACAGGCTCTGTGGAGGGGCTGCGTTCTTATGAATTGGAATGGAAAGAAGACTGTGAGCCAGGTCAGTACAGAATGTCCCCAGGCAGATGTCCCACCATAGTTCATATTTGTGGGACTCAAATCAAACTCAGCATATTTCCCTTTTGTGGGCCACTCCAAATGTGCCATTTCTGGAGATGCCTCTTCTATGACAGAAGCCTAACCTGTGTCTCAGTGTAGCCACATGAACCATTTCTGGACAACACATACAAAAACAGTACCCATTTTCATCAATATTTCTTATAAATCTTATCTCTGCAGGGTTGTTCTGAAGACCAAATTAAATGAACATGTGAAAGCTCCCAAGTATATAAGAAGGAATATAGTAACTGCTCAGTAGACATCAGTGGAATCTGAATGTGATTTTTCCCTTCATTCTCTACAATGAGTTTATCACCAAGTCCTAATTTTTGTTCTGTACGTTGCCAAACCTCATTGTTTATTAATCAGCACCTTCGTGGGATGACTCATCAACTCAGAAGACCAGCAGGCACCCCACGGGATCTCGGCACAAAGCTTTCTCTCAACTTTGCAAATCTAATCTCTGCCCTCATTTCCTGGGACCTTGAATATGTTCCTTACTCATCCGGTTTCATTTTCTCCCGTGATTCATGGGGAATATAAGAGTTGGTTCTTATGGAAAGTGCTGGGTAGGCACTACACTGTTATCAAGAATAGAACTCACTTGGATTTACAATTAAATCTCATTCTGCATAGATTAACCTCTGGACTGAGAGTATAGTTACAATATGTGATAAATGATTAACATAATTTCCCGGAAAAATGTACCTCAAAAAGTTATAGGTTGAGGTTGAAATTCTTTAGTCAACAAAAATTGTTGACTAAATTTACCGCTAGCATATTCGTGGAGTTCCTAGAAGAGTGATTGAGTGTTTTTCAACTTAATTTGATTTTGGTGGCAACCCTTGGATGAAGAGGGTAACTCCGGCTTCATCCCTGGAGTTTGTAGCAAAGACGGGAGGAGATCCCAGCATCCGAACTGGCCCAGGAAAGAAAGAGCCCTTAGGGCTGGGTAGTAGAAAGATCATGTGGATTCCTGACCCTGGGAGGTGGATTATGTTTATCAAGGATTGAGGAACCATACAGAAAAGCAGCCTTGGCATGTGGAAAGGTGAAGGGTTCCATTTTGAGGTGCTGGTTCTAGGAAGACAGCCTGGTCATGGGAAGCCGGATCTGGACTGATGGGGCTCAGTGATCAAAACCAACCTAACATCCAGTGAAAATAATATCTAAGTTGGGAAGGATGGTCTGATAGACAGTATGTGGGTGATATGACCTTTCATCCAATCAGAGACAGAAGGTTCTGCCCACTGCCCCTGCTGACTCAGGCTATTTTGTCTGGACAGTGTCCTAGGTTAGGGAGAAACACTTTGGCATGGTGAGTCCTGGTGTTGGTTTCTTGAAGAAATAATTTGGTTAAACAAGATGTTTCGGGGATTTAATGGTAGGACCAAATCTGCTCAATGGCAGTGGAGAAAAGTTCATCATTTACTCATCCGATTGCTCTCAGAGAGATAGTGTTTACGTTCTAAGAAGGGAATTGCCAGAAGTTGGCATCTTAGAATGTAAGCCTGCCTGTGGTTACTTCCTATGCCTGGCTCTGACTTCATTAAGGATAGCAAGTAAACCCATTCAGCTGGACTGGGAGAGCAACAGGTGAGAAAAGGAAAGGCAGGCTGTGAAGTCAAGTATCACCTGTAAAGGTTACATAATCCTTTGCCCTTTTTTTAATTGGATTGTTCGTCTTCCTGGTGTTGAGTTATACAAGTTATATGTTTTGGAGATTAACCCCTTAAGTACATTGTTATTTTGACAGGTTATTTTGGCAGATGTATCGCTGGCAAAATAAGTTCTCCCATATAGTGGGTTCCCTTTTCCTTTTGTTGATGGTTTCCTTTGTGTGCAGAAGCTTTTTAGTTTGATGTAGTCCCATTTGTTTATTTTTTCCTTCATCGCCATTGTCCTAGGAGACATATTGACAAAACTATTGCTCTGAAAGATGTCTGAGATTTTACTGCCTATGCCTTCTTCTAAGATTTTTTTTTTTTGGTTTTGTGACTTACATTTAGGTTTTTTATCCTTTTTTTTTTTTATTCTTGTGTGTGGTGTAAGTTGGTGGTCTAGTTTCATTTTCTTTTTTGCATGTATCTGTTCAATTTTCCCAATACCGTTTATTGAAGAGACTATCTTCACCTCAAGTCATGTTTTGCCTCCTTTGTCATGGATTAATTGACCACACAGGTGTGGATTTACTTCTGGGCTCTCTGTTCCAATTAACTACATGCCCATTCTTATGCCAGTACCAGGCTGTTTTGATTACAGTGGCCTTGTAGTATAGTTTAGTTATCAGGTATTGTGATCCCTCCAAATTTACTCTTCTTTCTCAAAATTGCTAAGCCTGTTTGGGGTCTTTTTGGTTTCCATATAAATTTTTGGGAATATTTGTTCTAGATCTGTGAAATATGTCATTGGTATTTTAATAGGAATTGCATGGAATCTATAGATTGCTTTGGGTAGTATGGACATTTTAATGATGTTTATTCTTCCAATGCATGAACACGGTATATGTGTCCACTTGTTTGTATCTCCTTTAATTTATTTCTTCAATGTCCTACAGTTTTCCATCAATAAATCAACAAACGACAAATGCTGATGAGATTGTGGAGAAAAGGAAACCTTAGTGCACAGCTGGTGGGAATGCACACTGGTGCCACTTTGCAAACAATATGAATGTTTCCTCAAAAAGTTAAAAATGGAACTGCCTTTTGACCCAGTGATTCCACTTCTGGGAATATATCCTAAGAACCCCAAAACACCGATTTGAAAGAATATACGAACTCCTACGTTCACAGCAGCATTATTTACAATAGCGAAGATCTGGAAACAGCCAAGTGCCCATCAGTAGATGAGTGGATAAAAAAGCCATGGCACATTTACACAGTGGAATACTACGTGGCAGTAAGAAAGAAGGAGATCATACCTTTTGCGACAGCACGGATGGACCTAGAGATCATTATGCTGAGTGAAATAAGCCAGTCAGAGAAAGACAAATACCACATGATCTCACCTACATGTGGAATCTAATAAATAACATAGACTGACAAGCAAAACAGAAGCAGAGACATGGAAACATGGAACAGACTGACAGCTGTCAGAGGAGTGGGGGGAGGGAGGGACTGGATGAAAGAAGGTGAAGAAATTAGTTAAAGAATATATATATATAACCCATGGACTCAGATGACAGTGTGGTGATGGCCAGAGGGAAGGAAGAGCAGGGCCTGGGAGGAGGGGGGCAAACAGGGGTAAAACATGGACGTCTGCAATAGTTCCGAAAATAAAAATGAAAAAAAAGGAAGAGAAGAAAAAAAGATAACATGATCCCAGGCCCGTAGCCTTCATCCTCTATCTGCTCCTTTTTGTTTAGACATAATCCCTTGGCTTTTAACTCATTCCACTTTCCTCTTCTGCTTCCTCACTTTCTCTTGAATAGTCCCTTCAAGGACTTGTCCCTGTAGGAAGGCCGCTCCTTTATGTAACAGGCTGCTTTTTCTCTCCTGCCCTTGCTTCATTCTCCCCTGTGCTTGCTGAGAGTCCATTTCCTGTGGCACACTTGGCTAACTGTGTCTGGTAACACATGACGTCCACAGACAGTTCCTGACTCCAAGGACTTTACCGTCTGGTAAAGGAAGTAAGAGTTTTACATGTTTCACTGTAACACAAAGATGGAAGAAACCGGAAAGTGCTACAGGATAGAGTCAAACAATATTGAGGAAGTTCAAAAGAAGGCAGATTGCTTCTGGTTAGGCAAGTGGGGAAAGCTTCCTGGAGGAAGAGACATTTGCATCGAGCCTTGAATAATGGAGACTGTTTAAACATGCAGAAATGGAGCATTATATCAGTATTACATCAAATCTATACACTTAACCACATGCATGTCTCATTGTAGAGTGAGTAAGGTACTGATATGGGATCTGTAAAGGGAAGCTGGTGGAAAACAAGCATTTTTAAGTGCGTCCAGCTGCCGTTGTCCCAACCCCCAGCTTCAGAATCAGAGATCTGTCCAGTGACAGCTGTCCGTTTGGATTACAGCTGGCGAGGTAGGAGAAAGAATGCAAATATCTTTCTGATATCCTTGCTTTTATTTAATATACTTTCCAACACAGAAATTTTAGATTTCATATTTACGGACGATGAACTGGTGGGTTTACTCGTGTCCCATGTTGCACATGGGGAAGCTGGGTTTACTGCGTTCTGGTTCACACGGAGAGGGACAAGTGGTGAGTCAGCATGACAGCGGGTGTCGTCAGCCTGTGGCAAAGTTTACACTAGTCTGTGGTGGAATGAGAAAAATGAGATGGCTGCAATAATTGTCTGTTTTTCTACTGAACTAAATGTATTAAAGGTTTTCTTTTATCTAGAGGTTAAATCTCTAGTCTTCAAGTGGCTTGTTAAAATGACATGATGGCAATGGTTGGGAGGATGGTGGTATTACAGATAAAACCCTTTTCCCTTTTCAAAATGAAAGGCTTCTAACCCTATGAAGATCCCACAGACGAACACTGGAGATGAGGAAAGTTCACTGGCCAACGAAAGCTTACAAGTAAATGCTCAAACTGGTATATTTTGTGATTTAAGGAACAGAGGGGTAGTTTTTGCATACAGAATGAAATAATGCCAGAATTGAAGGGAACACAGAGATCATCTGGTTTGTGCAATTCCTCATTTTACAGATGAGGAATTTGAGGCCCAGAGATGTCAGGTGCTTGCTTGAAATCACTTGTCCTTTTATCTTTATATTTTCAAGTGATCTTATTTATAGTGTTTCTGATTTTTGTATAAGCATGCATGATCCCAAAACAAAAATCAATGAGCTCTTACAAGACAGGGTATTTATCATAACCTCAAATTTCTGCATAGCAAACTTTATGAAAGTTTTATATCAATGCCTCTGAGTCTGTGCTACTATTCATAAGTTCTCATAAAATAATTGTGTTTTGTTGTTCTGCACTCAAGAAGTGTGAGCAGTGAAACGGCACCAGAATGTTGTGGGACCTCGGTTCAGCAACCTTGGTACTTGAGTTCAGCAAAGAAAGAATTCAGAGCCAAGGAGCTCAAATGATAAGAGAAAGTTTGTTTAGAAGGTCACAGAGGTAGAAAAGGTAAGCCAGCTGGGCTGCATGGGCTCAGGAAACAAGTTACAAAAGCAAAAGAAGGGCCCCTGGAGCTTAGGAAAGAGAAATGCAGAAAGGACAAAACTGGGGGGAGAAGAAGAAAGGCATAGTGTGCTCCAGAGAGACACATCTTGCACCCTGGAGAAATAAGGGGGTGGGGAAAGCAAGGGCTGGATCAAGAGAGAGCAAGAACCCTTTCTCTCACTGCGCCCTTTGTCTTAAGGGTTTTTATCTGGAGGTCTCAGAGGAGGATCTCGATAGAATATTCATCAGCTTTCCAGATGTTTTCCCTTCAGGGTCATGGTCTCTACTGACCAGGGCACAGGGTCATTAGTCATTGCATCTGGTCCTGATGTCAGCCATGCATGGTGTTGCTCCATCTGGTTTTGCTGCTTTTGTGGGCCTGGAGCTGAAATACAGCTAAGGCCTAGATCTCAGCTCTAGTTTAACCAAAACTCTGTCTCTGTCTGTGGTCAGCAGTCCTGAGGCTTTGTTCCTAAGATCATTTGATGCAGGTTAGAACCTCAGTGTTGAGGGCTTACTTCTTAAGGAAGTGGACATGCAAGGGCTTATATGGGAGTCATATGAGGCTATTCTCCAGCCCTGTTGTTCCTCCTCTCTGCTAGGGGATGAAAGGTCTCCTGTGGGTGAGGTCCTTATTTTCCTCGTTTTGCCCATTGCTAGATACTCAGGACTTTCCGCTCTGGTGGCATTCCATACCAGGCCTATTGTTCCTATTCTGCCCATGCCTGTCTAATGCCTACTACAGAAGGATCTCAAGACCTTACAAGATCAGGCAAAGCACCGATGTGTCAAAATACCCTTCTTATGCTTTCTTACCTGTACAAAAGCAAAACATCTCTACCACTCATTAACTACTCTGTTCTAGCACTTATAACCCAATGGTGATATGACCTGTTCCATGGGCTTCAAGGTGTGTTAATTCATTTGGTTGGAATTTACTCCCTGGCCACTCCACGTTACACACAGTGCTGACTAACAATGGGGGACCAGCAAGACCAGCTTTGCTGTCCAGGAGATAAAAGTCTAATGGAGGAATCTCAGTTATGAAGGACCTAGGATTACAGTGGGATATTGATTGATGTTGGAAGTACAGGGTTGTGGGGAGGCTGCCATTCTATGTGTCTGCATGGAGGGATGTCTCCAAGGACATGACATTTCAGAGATATCTGGTAAGGATGTGCCAAGCAGGTAGGATGGAGAGAAGCCTAGAATAAGAGGTGTGATAACAAATGTGTGGTTACTGCCCTGCCCTGCCTGAGAACAGAAGAGAGAAGGACCTGAGACTTTTTGAGGACATAAAGCCTAGAAATGGATGAATAATGGGGAAAAGGAGACAAAAAAGGAGAGTGAGTCCAAGATGCTCTTCCAAGTTTCAGAATATTAAGTGACTGAGAAATTGGTGATGACATTAGACAAAGCTAAACTGAGGGAAAGAAACTGTTTGGGTCCCAAGATTTCTTGCTTCTTCACCTTATTTAGGAATCTGTCTGTATTTTCAGGATTCTATATTTCAGTGAGCTCATGTAAAAGCCAATTAATGCTGTTCATGGTAGCTTCTTATTTTATTACTAATAGGTGATTGCATCATAGAGAAGCAAAAATATAATGTGTATGTAAATCCTGGATTATCCTTTCAGATTGCTGTCTCAGGAATAGACAGGCTCGGTGTTTGTTTGAGCTGGTGGGAGAGGTATGCAACCTGGGCAAGGCCCGTGTCTCTGTAGCATTCCTATCTTTTTCTAGAATGAGGGTGGTTCACATCTCTGCTTCTATTCTTGGACCTTAAGAGCTAGAAATTGGGCGTGGACTGGTTTATCAAGCCAGAAGGGGCATGGATTGAAACAGGACTATAAAAACAACTCGATGTGCTGACCTTTGACTCAGGAAGTATTGGGCCTGTTCCCAGACTTCAGGCCTGGAATATCCTCCTTGCACTGCAAAGTAAAGCAAAGTGAAAAAATAAATAAATACAGCAAGGTGGAACTACAAACCTGTCTTGCGGCTGTGTATTTGACCCTGGTAATTGGGCTACCAATTTGAAGGCAGCCTTCGAACCACAGGTGATTCTGAGTTTACTTGGTAATTGTGCAGCCCTCTGATGTATCTTAAGTTGTTCTGATATAGCTAAAGAGAGGACAAAACTACACAGCTGTATTTATAACATGGCAGAATCTATTGGTCCTAATTTTTGAGGTCATTGAATTTAGTAAACTAGGTTCCAAAAAAAAACAGAAACAAACCACATTAGTCCAGTTGACGGGACCGCTTCCATTTTCACCAGCATCCAGCCCACCACAATGAGGGGGGAACAGTGCTCTCAGTCTCTTGTAACTTTTGTCTCTGACAATGCTTCCTTTTACGGGAAACCCTACCACCCCAGGATAATTTTGCTTATCTATTTTATTTGTTTTATAAAACAGTCGTAGCTTGGAGTGCATCTTCAAACTGCCCAGTGACAATGCTGGCAATTTACGGGGCTAGAAATTGGAAGGCAGCTCCTCAATGCAGTGCTTGAAGCCACGTTCGTAAGTCAAAGTAACTAAAGGTCCAAAGTAACCGGCACCATGGGGACACACAAAGCTAGAAAGGAAATTACCCCTCCTTGAATTTACCCCTCCCTGTTCTGTTTTTCCACCCAAGAACCACATAACCCGTGACATAATTTATCTCGACATTTCACCTTGTCCTTTCTAAATCAGGTAACTAAAACTCATTAGTTTGTCTCTTCCTAGTGGGGATACGGTGGGGACATTTCTGAATAATTAACCTCATGGTTCTTTGCCAACATGCGCGTTACAACCTAAACCTTAGGAGTGTGAGTAAAAGCCTAAAGATTGGGACTTGGAGGCTCTTCGTTCCCCAAGAAGGGCGCTTTGGGCCTGCTGCCAAGGGGGAAAGACACGCTGATGAGCCAGAGTAGAAGAAGCAAATATCTAGCAGCACAATCGTACAGTCGGGATAGCCATGGGATGGATGGACTGATCGATTTTTAGAGAGAGGGGAAAGAAAGGAGAAGGAGAGGGAGAGAAACATCAACGTGAGAGAGAAACATCGATCAGTTTGCTTCTCACACACGCCCAGACTGACCAGGGATGCGGAGCCCACAACCCAGCCCCAGGCCACAGCTACCGGGAGGACGTCGGGATTCAGTGGGAATTGTGACTCCACATACAGGCAAATCACAAGGCAAATCACATCTGCTACAGCGAGAAAAATCTCAGCAAACAACACAGCTTATGGTGCAGCTGCTAAGGTTGTTCCCTGGCGCATGTGTTGTAAAGGAGTTTCCTTCTCCTACCCACTCGATTGTTCTGCCATTTTCGGTTATTCGTTTACTCCTTCAGCTAACAAGCTTGTACTGCGCACCAGCTATAGCCAAGGACTGTTCTCAGTACTAGACACCGAAAAACAAACACAACAGACTCACTTCAAACAAACTTGCAAACCAGAGCAGGGGCGACTCTACGGTCCCACATGATAGGGACTCCCACAGAGTAAGGCAAGACGGCTGTGCACACGGGAAGGGCTGCCAGCCCTCCGGGAGAGCAGGGTGAGAAGGGGCTTTTAAAACTCTCAGCACAACCCTGCAAATTAATTACCATCCCATTCTATAGAGGAGTAAAGTAAGGTTCAGAGAGGTTAAGTCATTTGCCCAAATACCTCAGGAAGTGGAAGAAAGGCATATGAGCGCCATCTGGCTCTGAAGCCTGCATCTCTAGTGCATGTCCTGTGAACAAGCAAATAAGTGGAAGATGCTGAAATGTAAGCAATTTAATCTCTACTTTGAAGTAAGGACCCAGCTCCATAAATGCTGTATCATTTGTCTTTGTCTGAATTACCTTGCCTTACTTTCACCAATTCTCATAATTGCTAGTAATAATAATAGTAACAAGTTAACATTTATTGTTTCCTTTATGCCAGATGCTCTATATTCCGTGCTTAATATAGTTTCTCTCAATCAAGCCTCCTAACAGCCTCATGGAGTGGCTATGGAATCATCCTTACTTTATAGAAGGAGAAACCGAGGCCCAGGGGGTTAAGCGGTGTTGAGCGGCAAAGGGGATTTGATCCCAGATCTGATTCCAAAGACAAGTTTTTAGCCATTTTGCTACAGTGCCAAAACCCAGACAGCTGACAGCCTAAAGACTCCTTGTAGGTTGCTGGATTTTTTTTAATTAGAAGAAAATTCTGAAATGCATTTGATCTTTCTGATCACCCAGGAATGACCACATATTTCTCTAGTTTCTGAGGAGGCGCTCCTTAGGGGCATTTCAGCAATTCCGTTCCACCTGGAAGACTTCTGTGTGCTCTGTTTACGAGCTGTCCACACGGAGGTTCCGGAGCTCTGGTTTGCTCCGCGAGACAGACAGACAGACACCGGATGGGTGGGATGCTTGGCTTTGGAACCAGAGTACCCAAGACGGATCCCTTTGCAGATGGGGTAGCGTTCCAGCCCATCAACCACTTCGGCTCTCTACTCTCCCTCCCTGACCACAGGAATCTGGAGGTCCCTGAAGGGCTGGAGTTTACAAAACAAACTAGGCAGGGTCCACTGGAGAGAGTTTGTAAGGACGGGAGAAAGGGCAAGTTGTTCTGCCCTAGACAGTTTGCCCCGGCTGCCCGGTGACTGAGAATCTCTGCCTGATTCAGGATCAGAAGGAAGAAGGTCAAGGAAGAGGCAGGCAATAGAGGTCCCTGGGGCCCCCGGGACCTGGGGAAGGCCAGGCAGAGAGGAGGAAGGAGAACCAGCCCACAGCCAAAGCTTTGATGGGGAGCAAGGCTGAGAAACACCCACAAATCCGCTCACCTTGTAAGGCAGAGCCAGTTCAGGACAGAGGAAAAGGTGACTTGCGGAATGTTAATTGCTGACACCTTTGCTTGTTTTCCTGCAGCCTGTATGAAGTTCAGAAAGCTCGGGAGGAATGCGGCGGGAGGTGGTCTGGAGCCGAACTGAACCAAGCTGGATTTTCAAAGGTCATCTCAGCTTTGGAGCTCAGATGCTCTGAACACATCTCACCTTTAAGCGCTGAGACAGGGACGTGATGAACCCCTGCTTCAGGAAGCACAGGCACGCACACTATGGTGGCCTGCGAAACCCCTCACCTGGTCCTTGCTAATGGGGCCCGGTGTGCATTCTCTCTGGGAGTAGGGAGGGTGAGAGAGGAGCGGCCTCTGAGAGTCCTGCCCAACCCCCTGGTTGCTCTCACAACTGCAGATCATGACAGTGCCAGGACCTATACCGGGGCTCTAAGTAGGTCAGAGGCTGTCTTGTGATCACTGAGTTGTTGACCAGACGGACGCCCCTGTTACAGCTTGGCCTCCTCATGCAAGGCCGGCCGAGTGATCAGGAATGTGGCGGAGCATCATCTACCACATGCACGCGGGGAGAAGGGAGAGTAGACAGTGGAGGCAACTTCGGGCTGGGGCCAGATTTGGCACGTTGGTGTCCCCTGGGCACAGCAAGGGCCCCTCTGGGGCACATGTTGGACACTAAGAACTGTGATGTCTCTGGACAGTAGGAGCTCTGTGCCCTGAGGGACAGTGACAATGTACGTGGCTTCCAGGAAGTGCTGGTAAAGTGGGGGTCATTATAGCCCTGAAAAAGGAGCACTGGGGGTCTGTGGTGGCACCTGTGCTGGAGGTGAGGACACTGTGCGGATCTGCTCTGACGGGCTGTGAGGGGGTTGGGCCAGGAGAGGACCAAAACGGGTCTGAAGGCTCTTCTTGCTGACCCTTTGCAACTCATGCTTTCAAAATTTTTTTCCTGGACACCATTTAGAGATCTTAGGGGCTATGTTATACAGCAAGCGGGAGTTGAGCCAGATTAGAGATTATGACACAGTCCAGTAAATGGAATGGTTTATCCCTAAAAAGGAACAGTTACTGAATCTGATTACGATTTCGAGAGCCTGCTGGTGTCCTGTGATTTCACGAAATGTAAATGGGGGTTGCCCTGGTCATGCACACAGTGAGACTCAGTAAATATTTGCTGAGTAAATCCACAAACACATCAAATCCATTCAATTCAACAAATATTTGCTAGAAGGCTAATCAGTGCCTTCATGGGGATCAGACGTAGTTCAGTGGCTTAGCTTTCTCTCTGTGTGCAAACTAGCGCTTTATTGGGGTACAAATGGCACAATAAAGCTGCACACCTCTGAGGTGCAAACAGACAACTTTGGACGTGTGTATACACCCTGAGATTACACATGTGTACACACCAGCCAGCAAGGACACGTGTGTTGCTCCCCAAAGGCTGCTGGTGCCCATTCATGTTCAGTGTGGTAAAAAGGCTGATTAAGTCTCCCTTTCACAGCTACCTGATGTTCTCTCCTCACTTGCAAAATTGAAAGGAAATAAGTATGTGGTTAGTTTGGGTCAAAAATATATAAGAAATGTGGGAGGGACTTATGATAAGGATTTTGCTTTCCTGATGAAAGAAAGATGTGGCTGGTGCTACCCTTTTCCATTCTTCCAAATTTGAATGTGGAAAGATACCCAGACAGGTGGTAACAATCTCAGCCAAGCAGGATGAAGCATTGGTATAATGACAATAGCAGAGGAAGTAAAGAGATGAACAGAACAGAGGTCGTTGATGCCACACCCAAGCAGGTGAAGCCATGCTAAGTAAACTCTATCTCTGGATTGGATACCTTGTTACTTGCAGCTAAAAACATCCCTAATTGCTGTGAGATACATGAATGATCAGATCTTCTCAGGCCTATCAGTAAAACCTACTAGAACTAATGGAAAAACAATTGGATTTACTTTAATAAAATGCTAATATAGGGATTTTGGTTTTACAAAAGTAACTCATACCCAAAATAAAGCTATAATATCAAAAGATCAATCTAAAGACATACACAGGCCACTTTATGAATCACTGAGAAAGAAGGTAAGGAAAAAGAAACTGATGTTTATTGAGTGTTTTACCAATGGCGTGTCTCTATACTGGATGCCTTCCCATTAAGTCCTCACAAATCTCACAAGAGGAATTATTTTTTTCCATTTTATAGATGGCATACCTGAGCCTTACAGATGTTAAAATAACTTGCCCAAAGTCACACAGTAAACTTCAGAGCCAAGTGTTAGGCATAGAAAATTATTTTAATGATATCTAAATGAATAAAGTCCTCAAATGAATAATGTTGTCATTATTATGAAATGAACTCATTTGCATTAAATTGAAGAGGATTTAAATTAAAGAAAAAGTTAAATTATGTCATATGGAAAGGAAATGGGTTTTGATTACTCTGAAGTATGTACAGTATCTCAATTAATAAAAATATTAGATTACCTTATAAATCTTGCTTTATTAAATACATAGATTTGTTTCTAATTAGTATACCAGTCTGCTTTTTTTGTGTGTGTGAAAAGGATATTCCTAAATACTTGAAGCTGCTTTAAAAATCTTTGATCTTTTAAGATATTTAAAACTTTCCCCCCATTAATTTGCTTATATATTAATTGCTGCTATTTGTCAGAAAAGCCAAACTTCAAATTAACCCTGTGTGCATAAATTCCAAATTATGAGAATCAATAAAGTTTTATCACTGTCGATGCAAGAAACATCCAAACGTGCAGGGGTGTCAAACTCATTTTCACCGGAAGCCACATCAGCCTTGCAGTTGCCTTCAAAGGGCCAAATGTAATTTCAACTCCATAACAGTTAAGGAGTAGTTACATTTATACAGTCCCAAAATTATTTTGGCTAAATAATTCTCTAAAGAATTTTTGTAGGTTTATTTGAGCCACGCTGATGACATAAGCCCGGGAGCAAGATCTCAAATGCAGCCTGAAAGACTAAGACACCCACCGTGTACAAAGCCAAGGCTGAGTGGCCCTGGCTTGGAGGGAGGTCCCACAGAAACGCAGGCTGTGCTTTTCGGGCCCACGGCCTAGGGCTGGAGAGAGAGCCTCCTACGTAATAATCATCTGAATACAAACTGGCTGCAGATCAAGGCCATCGCAGGAGTGCAAAGTGCATTGGGAGACACTGATAAGGCTGCTGGGTCTAGGGAGTCCTTTCTGTGTGGGGTTTGAACAAGGCCTGGAAGAAGTGATTACAAGGAGGGTTGCATACTCCCAGGCCTGAAAAGCAGGCACTGAGTGTAGATGTCTTTGGAGAAGGGGCAGGAGCTGACAGAGATGAGACAGTGAAAGGTGGCTGAACGGAAGAGGAAGCTGTGAGGCAGCAGGGTGGCCAGGTTAGGGTACAGGTCAGCCCAGATGGGGGGAAGCTGAAGCTCGAGAGCTCCGCATTGACCGAGGTCCCCATGCTTTGGTGCCCAGCCCGCACTGGCAGACTCCGAGAGTGAGTGCCTCCAACCCAGAGGATACTCACTCCGTGAGCCATGAGGAGTTGCTGAAGTGGTACCATGGTCTTGGCACTCCTGAAAGAAGGCCCAGAAGTAACGTGTTGGTGGCTCGGGAAAAGGGGTCAGTTGGGGAACTTCTGTAGGGATGCCCGAGGGCCAGCCCTGGAGCAGAGGTAGGGAGGGGAGCAGGCTCCATCTGTGACTGAGGAGGAAAAACACAAAATCAGCAGCAAAGATGAACAGCGAAGAACGAGTGGCCTCCAAGCCACACACTGGAGGTGCGAGTATGTTTGATACTGCGATGGTTCATTTTACATGTCGACTTGGCTGGGCTGTGGTGCCCAGGTGTTTGCTCAGACACTGTCCCGGACGTTTATTAGTTATTTATTTATTTGCGTGAGATTAAGCTTTGAATGGGTGCACTTGGAGTAAAGCTGATTGCCCTCCAAAATGTCGGTGGGCCTCATTCAATCAGTGGAAGGCCGTAATACACAGGTGGCAAACACAAGGCACACAGGCCGAATCCAGCCCAGCACCTTGTTTTTACCTGGCAGCAGCACTGAGCTCTCTCCCTTAACTGTTAAGGAGTAGTCACATTTATTCAGTCCTAAAATTATATTCGGCCCTTTGAAGGCAACCGTGAGGCTGATGTGGCCCCCGGTGGAAATGAGTGTGACACCCCTGCGTAATAGAACAAGGACCGACTTCCCCTGAGCCAGAAGGAATTCTGCTAGGAGGCTGCCTTGGGTTTCAACTCTCCCCTTGGCTTCCAGTCTGCCAGCCGACCCCATCAGATTTCGAATTCACCAGCCTCCTCCACTGTGAGCCGGTTCCTTAAAATAAATAAATCTCTAAATCTCTCTCTCTCTACACACACACACACACACACACACACACACACACACCTGTGGGTTCTGCTTCTCTGAGACTAATACACAGAATCTCTAAAGAAGCTGGGTGCCAGTGTCTTAGGCTTAAGGCCCCTTCTGCCACATAATGTCCCCGTATTCCTGCTTAAGTCTCTCTGAGTCTCTGTTTTGTCACATGCGAAATGACACGAAACGATCTTGCTCTGCCTGTTGTGAAAACTGCAGTGCTCAGGGCCAGGGGGAGGGCAAAGCTCAGGGCCTTGCAGCTCGGCACGTCCTGAGACCCTCACTCCCAGGGCCCACCCATGTGGCACAGCCCTGACAGCGCCTCCTGAAGTTGTCCCGGGTGTCTCTCTCGTCTCACTTTAGCCCTGGCCCTGACTGCACAGAGTAAACGTGGACGTTGGACAGAAGAGCTTGTGACCTTTCCAAAGGCAGGAAGCACATAGTTTTTATCTGTATTTTTATCTTTATATTCCCTACGCCCTAGCATTGGGCAAAGAGCCTGGCACTGACGAGATGCAATAAATGTTTATTGAATGAATGAATATTTGCTTTAATGACACGGTCAGGGCAAGCAAGGCAAATGTGGTAAGCAAATAAATAGTGGGGCTCTGAATAATCAGTCCCCACACAGAAATTCGGCAAGGTAGAAAGGAGCATTGATTACATTCATGTGTTGAGAGAAGACCTTGCCCAGCAATGAATTCACTATTTAAAACCTATTTGCAACGTGCAGCAGAATGGGATACATGTAACCCAATCAAAATGTGCGTGACTTGTAGTCAAAATCAGCGTCCGATACCCTTGACCCTAGAACAAATGCCTGATTCAAATTGTGAAACTCCAAGGAACAAAACATTCTGTAAAATTTATAACATTTAGAATACTCTCCTCCTACATCCCTTCCTGAAGGGAATTTTAAAAACGAAAGAAACACAAATAGTTACTTTTAAAAACTATGTATAAAAGTCACTCTATTGTTAGATTTGGGGTTGCTGTGTGACTTAATTACTTTAAATGTCATTTCTCTTCATCCAAGAAAAATCTTTTCATCATCTTTTTTTTCTTTTTTTGGAATAATGTATGTGTAGCCGAAAAAGTGTTCGGTTGGGGAAATAAATTATTCGCACAAAATTTGTAAGAAGGAATTCAGTTTTACTCTTATTCTTACAGAGGTTTAAATTTTCGGAACGAATGGAAACTAGAATTCCCTTTTCTCCAGGGACCGAAATCAAAGAGAGAATGCCAGCTAATCTCTTTCTTCTACCCTGTTCCCCACCCTCCACCCCGCCCCAGACCCATCAAATGCAGGAACCACACAATGAGTCGCTTTCTGACAGGTCCCCGGGGTTTGAAATGATGGCAAAACTCTGGGGGCACTGAGTGCACACTCAGACAGGGGTGCATTCATGAGAGAAAGTGAGTCTGACCACACTCCTGTTTCATAATTAAATGTATCAGTTGTCGAACAGATAAAGGATTTAGTACTTGATTTCAGAAGCAAGAACTGAGAGGTGGAAATGCCCTAAGAGAACAGAGGCAGAGGGGACTCTGCCCCCTGCTTCCCCCCACCCCCTCCTCCTTCCTCTCCTCAGCCCCATTGCTATAAAACAAAACAAACAAACCAGCCTTTAATCTATCTTTAAAATGTATTCTGAGGGGAGATGTGCACAGCAATTAAAAACACTTCTTTGATTTTTTTTTTTTTTTTTTTTATGCTTCAAAGTGTAAGAAAAACAAAAACCTCTCACTGTCTATTCTGGTAATCCCTGTTGGTTTTTTTAAATTGAAAGCAATAAATGCTTTTGGTAGAAAATCCAAACAATACATACATGTATACATTTGAACTAAAAGCTCTCCTCCTCACCCGATTACTCTCTTCAAGGGAAACTCCTTTCAACGATTTCTTGAGAGTCTTTTCAGAAAAAAAAAAATTGGCTATCTCAGCATATGTTGCTTTTAAAAAATTTACATGCATGGAATTCTAGTATATTCTCCTTTAAACCGTGCTTTTTCCACTTAATTGTATACCTTGAACATCCTTTCGTATCAGCCCATCTACTGCATTGTTTTTCTCATGCTCCCTGGGATTTGTTGTGAGGGTGCCCCGGTTTATTTATTTAGCTTGTCCCCTGCTGCTGGGCATTCCCAACGAGGTTTTACAGTGACCAATAATGTTTCAGTGAGCACTTTATTGCATTAATCTTGATGCAGTCCTTCATGGGGGTTCACAAGTTACCCAGGGCCAGCCCTCACAGTTGTGTAGGCTGCACACGGCACAAAGATGTTTGCCCCTCGGTGGGATGCTACTGGTTAGGTCCAGAGGAAGGGATGTGCTATGTAATGTCCACCACAAACTTAAACAGAGACAAGCACGGTGGGAGAGAGTGACAGAGACGAGCACAATGTAAGAAAGAGGGAGGGGGTAAGAGAAAGGAAGGCCATGGAGAGTAAGTGTAGCCTTTAGAGTGAGTGACGAAACCCACGGAACGACTCTGGCTGATCAAAGCGGGAGAGGAAGCAGAGACCCCAGCCAGTTTCAGAGCTCACTCGGAGACTTTCGGCAAAGTCTGCCGCCCTACCCCCCCCAACCACCACTCTGTCTGCCCCTCAGCCTCCCTGCTTGTCAGAGAGGCATGAACAGCATGAGAATGCTTTGGGATGTCAGAAGCAGGGACGAAATGACACAGGGTCCAGCCTGTGGGGTTGAGCCAATTCTTTTCAACAATAGAGCACGTGGAGCTGCCTCCCTGGGCCCCTGCAGAAACAGGAAAGTCACGTGAGAACCTTTAAAGTTGGCAAAGTGGCCCGGTCTGTAATGTATCTGCAGCAATTATCAGGGACAGATAGCCCGGAACAGTCTTATTTTGTATTTCCCTCTTGAGATGAAACTAATCTGTTTTATGTTTCATCTTCAAGGACAAAATGCAGCTTGCCACCCTCCCGAGCGCATTTAAAGGACAGCGACGTTCCTGGGGTTAGTCACTGTGCCTTTCTTCAGGATGTGTTCTGAGCCTGGAGCCGGCGGGCAGCCCTCCTCTTTGCTTGGCTCAGGTAAGAAAGCCCAGAGCACGGTGGGGTTCATCCGACTCCATTAAATCTTGTAGTTCGACGCAGTTCATTGGCTGCTTTTGATTTAACCAGTGGGGCTGAAGATGTTTAGATAAGTTTATGATTATTTTTTGGAAGTACAGGTACTGGTGATGGCTTGAGAGTAATTAACATCTCAGGTAGGAAGGTGTTTAAGCTTGAACTTCCTTTTTGAAAAAACTTTTATTTGCATTTATTTTATTCTGAATTTATTCCCAGGCCATATGTTTTTGTTTCTTCTGTTTCTTGGGGGATATCTTTTCCTTCTGGGCAGCAAACTGCTCTCTTCCAGAAAAGATCATCTATCTCAATGCGGCAGGAGGGGTTCATGTTAGGGGTTAATCTGACCTTGACCTCTATCAGTCTCGAGGCTCATCCTGGGGGCTTTGTTCACCTGGATGAGCTCAAGACCAAAGAGTTGACGTCTAAACTCTCAGGCACAGCATTTCTCCATATTTTTAAATGTGTGCAGCAAAGATTCTTCGCTCTTTGGGAGCCGTCGACCTTGCGTCCTGCCCCTCTGTTTGCCTTGGGCTTCCAGCACTGTAAGAATAGAATGACATGCATTACTTCTGTAAAGTGACATCTTTCAGAGACTTGGTGGCTTTTCAGCTATGCATACCCCTGATGGTCTGGGCAGTGTCACGGATCTCCATAAAGTAAACATGAAGATTTGAACTTCTTGATTTGTGGGGTTTTCTGGGTCAAGTGAGTAGCAAACTACTTTCAGAGATCATTCCAGGCTGCATGTGAAAGAACTTGAACTCATTCTTGTGTTCTGGTGCTAATAATGACTGTCAAGTAATAAAGTCAGGAAAATAGAAGGCAGGGCAGCCAGAAGGCGAGTTGGACGAGGACAGGGCTGGGAGCAACTTTTTGTTCAAAGAATAGGCAGAACTGGAGAGCCTTCGGTCCACTCCCTAATCTCATCCGGGCATCAGGAGGCGGGGCCACAGGAGGCGCCTCCTTTCCTGTGCCAGAGGATACCTGGAACCAAAGGATAAACCAACTGCCTCTCCACGTGGCATCTACTTTCTGCAAAGATTTGGAAAAAAAAGACCATTGCTTTCATATGAAAACGAGCCAGATGTGTAGTAGAGTGGGAAACAAATAGGGTCTGAGAGGGATGTCGGCTCGCAGCAGGCAGCTCTGGGCTCTGCCATCCGTACAGGTGGCTGGTGGAAGAATTTAGGGAGCCTGACGTTGCCTGGCTCACCTGGGTCATCGGCTGGGCCCTGCAGCCGTCCTGTGCCTGCTTCCTCGAGCACCTTTCCTCTCCGTGTCTCCCTGCTAAGCTGTCTCTGGAAAGCCCAGGTGCAGGGGCTCTTTCCTTCCCGAAGGGTTTCCTGATGGACCACCTGTTGCCCCCACACTGTCAGCTCCTCTTTATGGCCCTTGTCAATCCCTATGGACACATGAGACCACGTCTCAGCTCCTGTCCTGGCCAGTTCTGCAGGGGGCACAGCCTGAGTGTTGTCCCACCTGATGAGCAGTCTGCCTTGTTGAAACCTGGATCTCAATAAACACTGAAAGAATTAAGAATGAATGAGCGAGAAGCTGGCATTCCTAATTTGTGGCTGAGGAGGTGGCCGATTTTATTTCTTTTTGGAAGTAAAAACCAAGAGAGGGTGTGGCCTGGCCAGGGGGTATACCCAGAAAGAAGATGAGAGGGAGAAACTAAAACCATCCCCTTTTGACAAGTTCCCCGATGAGACGGTACACAGTCACAGAAGGAGGTCCTGCTGACGATCCTGATGCTGAAGAGAAACCGTTTGGATGGGTGATTGTCATTTGTCTTTCTCTCCCAAGTCTAAATTGAAAGTGAAGTATTGATTGGTTGACTTCTGCCATTTTCACAGGGAGCATAAACTAAATCATTGCCCTTTATGACTTTTCCAGTTGCATCAGCCGCCGTGTCCTCCCGACGGAAAGAAAATGCTAATTGAGGATGAAAAGAGTCGTTAAACAATCCAATGCATAATTATGGTGTGTCGAAGGGTGTCATGTCATCTGTATGTCAATACGTCGCAATCACATCATCTGAGAAACTCCCCTCTAGTTCCCAGAATTCCCTAAGGCCACGTTAGAAGAGTTTTTGTCCTCTTGGCCGTCGTGTCCTAGTTTGGATGCTCCCCAAGTCTGTGCGGTGCCTGGGAGTCTCTGGGCCATTAGCTCCATCCACGGCCTTCCTGGGAAGTGTTTCACTGAGGTGAAGCGGGGTCAGAAAGCGTTCCGAGCACCATTTCTGGTTCTGCCCCTGCTCTTCTTTGTGGCTTTAAGCAACACAGGAAGGTTTGTTTGTGCTTTAGTTTTCCCAGCTGGCAACTGAGAAAAACACTGTTTTTCTGTCAAATGTCTCAACGCCTGACTACAAAGAAGCTTCAGACATAAGGGGTGATTCATTGCGAATGTATTACTCCCACTCTTGGCAGAAAATCCCCCTCTGGTTTTACTGAAAAGATAAAGGCTAATTTGATAGCTTGCTCGTCCTTCTCGGTTTGTGTTGACACATCTCTGTCTCTGCGGTCGTCTGCCGGCTGCAGACAAAAAGGACAGCATCCGTCTTCCTCTGCAGAGCGAACCCTTTCTCGGCTCCTTGACCCTGCCCTTGGCCTCTTCCTACTTCACTCTTCACTGCTTGCCCCACCACATCCTCAGCTTCCCTTCAGGTGGGCTTCTAACAGGCCTGAGCTGTGTTCTATCTGAAGAATCACCCAGAACACCGAAGTGCCTTTGCTCGACCTTGCTGTCTCCTCTGGTCTATGTATTGCTTTCCTTCAGCAGCAAGACATCTCAATTTCCGCTTTCCACGCAGCCCCTTAGATGCGCTAGCCTCCTTTCTCCCTCTCTGTTGAAATTACACTTGCAGAGGTCACAGTGTGGGGTGCAGGGCGGGGGCAGCCTTGTGGACAGCCTTTTGCAGTCCAAAGGGGCATCGTTTCAGCCTCATTCTTGTTTTCTCAGGAGCGCTGGTTTTCTTTCTGTCCACTTTTTCCCTTCGGCCTTCCCTTCTGATGCACCTGTCCGCTCCTCTCCTGGTTGGATTTCCCAAACTGGCCCCTGCCTAGCACTGTGGCTAAGCGTCTGAGCTCTGACATCTGCCGGCCCACGGACGGTTCTGATTCTGCCGGTAGGGAGACCCCTGGCCTGTGGGCCTCGGCTTCCCCATCCTTAAAATAGGAGTCATAATAAGAGTACTTACTTCAGGTATGTTATAGGAATCAAACAAGATAGTCTATGTAATATTTATTCCAATGTTTGGCACGTAGAAATATTTAATAAATATTATCTATTAGCCTAACAACATACTCCAGAGCTTTGAAAATGTAACTTTTTATCCTTTTAGGACATATTACCCCCTTGATCCGAAACAGGGCAAGACAACACGTAATTATTGATAAATGGATTTATGCCAATTGTTGGAACATCCAGAGAAGGAGAAATGGTGGGGCAGAGGGAGGCTCCCAAATTCTGCATGTACCACTACCTAAATTCAGGGGTTTTTTGGTTTGTTTTGTTTTACCAATAACTCATTTACATTGTTGAGGGTTGAAACGGGTCCTTTCAGGTTCTGTGTTTCTGAGCAGCAAGGGGCATGGACAATTAAAGCCCTGGTTGTTGGTGCGCCAATCTGTCACAATGAGGCCGCCTGGCCCGGAACACAGTGTCCCGTCCTTAGATTAGATGCTGCTCTAACAGGACTACGGAAGAAAGCGGCACAGCTGCGGCTTTGTGCCCAGGCCGCCTGGAAGCCGTCCACTGAGTGATGCCGCCATCTAGTGACGGCATGGGGGAACGGTACTGGCCAGAGCCCTTTCGTTTGCGAAGAGCCTCGGAATGGTTAGAAAGTGTGGGTGAGACCCGGGACGAGGGGAAGAATATGGGGGAAAACACAGCAATGGGGAGGAGGAAAAGCATCTCGGCACAGGCTTGGGGAAGTAAAGGGCACAAGGGATGCCTGTGCACACCTAGAACAACCTTGTTGGTATCGCAGGGCAATTCCTTCCCCCATCCCAACACCGGCTGAACTTTGGGGTTTTTTTCTTCACTTTCCAACACTCTGTGCCGACGTATTATCCTGAACAGACCCTGCTTCACTTTCTCATTTCTCTTTTCTGTGTTAGGAATGCAGGGCTAGGAAAATTGACCCGAGTCATCTCATCTGGCTACCACCCCAGGAACAGCAGCCCCAGGACCAGCGCCCCACCTGCCCGCGCCAGCACCTCCCCACGTGACAGCCGCAGGTAAGGGACAGCCTAGAGTGCGGCGAGAAGAGGCTACGGTCCCCTGGGGCTTCCCAGTCCTCTCTGGACTGTCATTACCGTCACTGACCTCAGCGGGAGTGGATGTTCTCTTTGTGAAGCTGAAGTGGGCGACGTTGACCACACAGCCTTCCCCACCTTCTGTGTCTTTCCACGAGCTGTTCTGACCCGATCGTTACCAGTCTGCCTAGGCCAATACCTGGACTGTAGGTCGTTGTATGGGCCAGCACAGTGCTTCAGGATGGAGGGGCTGAAGGGAAGATACAGATGCTTCCAACTGGAGTGTCTGTGCAGTGAGTGGGCACACAGGACACACTAAGAGCTGCCACGTCTCAGAACACAGTGAGTGATGGAAAGTATTGATTCTGGGGCTTCGCTGGGTCACCCCTAGCTATTTGACTTCGGGTGAGTTGTTTAGTTACTCAAAGCCCCCACTACCCTTCTCTAAAATGGGCATAATTAAACCGACTTCTCAAGGTCATTATGAAGATTAAATGACATACAGAAAAGGCCTCATATTTGAGAGATCGAGACTGGATTTTAGAGCATTCATGGAAGAAGTTGGTTAAAGGAGAGAATTATAAAAGATGGTACTTACCTCAAATATTTTATTTTACCTTAAAAAACAGAATTCCCCAATCTTTAATGCAGGGACATGGCCTCCTCTTTGCATATGAATCTGCTCGTTGGTGTGTTCTGAGTTGTCCTTCCTGCATTAGCCCCACACATAGTACTTCATTTATAAGTTCTGGTTCTGGTTCCTTTCAGTGTAATGAGAATGTAAAGACATCTGGGAAGACTCTTATAAAATTGCTTTCTGCAGAATCATTCTAATTCCAATAGTCATTCCAGATTATTAAAACTTTTTCAAAACTTTTAGTGTCCATACCTCATTATATAGCAATTTTTTTAACTGCTTCCCATCGTTGACTCTTTCCAAAACACTCCACCTTGCTCTCATAGAAACAACTTTCTTTGTATTCTCATATTTCATGGGTTTCTGTAACGTTTAAGTTTCAGTTATGATAACAAGTCCGGCTGTCATAAACCGACTCTTGGTAAGCACATAAGGACAAGTGTGGCAGACGTTGGGAGTGAGCACTGGCCACCACAAAACTTTCTGGGCGTTCACAGGGGGTCTGGAACCTGGCCTGTTGGTTAAGCAGAGGTCAGCAAAACAGCTTCTCCCGCAGTGTACACAAAGTGCTAAATATAGCACTCAGCTTCTATAATTGTGCAATAAATGGTGTAATTAGTATTATTATTGTCACCATCACTATGTGCAGGGCTGAACAGATTGTTAGAAATTGCAGTTTCTTCCCCTCCTTTTACAGATAATATCAAAGTGTTTTGTAATTTTGACCTTTATAGTATACCTTAGGAAAGTCTGAAGCCTGAGCCAAGAAGGGCTATTTATATGGAAAAGCCACTGGAACAGGTAAAGTTGGGTGGGCCAGGGTCTCAGGGAACCGCTAGGGTGGAGTGAACAGTGTGAGCCAGGTTGATGGAGTCTCAGACACAGCGCCCACCTGCCAGCTCTGTGGAGGGCTCAGCAAAGGAACGATGGCCTCTGCCGGCACTTCTGTCTGGGAGAAAGCTGCCCCTCTGGTTCTCTCCCTGAAACCAGACAATTCAGTTCCTCCCCGTAGGTCCCTGGTGCCTTTTGAGCTGTTGCCTCAATGCTGGAGCTCAGAGGGAGTGAGTCTGAGTAAACCTGTGTGCTGGCCCTTTAAGAGCAATGCCTGGGACTCCAGAAGCCGCCATCTCACTCAGCCACAGTTGCTGCTGGTTTTTTGCAGCCACAAGTTATGGGGACTTCTCTTCCCTGCACTGGGACCTTGGGCTGAGGACCCTGGTGTGGAACTGGGACCTCTTGTTCTTCATGGGGCACTTACACCCTTAGTTGTAGGACTTCTGTTCAGCAAGATTTCAGGCTGTTCTAAGTGATGGTTGTTCTGTAGTTTAGTTGTAACTTTAATGTGGTTTGGGGAAGATGTGAGAACCACATTTACCGACTTTGCCATCTGGACCAGAAGCCATTTTGCTTGATTTTTTTAAAGGAAACTTTTTATTTAAGAATAGCATCCAAGAAGAGTACACAATGTAATTTTCATTTTATTTTGAAAGTGAAAGTCACTGTGCTTCACAAACACATGCCTTCAATCCCTTGTTCGCTGCGAATGCTCTGGTGCTCTCCCCTCGCTTACCCCTGGGCAGGCGAAGATGCTCCTCTGACTCCTCCCCCCACTCCCCCCATGCCTAGCCTCAGGTTAATGGAGTGTGCCAGTTCTGTGGTTATTCCATTTCCAGTGCCAAGGTTCCAGACACCAGCATGTGTGTAGCATCACCAGGCACCTTGTAAAAACATGCATTGTGTAGGCCCTGCGCTTCGGGTGATTCAGATCCAATCATCATGGGTTAGGCCTGCAGTTTATAACAAGCACCCCTGGGGCCTCTGGAATAGGAGGTCCAGCCAACTGTGAGAAATGCTTTCCCTGCACCAAAGATCAAGATGAGCCTGGCAACCGGTGAGACTGGACTAGATCAGATTTAATCTTATGATGGAGAGGTGGGATGGTGAGGAGGTGGGGAGGTGTTTGCTAGCAGAGATGGTGAGCTAACTACATGCTGGATCTCCCATGCAGATCGCCCAGTTCTCCTTTACTTTGCCCTGCTTGACAGCTTTTTATGACGTTAAATTCTAGACGTGCCATTAAGAAGTAACAAGGCTGGATGCTTGGTGGCTTCTTCTTCTTCTTTGACTATCAATGGCATTTTATTTAGGAAATTTCTATGTATTACATAGGTATTAACTTCCTTTCTTTCATCACTTTCCCTAAAAATCAGAAAGATTAAAAAAAAAAACATATAAACTCTTAGTTTCTCTAAAGTCTTTGGTTAAAAAAAAACTTAAGTGGTACTTCTCCTTTATGAAGATCCTACATTTTAAGGAGAGTTCATAGTCTGTCCTTATGCTCACTATGGATTTCTGCTCCTTCCTGGGGAAAAAATGGTCCATGTTCTTGCTTCCTTCTAACAAATCCATTTCATGATTATTATACATTATCATTCCCCACTTGACACCTTCTAAGAAACTTGATTGTCGGATGCATTTTTCATTTTGGCAAAAATTCGCTGTGGCTTTGCATGGGATGCCTAAATATCAGAAACAGCAGTGTGGATGTTCTGGTTTCGAGAGGAAAAATATATATGGACATGCAGACATTCCTGGGAAGAACAAGAACAAGTGGAGGGTGAAACAGGGTGTGCCCAGAGTTCAGAGGGCTGACAGGCACTTCCTGGTTTTGAATTCTGTGGCCACCAGCCACTGAAGACTGGAGTGTAGGTCAGGATAGGACTCTTCGCAGAAAGAAGTGTGTGGTTGGACTCTGCGAAATGACGGGGTTGTCTTCATTTTGTCCCAAGCAGATACAGGGAAGAAGCAGCGGCGTGGGTTGTCTGCAGCAAGCAGTAACCTGTGTATGATCACATGTGGACATTTCTGCAAATGCTCTGTCAACCCAGGCTCAGGGAGAAGCAAAAAGAAGCATCCTGTTAAAATACACTTCCGCCTCTAACTCACCAAAGACCCCAGGCCTCCCTAGCTCCATGATTTCCAAGGCCAAAATGAAGTTCAGGGTTCTGTGTCACTGGACTGTCTCAAAAGACCTAGTGTTGCCAAGACAGCTGCAAGACCACTCAGAAGGGTGTATGCCTTGATGATGCTCACGTCGTCCACAGGGCAGTCCTGGGAGTTTGCTCCCATCGTTGCTATGCGAGTCACCATTCCTACACCCGGCACACACGGCCAAAAATGGTGTGTTTGCTGTCAAGCCGCTGGGTGCGAGCGAGGGTCCCAAAGAACTGGCCGCTGTTACTGTCTGGCCCTGCATTGGCCATTGCAAGAATTTCAGCCCCCATGAATGTCAAGTCTGGATGACATTCATCTTCAAACTGCTTGCCATAGATAGATGCACCACCTCGACCTGTCCCTGTTGGGTCACCTCCCTGGATCATGAAGTCTTTGATGATTCTGTGGTATTTGGTGCCATTGTAGTAACCTCGACGAGCCAACTCGGCAACATGCTCATGGGTCTCTGGAGTGTGCTTGCCGCACAGCTCAGCCCAGTGACCCCAGCTGGCCTCCATGCCTACCCTGGCAGCTGGCTGCTGCGAGTCTGGAGAGATTGCCGCTGTGCTGAAGACGGTGGGCTCTTTCTCCCTGGATGCTTGGCCTGGATGCGTGGCTTCTGACACAGGGAAATCTGCCTTGGCTCTGCTGATCCTACAAGAGGAGTCGAGTATAAAGGACAGGAAACCATGTTTGCTGTCATCCCAAGGGAGACAAGCTTCAAACATGACTTTCTTATGCCTCAGAACAGAGAGAGGAGGCCTGTGTCCTCACTGGTGAGCAGCCCTCAGGCTGGGGGGGGGGGGCTCTGCTTCTTTTACTAGTTAGTTTTTAAAGATTCTTATTTATTTATTTTTAGAGAGGTGGGGAGGGAGAATGAGAAGAAGAGAAACATCAATGTGTGAGAGAAACATCAACTGATTGCCTCTTGCACACCCCCAACTGGGGACCTGGCCCACAACCCAGGCATGTGCTCTGACCAGGAATCAAACCAGCAACCTTTCGATTTGACCTTTCGATTTGTAGTCCGACACTCAATCCACTGAGCCACATCAGCCAGGGCAGTTTTGCTTCTTTTAAACTCCCCCATATTCATTGTTAGGCTCCTGTCAACTCTGATCCTGAGCATTCAGCCTGAGGCGTGGCAGGTTCTGTTGAAACAGAAGGTTGTGTGCAGAAAACCCCTGGAAAGAAACCCCCAAGCATGGTTTGTTGTTGTTGTAGTATTGTTTTCGTTTTTTGCCCCAGAATGAACTCTTAATCCCATGATTCTGGAGAGAAATGGTGTCACAACACTGGTTTCATCCTCTCCATGCTTTGGTTCTTAAAGTGTAGTCCCGTTTCCCAGGATTGATCACCCGGGAGCTTGTTAGAAATGCAAACCTGTCAGGCCCTGCTCCAAAGGTTCAGAATCCAGACCTCTGGGGAGTCCGTGTTTGAACAAGTCTCCCAGGTGGTTCTGATGCACACTCAGACATGAGAACCACGGACTGAATGATGAGCTTATGGGAATGCCTTTCCTCAAACAAACAAAATACCTTGCAAATTGGTGGGGCTGCAGTTTTCTGGGGTTTTATTCGGGTCCCTCATTGTAGCAGTGAGAAGAGGTCTGATGGCCAGGGAGGAAGGAGAAACAGGACTGGGGGCTGTGGGAGAAGAAGCACTTCCATGGACCTCTCAGCGTCTTCTGCCCAAGAGGGCATTACCAAAACCACTGGGGGCGGGGGGTGAAGATGGTGGAGAAACCAAACCCCCATGCACCTCCAGGTCAACCAGAGCCGAAGGCCCAGAGCACGACCGTGTAACAGGGCTGGGCTCTACCAGCGGCCTGCGTTTAAATAAGCTCCAGACTCAAGAACAATCAGACTCATAGACATGGACAACTGTGTGGTGATTGCAGGGAAGGGGAATATAAGGGAGAAAAATGGTAATGAAAAAAAAATACAATAAAAGAAAGTGAAAAAAAAGAATAATCAGTAGGGTGGCCAGCTTCTCCCGGTTTGTCCTTCCAGGACCTTCCAGGTCTTAGCCCTGGGAGTCTCATGTCCCTGGAAACCCCTCAGGCCCTGGGAAAACCAAGGTGGTTGGTCACTAGTCACCCTAGTTCAGTGACTGACCATTAGAATTACATGGTGAGCTTTCAAAATTACTGCTGCTGGCACCTACCTCCAGAGATGATGATAGGTTTTGTCTGGGGTACAACCAGGGTGTTCGGAAGTTTAAAAGTTCCTCAGTTTAAATGCTGCCAGGGTTGAGAACCATTGCAGCTACTCGCCCATCATTTCTCCTACTAAAAAAATATTTTTCAACCAAAACAAACAAAAGTCAATGGTTCTGGTCAAGTTGGATCCATACCACACACCATATACAAAAACGAACTCAAAATGGATCATCAATCTAAATATACCTAATACAATAAAAAATCCTAGAAGAAAACATACAGATAAATCTTTATGACCTTGAACTTGGCAATGGATTCTTAGATATACCTCTAAAACCATGAACAACAACACTGAAAATAGATAAATTAGACTTCATCAAAATTAAAAACTACTGTGTATCAAAAGACATTAAGAAAGTAGGAAGACAACCTACAGAGGGAGAGTCTGTAGATCATATACCTAATAACGGTCTGCTATCCAGAGGATACAAAGAACTCTACAACTCAAAAGCAAAAAGATAAACCGTCCACTAAAAAATGGGCGAAGGGCTTGAACAGACGCTTCTTTGAAAAAGACACACCAGCCACCCACGAGCACACAAAAAGATGCCGTTAGTCACCAGGGAAGTGCAGGACAAACCCACGACATATCACTTCATACCCACTAAGGTGGATATAATAATAATTTAAAAACCTGGCAAATAACAACTGCTGGTGATGTGGAGAAATTGGAATCCTTGCACATTGCTGATGGAAATGTCAAATTCCCATCATTGCTGCACAGTGGTGCAGTCCCTGTGGAGAACAGCTTGGTGGTCCCTCAAAAAGATAAACAGAGTCTCCATCTGACTCAGAAGTTCCTCTCCTACCTTGAACGCCAGTCTTCACAGCAGCACTACTCACGATAACCAGAGCGTGGAAACAACCCGAGCGTCTGTCAGCAAATAAATGGATAAACAAACTGTGGTATATCCATGTAAATGGAATATTACCCAGATGAAAAGGAGTGAAGCACCAGTACATGCTCCAACATGGAGGAACCTCAAAAAAATTATGTGACGGGAAAAAAGCCAGACACAGAAGGTCACAATATTGAGTGGCTCCATTTATAAAGAATATCCAGAACAGGTCAATTCATAGAGACAGAAAACAGATTAATGGTTGCCAGGGGCTGGGGAGAGGGCAGAATGGGGAGAAACTTCTGAAGGGGTGTGGGGTTTCCTTGTGGGGTGATGAAAAAGTTCAGGACTCACAGAGGTGGTAGCTGCACAACACTGTTAATAGAGTTGACTGTATGTTATGGGGATTTTACCTCAATTAAAAAAAATGAATGGTTCACTCTTATCTACAAAATACAAACTGAAACTAAACTCTAGTGGTCAACATCCTTCCCAGCGTCATTACTTCCCGCAGCCTTATCTGTCACCTTTCTCCTGGTTTGACACTGTTCACGAATCCCACTGGAATCCCAACGTGTCAAACACACTCTCCGTCTCCTGAAAGCTCACTCCTGTGCCGTGGGGGGTCTCTGCCAGCCCCAGCAGCCACTGTCCTCTCTCGATTCCTGTAGCTCTTAACTGTGCACCCTCACACTCAAAGTGTGATCCTGGGACCAGCAGCCTTGGTGTCTGTCCCCTGGGAGCTCATCAGAAAGGCAGAATCTGGCACCCCCACCCCAGACCCACTGAGTCTGAATCTGCATTTTAACAAGACCCTCTGATGAGTCCAGTGTCCTTAAAGTCTGAGAAGCACTGGTTTCTCTCAGAGGCCTGCAGTTAGGCTGGAGGTCAGAATCACTCTGTGAGCTGCATTTATTTATAACACTTATTTTAAATAATATATACACTTGGTAGGATGACAGACTCTCTCTAAGTATGTGTATGTGTATATATATATATATACTCACACACACATATATATGTATATATTTTAAGTAGTAAAAAAATAAACCTCCCTTCTGCCTCAGTTGCTCAGATTTCTTTCCCAGAGGCAATGTTTGTTCAAGGTTCTCGGCTGCTCTTCCCTGTTCTGCGCATGTGCAAGCGAACTGACCAGCTGACTGCCCTCCCTCGCTCTGTGCTTATGCACGTGGCAGCACACTTACACGCTGAGTGACACTTTTCACTCCCCAGGTCACTGCAGAGATCGTTTTAGCTCACCGATGGCACAAGACTTTGTAACGGCTGCATGGTGGCCTCCTCTAGGTGTATAGATGTGGTGTGCATGTGTGATTTCTTTGTGGTACAACTGCCAAAGGACATTATGTTGTTCGTGCAAAGCTTTGCTGCCTCTCCTTTGGGAATATCTTCGAGCACAGGACGTGGCAGTGCATGAAAGAGTTGCTGAAGCTACGTGCATTTTAAAATTGTAGAAGATAGAAAAATCTCCTCTAAAAAGCAGGAAGAGTTTATATTCTTGGGGAGCCTTAAAGAATTTTTCAGGCAATTTTTTTTGCTTCAACTCTCTGTGGGTGGGATCTAGTGTCTGTTTTTTTTGTTTTTGTTTTTTGGTGATTTTGATACAGGAAGGCTGTGTGGTGGACCAGAAACCAGGGCACACTGTCCTGTACCGTCCTGAATCCTGTACTATGATTCCTCCTGGGCCGCCTAGAATTGCTCTTTATCTTTTTAGGTGACCCCTTAATCTCCTCACCAAGGTGACAGGTTCCTAAGGACAGGCCTCAGGGAGGTTGTTTCTTTGTATTTCTACCTTGTTGCAATGCTTTGTACGATGATGCTGGTTGATGATGAGGTTGATGATGAGACTTCCAAGAGTATCAGTGGCTCATAGGATGGTTTTTTTTCAGTTCCATGGACCAAACACAGAGAAGAATGCTGGGCCAGCCACGTGCCATCCCCACCACCCAGCCGAAGAAGAAAAGGATATCAGTGACATCTTTCTTTTCCAAGGTCTGACACCAAAAAATATTGTGAATGAACATCCCTCCCCAGCAGCCACTCGGTGACCCGTGCGCTTGCCTGGTCTGCATTCATCAGCTGGCTACACTGAGTCCCTTCTTCTAAAAAATGTCTGATAATAGTTCTTTCAACACAGACAGGCTGTTCATAGAATCACAAGAAGATGAGCTGGGATGAATGTAGCTTGCTGTGAAATTCATAATAAAAATGTAGATTGAACTGCAGTGAATACTCAGAGGTAACGATGAGACTTTGTAATCACCCGAACACCAGGTAGGGCTGTTGCTCCCGTCTCCAGCTCCCCACCCCACCCTATAACTAAGGATGGTGAAGAGGTGACTTTTTCTGGGGCGTCATCTGGCTCTGACTCCAGCACACGTTGCCATGTCCTGTGCTGTGCAGAACCCCGGGGCCTTCCGGGATCAGGGCTCACAGCACACAGCGGAGATAACCCAACTCTTACCCTGCAGTTACTCAGTGCTCAGTCCTCGACATGTAGGGTTCTGGGTCAGCCACACAGAGCTGCCCAATTTTGTACTTCTTCTGGGTTTCTTTTCCTTATCTTAATTAGGAAATTAATTATGTAGATCAAACTAATATACAGGATGGGGGGAAAGTAGGTTTACTGTTGTGAGTATGCAAAACACAGTTGATTGTTATATTGTTATTTACTAATTATTGTATTATTTTCCAAGCGAACAACTGTAAACCTAATTTTGCCCCACCCTGTGTTCCCAGCAAAAAAAAAATCAGGTGACTTTCAATGGAGAAAGAATGTGTAGAAGGAGTGTGTGAAATTGAGCTGGCCACGCAGGATTCTTTCTTGTGGGAGGGATTGGGGTTGGGGCTGTGAATGACTGAACACTCCCAAATCAGTACATTTTGACTCCCCACCCAGGTCTCGTGGAAACTGAGGTTCCAGAAGCGGGAGCCTCTGAAGAATGTGTTTTTCATCTTGGCAGAAAGAGCCCAGGACCCCAGCGCTAAAAAGCGTCACATGGCCATGAGAGGCCTGGGGACCATAGCCCGTGAGAAACCCAGCAAGGTATGCAGGGAAGGTGGCCTGCAGTCCCCAGGACCGGGCTCTGGTACTTCAGGTACTAGTCATCATTGTCGTGTAACAGCTCACTCCAGACCTGGCAGGAGCCCAGTTCCAGCCTACCTGGGTCTCCTGCTCAGGGTCCTGCAAGGCTGCTGTCAAGGTGTGGGCCAGATTACATTCCTTCTTCAAGCTCGGGGTCCTCATTCTAGCTTATATGGCTATCAGAAGAATTCAGTGACTTCCAGTTGTAGGACCAAGGTCCTGGTTTCCTGGCTGGTCGTCAGTCGGGGGCCACTCTTAGCTCCTAGAGGCTGTCCATTCACAACATGGTAGCTTACTTCTTCAAGGTCAGCAGGAGAGTGTCCCCCTGCCTCTCTGCTAAGAAGGAAACTTATATAAGGTAAGTAACCATGGAAATGACATCCCATGGATGTTGTCATGTTCAATAGGCTAGATGCAAGTCAGCAGTTCCTCCCACACTCAGGGGAAGGAGATTACACAAGGACATGACTCATTTGGGGTCATCTTAGGGTTATCACACCTCAGTATCATCAGCCTTGGGAAATAGAGTTGCTGGCAGGATTAGCGCACAGCTGGCTATAATCCTCTTTGGTAAATTCAATTTATTTTCTAATAACCTATGCTTGTTTAGTAAAAATGTTTCCCCCACTTCCTCCTTTAGCATCTGTCAACTTCAGTGACCATGTCGTCTTGTCCCCAGTATGCCTCAGAAACCTAGATTATCCAGTCTGCCACCATCCTTGACACATCCTGCCTCCCTTTGTCCACCCATGGGCCATGCTTCCAAGGCACTCCCTGCTCTCCCTCTAAGACTGACTTGGGCTCTTGGGTCAGGTTCATGGAAGCACTTGTATTTTGATGAGAGTTGTTGTGGCAGATCCTGAAGAAAACCATAATCTCTTAGTTCACGTCCTAGGTTGTTGGACAATTAGAAGTAGAGTTGCTTTTCAACCCACGGGGAGCAATTCCCGTGTAACTAATGCTTTTAAAACCTTGATAACAGGTGAGAAAGTATAAGAAAATTGTCCTAGACCTGCTGGTCCATGGGTTGTATGATCCCGTGAGTTCTGAAGTCATCCATGAGAGTATGAAGTCGCTGACCATCATCCTGGGCAAGATCCAAGGGAAAGGTTTGGGCTCCTTCTTCACAGACATCGCTCTTCAGACCAGGACTCTCTTAGATGACGTAAGTGAGACGGCTCAGAAAAATCACTGGTTATGAAAACTTGAGTGGGATTAGAAATGTGAGCTCTGGGGGGTGTATTGCTCAGGGAACAAGATCTCTACTACTCACTTATTTATTAACAAACCTTTTTAACAAATTAAATGTATTGGGGTGGCATTGGTTAAAATGTCCATATTACTCCAAGCAATAGATTATTAAATCTATAGATTATAGATTTAATGCAATCGCCATCAAAATCCCAAAGACATTTTAAAAATAAATAAAACAAACAAAAAAATCAGATCTGTATGGAACCCCAAAAGCCCCGAATAGTCTAAGCAATCCTGAAAAAAAAAAAGAATAAAGCTGCAGGTGTACATTACCTGACTTCAGACTATGCTACAGAGCAACGATAATCAGAACAGCAGGGTCCTGGCAGTGCAGCAGACACACAGGCCAATGGAACACAACTGACATAAAACCATGTATATATGGGCGAATAATTTTTGACAAAGGTGCCAGAAAACATACAATGGGGAAAAGAAACCTCTTCTAGGTGGTGCTGGGCAAATTGAAAAGCCACATGCAAAAGAATAAAACTAGATCACCGTTTGTCCCCATATACAAAAATTAATTCAAAATCAAAGACCTAAATGTAAGATCTAAGTAAGTTACACAAAAGAAAACATAGGTACTGAACTTACGGCCCTTCATCTTAGAGAAGATTTTATGACATTGACCCCCAAGGCAAGGGAGGTAAAGGCAAAACTGTATCAAACAGAATGGGACTGTGTCAAACAGATCTTACTAAGAGACTAGGACTGTGCTGAGGGTTGCGGAAGACACAAAGAACTGGATTCCAAAAACACCCCTCGAGTTACTAGTGTAAGAGAGAAGTGGATCTATGTACACTGATGATGAGGGTGATGGCGGCAACACCAGCAGGCAGTCAATGCTCTCTTATAAAGCCTTTCCTGCGTGCCAGGCATGGTGCTAAGCAATTGAGATGGATTACATCACATTATCTTCACAATGACCCTGGGAGGTGGGCATTATTATTATCTTCACTTTGTAGGTGAAGAAACAGGTTAGGTAACTTGTGGAAGGTTCACAGAGCCAGGAAGTGGGTATGAAACCGGGCTTGCTGACTACAGGGTGCCTTACTCTTAACCGCCAGGTGACAAGACAGGCTAAGCAAAAGGGGCACTGATGAAACTGTTAGGGCTCTGAGATACCTTCCTTCTAAACTAACCTGTAAGCCCACTGCAGTAATACACACACACACACACACACACACACACACACACACACAGAGCAGTGAAGAAAATGCAACACAAAAGCAATTTCTGCATGTATCACATGGGCTAAACAATATTTAAAGTACTTCACCAAATCATCAGTGGTCCTCAGTCTCATCAAGTCACTGTGACTCCCAGTCCTAGGTTGCCCCTTTTGCCTAAGGAGCCTCCTCCCAGCCCTGTCCCCTCTGGTTCACCTGGAGCTGGACAGGACCAGAAAACACTGATATAAAAGTCCCTGCACTGAGAGTCAGGTGACTTCTCTGTTACCTGATGATGTGACCCTGGCCCTCAGTTTCCTCCCCTGGGAAGGGAGATACTTTGGACCAGACAGCTCACCTTGGAGAGGAAGAAAGGGCTGAACCCTCTGACAGGCACTTGGGGACAAACCATCTGGTCAGACTAAAAGCAGGGGGAGTTGGCTGGGTGTCAGGGAATAAATGTAACTGTTATTTCTGCCACCGATGGGAGAAACTCAGACCAAAGGTAAGAGAGGTGACCGGGCAAAAATGCTGGGAGTAATAAACAGGGAACAGGTCAAACGAATTATGGTGCAGCCCCCCAAAAAATTCCTTTATGTGTCGACTTAGACAGAGCTCCCAGCTATAGCGGTTGATGGAAAAAATGAAGGTGCAGAACAGCGGGTGCTTTTACTTTTATAAAAAGATTACAAAGGACCGTCTAATACATGCCTTTTCTTAGTTTTCTGGAGGGATACACACAAAATCCACTTTGTTAGCTTGTGGGGTGGGGGGGAGGAAATTTCATGACAGGTTGAGAGAGGTCGGAAAAAGACTGACTTTTAGAGATAAACCTTTTTTGGTTATTTTGCATTTTGAACCATGTTAATGTATTTTATCTCCAAAACAGTAAATAACGAAGAAAAAAATCTGGGAAGCTGGAAGTAGCACTAGGGATCCCCAAGTCAAATCCTCTTCTCTGCGGGGGAAGAGGTTCATTGAAGACTCAGTCCCTCTCCGTCCCATCCCCCCACCCCAGCCAGCCAAATGCTGCGGGCTGGATCTGAGGCCCCCCTGTAACCGGCTGTGGTTTCCTCCCATGCAGTTGCCTTCTTGTAATGACCTGGGTTTTGTTGTTTTGTTCCCGGGGACCCGCAGGAGAACGACAGCCTGAGATGCTCAGCCTTTGTCTTGTTTGGGCAACTGGCTGCCTTTGCTGGGCGGAAATGGAAGAAATTTTTCACCTACCAGGTTAAGCAGACTCGGGATTCCCTCTTGATCCATTTACAGGATAGAAATCCCCAGGTTGCCAAGGTAAGTCCCTGACTCTCCAACCACCTCAAGAAACCTCTGTGCCATGGGCCAAGGGAGCCTTGATGCAGCCCTGTCGGGTCCAGTTACCAGGCTCTCAGCTCCTGCCAGTTCTGTTACAAACACTTAGCAGCACACTCCTGTAAATCCTGGGAAAAGTGCCCCCTCGCTGTGGGATCGCTCTCAGAGCAGGAGTGTTGTTTCCCACTTGTGCCTGCCCTCCCTGCCCAGTCCTGGCCTCTGGCGGTGCTGGACAAGGGCAGGTCGATGGAGGGCGGGCCAGGGAGGCTCCGGTTTAAGCCAAGGGGCAGCTGTCCACATACTGAGGATATTTATTCAGGCCTTTTAGCTTTTGTTGTTGCATCTAGTGTAGACTTCCTATTCCTGGCCACTCAATTTCCTCTGGAGTCTTCGTTTTATCCTTGGAGAAAATGTGGCCTAACAGGGTTGGATCCACCTCAGGGCTGCTTTGGCCTGGGACTGGGGGTTGTTTCAAGACCACTGGGGACAAAGGATTTCACCAAACCACTTGTCTTCTTTTAGTTGGGGTGGGGAGAGAGAGATAGAGATAGAGAGAGAGAGACAGAGACAGACAGACAGAGAGATTAGGGAGGTTAGCTTTAGGAATCCAGTACCACTTTGGATGGGACAATACATGTCCTTTCCGCCAGCCCAAAATTACACACATGGCTCAAGTCCCCAAACTTCCTGCAGACTCTTTCACGCTCCCAGTGGCCCCCAGGCCCCAGATTGGGTGCGATCCTCTTCCTAGGTTGGGATTATGGGATCCTCTAGTAAAGCATATGATGGTCTAACCACTATGCTGTACACCTGACAGTAATACAAAATAATAGCAAACGTAAACTCTAATTGAAAATAATAAAAAGAATTCTCTGATTTTTTTTATAGTAAGATGGTAGTATTATTTTTCTTAGGCTTGCAAATCCACGTTTCGAGCCTGTTCTCCCTACATGAGACAGAGGAGGGAACGCAGCTTCCAGAGTGAAGAAGACCAAGGGAACCCCAAGCTCTGCCGGCAGCTGGTGAGTGAGCCAGGGTAGGGGGGATCCTCCCAGAGGTCACTGCCATCCTGGTATTAATGCAGAAGGTGGCAGGGCATCAAAGAGTTTGCCCCCTCCACCCACCACCCCCACCGCCCCCTGCCAATAAAGGACTCAGATCAATTATGTTTCAGTTGTAATTGATCCATAATACAATGTAAGTGACAAAATACCCAGAAGATTAGGAACAAAATATATTGGCAGTTCCATTCCACATCATCTGATGGACCCAGGCAACGACACCTCCAGCTCTGAGGATGTGCAGATCACTGGTCCTCATGCTCTGCATTGGACCATTGTCTACGTTCTGTAGTCCAGGAGGTTCGTTAACTCCCTGCCTCACCTGTACCTTTGCTAATTTCTTTCAGAGCCACTGTCATCCAGAGCTCCTGCAGTACTTCTACGCCAATAAAATTTTGTAAACACAGAGCCACAGGGAAATGCTTCCACGTGAGCACTTTGCAGGGGGTGGGGGTGCTGATATTGCCCCTCTTCTAACTCTTCAGATGTTTCTGCTTGCCTCTTTTAATTGTAACAGAAAATGGGATGTTGGGAGAGCAATTGATGGCAAAACTAATACTGCAGAATTTACGATTATACCCAAAGTAAGTCTGAATTGCTTTCACACATCAGTTTCTCCCATACAAATTTGATGTGAAGGTACATACTTTCTTTAAAACATTTGAAGTCTATGCTGATTCAGTGCTTATGTCTCAGCTTTTTCCTCAAGTTCAACACCGTCACTTATCTACTATTTTTAATTTAATTTTAATTTCTGAGCCTTAGAAGAATAACAATGATCTTAAGTAATTTTTTAATCTGTTATTGATACATTGCTATTTGCTACTGATACCTTTTTTTGGTAAGACCTATTTAAAGTTGGTCAGGGTACCAAGAAGGTGGTTTGCAGGGGATCTTCAGTTTCTCATGATCTTCAATAATCATTGCCTCCAACATCATTCCGGACAATAATTAACCAAGAGGAAAAAACTATACATCATGTGTTGAAAAACCTCAGGCTGATGTTAACCTATGGAATAATATTCAATAAACTTTATTGAGAATGTCTATAATTTATTGAGTGCTAAGAGCTGTGAAGGTTGTATTTAATACAGCACTATGAGAAAGGTACTGTGATTATCTTCATTTTGTAGATAGAAAACTAGGGCACAGGGATATGAAATTAACTTGCCCAAGATGACCTGATAAATGATGGAGCCAGAATTCAAGCCCACGTGGTCTGGCTTTTGGAGGCAACATTCAACCACCATGCAGTACTGCCTTGTTATGGAGTAATTGATGGGTGATTAGAAATGTAAAAAAATAAAAAGTTTAAAAAAATCCACGGCTCCTGCTCTTTAACTTGATTAAGTTTTTGTTAATGTTTAAGTACACATTTTTATTAATTTAACTTGTGGGGTACATATGTATTTTTATTAGTTACCTACTGGCTCTTATGTCAATCTTCTGGTGATCAGTCCTAGTTACACGAGAAGTCACAGCACTCTTATAAAGGTTTCAACAAAAATCTCTTTGTCCCTCCCACCTTTCCTGTAACCAGATTGCTCCCAGAGCTTCCCCTCTAGAAATTCTGATATTACCACTGAACTTGGTATTAAGGTCATACACTGGACTATGTCCATTTTGAAAATGGAAAACACAAGAGAGTCATAAATGCTGCCGAGGGATCTTGATGTCATTCTTAGAACCAGGAACTCAATTTTCTGCCCTAGTTCTCCAGAGACAGGACGGTGTGACACAGATGGGGGGTGAGGTGTGTCTCTCCTGGGAGAGAGAAGGACATGGGCAGTGACAGGAGGGGCAGCAGGAGCCAGGTGCAAATGGGTTTTCTTTCTTTTTATTTTGTGCTGGGGGCTCCCAGGTGTAAATCTAGCTTTGCCACTTACCAGTGTGAACCTGGATAAGTTAGCCCACCAAGCCTCAGTTTGCTGATCTCTGAAAGGGACATAATAACCCAACTCATAGATTTGCTCTGCTACAAAAATTCATTAGATCACACTGAACACTTGGCACATAGAAGATACTCACTTTTTTCTCCTCACTTCTAATATGCCTTTCAGATATTGCTTCTTCTCTTCTTGGAGTTGCCCAGGTCTTCTGCAAGGTCCGCTCTGGCTTATGCTGTGGAGATTTCAGTGTTACCTAGGTTCTGCCCAAGGGATGATTGCATCAATAGTACTAAAGGCAGCCCTGCGTCCTGCTTCTCACCAGAACCCCAAGAGTGTAGCTTTGATTTTATGGGATTGCAAATAGATGCTGGTGCCTTGACCAGACAGGAGTCTGTTTCCTCATAGGTTTTGGAATGACTCAATACATGTAAATGAGTGTGAGAATCATAACTGAATATGCACAGCAGGTTGTTCTTTCCCACTGGGCTCTCGTGGGGTGCTGTGAATGCTCAGGGCAGGAGCAGTACCTTTTATGCCCCCAGCACGGCTCACAAGCCCCATTCATTCTGTCCTGATGGTCCCATCAGCTCCAATAATAGTTCTCCTTCGTATCTTTTGGGCGATCTTGTTAATAATTAATGCCCCACCTTCTGTTTTCAAGTGTGACCCCTGCAATCATGTTCCTTTCAAGCTAATGAATTTCCTGCAGCAATGGGCAAACGTTAACCAGGTAATGGCCCAAGTGACCCTCTGCAAGAAGAAAATGTTTTTGAGAAATGTAGATCAGAGAGTTAAAATGTGATTTCCTAAGCCATGCTGCTAGAGACACGTGCCTCTGTCATAACAAAAATGCAGTCAGAAATTTAAAGCTCTTCAACATCTTGCATTGACTGCTTCAGCAGATGTAGCCTCCGTGGAGGGGAAAAGCTCAGTTCCCAGATGTGACCTCATGAGAGCCGGAAGGACACATGATTTGGGGTAGAAAACTTGGCTTTGCATCCTGACATTATCTCTTAACTTGCTGGTTATCTTCAGCAAGTAACATAACCTCTCAGAGCCTCAGCTTTTTCATCTGCAAAATGGGAGGGAAACCCACCACACAAGATATTCTGATGGTCAAAGGAGACAGGCTGTGTAAACAGTAAAATGTTACCCCAAGAAATGAGGTATCCTTATTTACATGGTAGACACCCATTATTGGAGCCTATTTACACAAGGCAAAAGGTGAAAATAATAAAATATAACATTGACACAGACCCCAATTTAAAAGCAACAATCAACATGTAAGAATCTTAGAAATACAAAAATGGTAGAATTAGGCATATAGTCCATTGTTTTACATAAAGATGTTCCTCTGGATAACAAGTATCCCTGTGACAATGTGGAGTAGAAGTCAGTTTACAAACTTAACACGTATCTATTTTGTACACTTTAGTTAAGCCCAAACTTTCCAACATGCTAGGAAGAGGAACATTTGGAAATTGTGGAAAACCTGGTTCTCTTCCTTTGGATCACTCTAGTACTGAAATCAAATTTAACTGAAAATACTTATGATTTTGTTAGGGAAGAGTAAGTTTTCGTGTGTTTGGACTTAAAACTGCTGGGGTGACAGTTTATTTACTAGACCCGGATAAGCCTGAGCAGAGTGAGCCAGGGAATCCGCACCACGTGCAGAGGGCTGGATTAAATTAACCCAAAGCTAGTGAGCTCATTTTACAATTTGAGTGAGAAAATTCAATTTCCTGAACTAAGATTTTATGACTTAAGGGGACAAACACAATTTCTTGTATTAAACAGAGTTTGCTTGTTTGCGTGGCTAGCCTATGTTATTTGTGTTGCTTCTCATTGATTCTCAGTAAACAAAGAGAATTTTATTATGAAGGTAATGGAAGACACACAATTAAATCTGTTTAATCTTAGAAGACCTTTGGCCTACCTGGACCCGTGTTTATACCTGGACCTAACTACATATTGAATCACCTCCTTGCTCTTATCTTTCTCAAGAAAAAGAATGGTTGGCCCAGCACTTTGGATTTCACAAGGCTTTTTATTAAAGCTAATCTAGGAGATGGGCAAGGGGAAGGGAGATGAAGGACACCTGTAACAGTGTCAACAATACAAATTAAAAAAATAAAGCTAATTTAAATTTACATGTCAATAAATGAAGTTTGCCTGAGACATCAAAGCCTGTAATTTCTGGTTTCCACAACATTGATGCAAGTCTGTCCCCCAGCTGGCTCCAGGGAAGGCACTTCCTTCCTCAGAGTGTAGAATGAGGAGGTATCTGAGGGGAGAGATTGGTTTAGGCCCTCTTATGGGGCCTCCCTTCAAATTGTACCCTTCTTGGACCAAACTAAAATGGAGTCACTTGTGTCAAGGACAAAATAGAGATAGTCAACAGAGGCACGTAAAGGACACTTGACCTGACCTTATAGAAATGTACAGATGTGCTCAGAAATCAGCAAAGGACAAGAGCCAGTCCTCAAATACCAAGTCTGCTCACACCATCTCTGGACTCCCTTGTTTCCCTGACTCAGCTACCCCGATCCAAGGAAGGAAGAAGACCACTAGGCAACCAGTCAGCTGAAAAAGTCAAATTACTTTCTTATTTGTCCCATAAAAATCCCTTAACCTGTGAGTAACTTGTAACTCATTGCTCCTATAGCCTCGAGTCTCCCAACTTGCAGGTCAATAGCCTTGCAATAAACCAGGCAGGTGGGGAGGGGACTTTGAGCCAGGGATCCCCCAGAAAGCACATTGTTATGATGCTCTAAGAATAAGGGTCCCTACCTGATGGGAATTGAGCTAACCTGCAGGCTCCTGCCTGGAGGTGAGCAAGGAGCGAGAGAAGGAGGTAAAGAAGAGAGCTAGCCATTGGCAGGGCCAGGCCTCCTGAACCTGCATGGGACATAGTCCTGGCTTATGGTGGCCCTCACTGGCTGGGAGCACGGGCTGGCTGGGCAAGGAGAGTCCCACAAGGTCAGTTACTGTGTCCCGCTGCCTTGGAGGAAATGCCGGCTGTGCCATTTTGGCACCTGGGACAATAGAACCAGGCTGGGGCATCAGTGCCCCTGGCAACAGATCTGTGACCTTGGATGAGTCACTGGGCCTTGTTTTGCTGATCGCAAATGGAGGGAGGCATTCATCCAGGCCCCTAGACTCTGCAGTCATTATTCTCCCCCCACTCACAAGTTGAACACTCTGGATGGTGTCCCCCCAGGCACAGTGAGCAGTCACCCTGGTTTGCCTGGGCTGAAGAGGCTTCCTGGGTCACAGGACTTGCAGGGCTAAATGGGGACAGGCTGGTAAACGGGTGGCATGTCTTCTTGTCTCCAGGGGCCCAGCTTAGACTAGAAACTGAGTAACTACTGAAAGGTGAGTGTGTGGGAAGTGAAGAGGGCTTGCCTGAGAGAGGATGAGTGGGGGAGCCAAGGGCTGAGACCACCCTCCCATCTTCTGCCAGCAGCAGCTGACCCTGGGATGAGTGAGGGGCACAGGAGTGGGAGGTGTTGTATCGGTGAGGGTGGGGCAGGGGTGTGGGAAGGCTCTCTCCAGGGAGCCTGAGATCTGCCAGAGCTCCCCACAGCCTCCCGCTCATTTGTGTGAGATCACAGGACACTGAATGTCTGTTCCTGTCCTCTCCCTCCCTCAGTAGTTTAGGTCCTAGAATCCAAGCTATTTTAGGTAAGTGTGCAAATGGTCATTATCACTGTAAAAAACATAGGCACTTCTCTTCTCTGCCCTCTCTCCTTAAATAGCAATTTTTTCCTGTGCCATTTCCACAGATCCCCCTGGGGACATCCCCCTCACATGTCAATCACTGCAGCTGGGTGCAGGCTGTGCGCTGAGTTCCCAGCACCACAGGCAGAGCCTGGTCTGGTAGATGGCTTCCCAGGAGTCATGGGTTCAATTTCTGGTCATGGCACACGCCTAGGTTTTGGGTCAGTTTCTGTTTGGAGGGCAACCCATGGATGTTTCTCTCCTTCTCTCTTCCTCCATTCCTCTCTCTAAAATCAGTGAGTATGTCCTGGGGCGAGGATAAAAAACAAAACTAAACAAAACCCAGGTGCACGCTGCTCTGCAGACCTATGATATCAGGCTTCCTGGAGATAAGACCCCAGCATCAGGATTTTTGAAAAAGCTCCCCAGGTGCATTCAAAAGATATAAAAAGTTATTGACAAAGATGTTATGCAAAGTGACAGAAGCCAGGGGTAAAAAGGACAAATACTATATGATTCAACTTATATGTGGTACCTGGTGCAGCTAAATTCCTAGGGGTCAGGGGCTGGGGGAGAGGGCAATGCAGAGCTAGTGCTGAGTGGGTAGAGAGTTCTGGTTTGGGAAGATGAACAGCTCCTGGAAGCAGATGGCGGTGACTCGTCCTCAACCATGTGAATGTGCCTAATGTCACTGAGCTGTATAAAAACTGGCTAAAGTGGTAAATTTTATATTACGTATATTTTGCCACAATAAAAAGGGGGATATTGGGTAAAATATGCCTTTCTCTTCCTTCTCCCCTGGTTGTCCTTCCCATAAAAAGCCTATTACTTGTTTACTGAGTCTCCTTCCAGACATTCTCAGCATTTACAAACACTTATGAATATATATCCTTTCCGACTCAAATGAAAACATTACACTGTTCTACATGTACATTTTTTACTAAACAATAAACCTTAGGGATATTTTTCTATTACAACATACAAAACAACCTCATTTTTAAAAATTCATAGTGTTTGATCGTGTAGTGCTACTGTGATTTACGTAACCAGTCTTCTACTGTACATGAAGGGTTTCCCTATCTTTTGTTATTAAAACTCAGTTGTGAGGCTGAGCATCTTTCTGATGGTATGTGGGTACTTCAAGGCAAAGTGATGAGCTCGTAAGGGAAATGCATTTGGGTGGCAAGCTGTTCACGATCTTGCCAGTCACTCTGAGCAGGCAGCTCTTTATCCACATAAGAGGCCAGCCCATCTCAGATCCAGGAGGTAGGGTGGAAGTTCCAGCATGCTGGGCAGCACCCCACGGAGTCTTCATGAATGAAATTAGACCATCTGAGACAAAGGGACAGATCTTTATCACAGGCCTGGAAGAGGAGCCTCGTGGTGAGGGGTCCGTCTGGCCCTCACTGTGTCCGGGAAAATTGTAGGTAGGACATTGAGAGATCCTTTCCCAGGAATGAAAGCGGGGTAGAAGCCCAATTTATCCCTTGGAAAGGAGGAAGACAGACATTATGAATGGGGAGCATCACAGCTTTGAAATTTCTGCAGGTTCTTGGTAGGGATTGGCAGTGAACCTCTTCCATGAAAAGGGCATGAACTTGTCTTTCAAGCAATAAGCCAAGGGTTGTGGGTGTCAGCAGGATCATATGAGAGGGAGGGCAGGCTGGGACCAGGAGCCAGGTGCACGAGAGGAAGGAGGGTGCAGGACACCAGTGTGTTGTATGAGGGGGAGGGGACAGCGAAAGGTGTGCTATCTTCGTGACCCCTGCTACCTCAGCTCCTGAGCCTCTCAAGCCTCTAGTCTGGCCCTACAGCAAGGGGAGACTGCCCAGCCAGCCCCACTCCAGCCGGCAGCTGGTGGTATTGCCTTAGCTAGCCGGAGGGAGAGAAACCAAAGCTGCCCAGTGACCAGAGGAGGGCGACAACATCCTGTCCTTAGCCTTCTAACAGCCTTTCTCCAGGTTGGGCAAAGAATGGTTTAGGATTTCCAGGCCACACTTGGAATTCTCACCACGAAAAAGACTTTATTCTTCTGCTTCAGCCGGGAAACACTCTGAAACAGCAAGGGCAGGAAACTTCTCTTATTCCTGTCTCCAGCCTTTCAATAGAAATTTGATGAAGGCTTTTATGTGCTTAGCTGGGAATCGCTGCAGGGTCACTCTGCCTTGCTCTGTGACAGCCACAGGTGTGCCTCTGGGCTGTTGAGGTGCCCTGCCCTGCCCACTCACCTTGTCCTGGGCTGCCCCAGGGGAAGCGCCTCTGTCTCTGCATGCTTCCAGGACCCCTGTCTTGGGGGGGTGGGGTGGCAAAATTCACATAACATAAAACTCACCATTTTAGTCATTTGGCATCAAATCAGTGGCATCTAGTACATTCACGATGTTACGTAGTCGTCACCACTCTCTAGCTCCAGAACTTCTTCGTCGCTCCAAAAGACAACAGATGGACAGACGAGCTGTGGAACATCCAGACAGCGGACCACTGTTCAGCAATGAAAAGAAATGAGCAATGAAGCCACAAGACATAGGGAAGACACTTCAGTGCATATTACTAAGCGAAAGAAACCATCTGAAGAGCCATACACCGTATGATTCCAAATATATGGCATTCTAGGAAAGGCACACCTATGGGGGCAGCCATAAGAAGAGGGGCTTGTGGAGAGGGAGGGAGAGGTGAGCAGGTGCAGCCTGGGGCACTACGGGACAGTGAAGCTGCTCTGTATGACACTGTAGTGAAGGACATGGGTCATCACACTTTCGTGAAAATCCAGGGAACTGTACAAACCAAAGAGTGAAGCTAATGGAAACTATGGACTTCAGTTAATAAAAACGCATCAGTATCGGTTCATCAGTTTTAACAAATAGGCCACACCAGTGCAAGATGTTTACAATAAGGGAGACTGGGAGGGTGGGTCAGGGAATATATGGGAACCTCGGGGCCTCTGGAAACTTAAAGCTGCTCTAAGAAACAGTCTATTAATTTAAAAACCTCAACACCCACCCCCCAAAGCAAAGGTGACCGGGGGCATCTGTGCCTATGTTCCCTTTATGTTTATTTGAATGCTTTTATGTGGGGATGGAAGGCTGAGAACTACTGTGTCCGTCTCAGAGCCGTGAAGGCGTAAATCAGAACAACATCAACACCCTGAAGTGAAGGGTTAAATAAATAAATAAATAAATAAATAAAATACTGTCTTTCAAGATTTGGAAGGGTAAAAGGAACTAACCCTGACACTACCCCGTCTCCAGATTTCCTGTGGTAAGAAAAGAAATCTCTCGTTGTTACTTTTCATTGGTCTTCATTGGCGTGCAGTTAGAAACACCCTAAATCACGTAGAAGGGACAACCGGTCCGTTTACGCATAGGTAAACTGAGATTAGGGGAGATTCCGCTACTTGTCCAAGAGCGCATAGCTAGAAAGTGGCACGGCTGGGATTCGACTGGTTTTAACTCTTAGCCCTCCACCATCTTTCAACCTCATGTGCACTTCCCTTGAGTGTGGGTGGGACGTGTGTCTGTTTCCGACCAATAGAACCTGGCAAAGGTGTTAAAGAGACTCTCACTGCGGCTTGAGGAGATAAAGTGGCCGTGTTGGAGAAATAAGAAACCGCAGGGGGTTCTCAAGGACCTTAAGGTGGCCTCCAGTGGATAGCAAGCAAAACGTGGGGGACTTTGGGCATCTAGCACAAGGAAACGAATTCTGGCAACAAGTGAACTTGGAAACAAACCCTTCCCCAGGCAGGCCTCTCTGAAAATGCAGCCCAGGTACTCGTTTGATGACAGCCGTGTGACCTTAAGCAGGGGACCCAGCTAAGCCGTGCCTGAACTCCTGACTCCTGACTCACAGAGATGCTGAGATAACAAAGGGATGATTTTCAAGCTATTAAGTGTGTGGTGATCCGTTGTTCAGCAACGGAAAAGTAATACACCAGCCCCTGTATGAACCATATTTTGATTCTCCACAATGACCTAAATTGTGTTTTACAAACCTTGACATTGCTACAAATTTAGACTTGTATTTCAGATGGATAAACACTGATTTGGAAGGAAACAAGCTGCTAGCACAGGTCTTATCTTTTTGTTTTGAATTGCAGGAAAACAAAAAACAATGTGTGCCGTTGGAGCACAGCATAATTAAATTGTCTTTCTTGAGACCTTGTGTCAATCTGATTAGCAAGCACAAGATTTTTTCCTTTGGCTCCCTCGGTTGTAAATATTCTCTAGCTTCTAAGTCCTTTTTCCAGAAGGGATTTATGACACTGAATAAGAAAGTCCTTTCAGGTCCAAATGATTTGCTTTATAGATTCTCTTTCAAGGAAGAGCTTATCCCATTTTAAAAAGACCCATGCATCTCATTTTCCTCTATTTTTCTTTCTAAAATAGGGACTTATATATCTCAACTACATAGCACTCATGTAAGCAATTTCTGTTAATGGTTCTCCACCAGACAAAAGGTGTAGTCTCTTTTCTCATGGACTTGTATCTGAGATGCAGCCTTGAGGGGAGGACCATAATTTCCTAGCCTGGTCACCCCCATTGACAGTTTTGATTTACAAAGGTGGGAGGCTGTTAAACTGAGGCACAGGGGGTTGACAGAACTCCAAGGCCAAGACCAGGCCCACTTCTATACCACAATACCAAAACTGGCCAACAACTCCGTTTTTGAGTTACTGGCATGTAGGATTGACTAGAAGTCCACTATACTTTAAGGAAGCTTTATTGCCGAAGAAGTCCCAGAGCTAGCAGACTGTCCCTAGGTCGACCTCAAGTTGCTCACAGAGAACGGGCTGCTATCCCAGAGAAGACATGCTTTCCAATGCCCACCTGAGATGCCACCGTGGAAGACAGGCTCCATGGGAGAGCCCTTCAGGCAGAAAAACTGCGGGCAGCCCCTGGGTGAGACTGACACCAGGGTGGAGAGCCCTTGCTGTTTCTATTCCAGTGACCCCCGTGTGTGGTTCACCTTTCTCCCTTCTTCTGAATGGGGGTTTGTGTTGCAGTTATGCTGTCTCTTCCCCACCATCTTTGGGCATGCTGGGGCAGGCGGCTCATTCTGTAGCCTTCGGTCGTGGACCTGCTCCCCCAAGGCCTTGCGAGGGAGCTCATGTCTCAGAGATCCTGGACTGGGAGGCGGATGAACCAACAAGTCCAGCCTTTACTTGTCCAAGGGCTGTCGTATTTATCAGTTTCCCCAGCCCTGGCCCACTCCCGGGCATATAGTCGTCCTCATTCCATATTGTTTATTGAGAATTAACTGAAGCAATTGTTAATTGTCCTGGTTTTGCAGGGAAGGAAGCAGAGGCACGGGAAGGATGAGAGGCCTGACCTGAGCTCCAGGGGACGGGGAACGTTTCAGACCAGCACTTGCTCAATGGCCCCTGGGCTCTTGGTCTCATGATGTCCCCTTTTTACTGTGGGCATGGGCTGGGGCAGTGAGGCCCCGGAGTCACATCCAAACTGCAGCGACAACAGAGCACAACCTTTTAACTCAGCACCTCTCTCGGTCTGTCCCTCTCCTAAACCCAATCGGTTCCTGCTCATTTAATTTCTTCCCTGATTCTGATGGAAGTTTGGCTCCAGCTGCTGGGTCTGCAAAGTCAGGGCCTTGGAGGCACAGCTGCTGTTTCTGGCCTAATCGCACAGGGAAGAGCAGAGACCAGCCCGCTGCAGAAAGCACTGACATGGGAGATGATGGGCGCAGATGTCCCCTTCAGGGGCCTAATGCCAAGAGTATGGAAGGGTCACTCCCTGCCTCTCTCGTGTCCTCTAGTTTTCTCTTTTGGTGGGTGCATTCTGCACGTGCCCAGATAAATGTCTGTTCTTGGCCTCCAGAAGGGCAGGTGGTGAGTGGGGGGAGCTGGCGGGGAGTGAGCTGTTGGAGACACTCATTAGAACAAATAGCTCATGAGGGTAAATACACAAAAACCAAACTGAGTAAGATTCTGATCCATATGAAAACAAGCCCCTGGGCAGCTTGTGCCAGATGAGGAAAGTGGAAAAACATGATGTCACCGCTCAGGCAGGAGTCTCCCTCTCTGGCCCCATCCTCCCCCAATCCCCTCTCTGTGTCTCCTGTCTCCTGTCTCTGTCACCTCTTCTTGCCCCCTCTCTCCACTCCTTTAATCTCAGAGTCAGCTTCCCTCCTTGCCTGCTCTCTCCATCACTTGGGGACATCTTATACCCTTCCCCTTTTGACCAGACCCATACAGGGTGTCTCTCACCTTTAAGGTAAACTCATTAACAGGGAAGTGCCAACAACTGATAAGGCATGACATTGTTAGTTTGCAAGGGTTCTGTGTTGGTCTGTTGGCAGGTGACAAAGGGGAAGAGGTCTTTAATAGGGGAACTTCCTCCCCGACCCTGGGAGGTGCTTTTTGTGAGTCCTTGGAACCATATCATAGACCTACAAGGCTGGCAGATTCAGAATTCAGCCGAGCAGAAGCCCTGGAGAGGCAGAAAAGGAAGGGACAAGGTTACCTGGGCCCAGAGCCAGTCTGGCTGGTGTTGCAGGCCTGTGGGACACTCCCTATCCCCTTCCAGTTTGGAACAGGTGGTCAGCAGACACCAGCCAGGCGGCTCCTCCTGCCTGTTCCTTTGTCTCCACGCAGTCACATCAGATCTCATTATCCTCTCCTCCGGGGCTCCCCAGCGGAGCTGACTGCTTGCTCCTCAATTCTTCCCCAGTTCCTGTCTGCTGCCTCCATTTCTCCCCCGCCCACACCCCCAATACTCCTTACACTTCCTGGTAATTCCATCACCAGGCATTTGATCCAATTTTGGGTCCACAGCTTCCGAGAGTGGCAGATGGACAGCATGAGTCCCCGAGTGAAAAGTTGGCTTGGGACTTCGCCTGAGTCAGATGGGCGATGCTAGAAGCATAGAGGCAGCTACAAATTCCCGACTCCCCTTGCTCAGCTGTAGGTCCTTTAGGGCAGCAGTGGGTCGGTCTTACTCATGCTGCCTCTCCAGCGCTAAGCAGTGTGCCTGGCCCGCAGCAGACACTTCATCAGTGGTATTGCGTTAACCATATTCAATCCTGCTGGGGGTTTGTAGCCATGGAGATGTGCCCCAAGAACTGCTCTCGTGGGAGCTGGAGCCATTCGACCAGGCCAGGTGTGTGCCCACCTTAATGCCCCCCTTTAGATAACCCTTCAGACTGAAGTATGTGTGTGCAGGATTTCAAAATATGTTGCCCTTCCAGAGCCATTATCTCGTCAGATCATCAGTCTTGTGATGCAGGCAGATCAGGGTCCGCACTGCCCATGATGTAGGTGGGCAGACCCAGAACTGCTGCCTCCTGGCCCGGAGATCTTCTCACCCCCCACCCTCACCTCTAGGCTGGTTAGGAACAGAACAGCAGCTAAGGTGGAGGCCTGCGTTTCCTTTAACAGTGGTCACTGCTTCCTCCACCTACCCCCTTTCCCTCCCATACCCAGCAGAAGGGAACTGGGAGTCTGGTGGGGAAAAGAGGCAGGTTACAGGCAGGTGGAGGGTGCTCTGGGCAGGGGAGCGCACAGTGGGAACAGGTGCCCCTGGTAGAGATCTGGAGAGACCGCTGGTCAGGGCTGCTTCATCCTGGGAGTGTTAGCTGGACCCTTTTCTCCCTCGTTTGTAAAGGAGATCAGACACATCACCCTCAAGTACTCCACTCTGGCATAAAGATTATTTTGAGCTAAAGGCAAATGAGAATCAAATGATACAGAGAGAACCTTCTGGGGGCTTTCCTTATCTGACTAAAAGCAGCAAATTCTGGGAAATGAGGCTGCCACAAATTTATTTTTCAGGGAAGATTTACTGAGAAGGGAGAATGTGAATAAAATCTATCCCTGTTCCTTTCTCTAGGCCCTGAAGGGGAGGGAAAGTTCACTCATACTTGTACAGACAAACATTATCACAAACTTTATGTCTTGATTGTTCTAAAAACCCATTTATTTTTCCTAAAGCTCATAAAAGCATTTTCTTTCCCTTCCCTTTCCCCTACTAAGCTAGGAATATAATCTTCTGACTGCAACTATTTAACAAGCCGGTGAGTTTTTTTGTTGGTTCCCATGTGTATATAAATAAACCTTTTCTCTTACTAATCTGTCATTTGTCAGTTTAATTACCAGGCCCCAGGTAGAGAACCTGAGAGAGGAGAGGAAAATCTTCCCTCCCCAATGGTTATATGTCATCACGTGCAGAGTGACAACCAGTGTCCTGAACTCTAGCTGAGCTATTACATCTTTGCTCTGCAGTGGGAGTCTTTCCCTGACCCCCACCTTCCTGAGGAGACACCCCCTCACACTTTCTGGATTTCTGCAGGTCATTTCCACTTGGCAGAGCGCAGTTCCCCTCCGCCAATTATCTCAGCTCCCAAAGCGAAGGCACTTACCTTTCATCTTCAGTGGTACACAGAGGTGGATTTAGATAGAACACAAAAAGTCTTTCTGCTTTATAATCTTCTCACACAACAATTCATACTCACAATCATTATTTTTCCCAGCATCCCTAAACTGGAAGCATAGCTATTAAAATCGAGGCCTCTGACAAGCACGAGTTTGTCATCAAATCCCGCTCTGATGGTGTTTAACCCGTCCCTTGTTCGGTTCTCATTAAACCTCTGTAGTGCTGTGAGTCATGTGAGCAGACAGTTAAAAGGAAGTGTCACGCACCTTGCAGAAGGTCAAGGGCTGGCCTCTCCATAGTGGAGTGGGGGTGGCCTTGGGAGGGTGAGGTGCTGGGGCAATGGCAATTCTGGCTCCCGATTCTTTCCTCTGTCACTAGGCTTCCTGTCTTTGCTTCAAGAAGGACCATTCACAGTGCAAATCGGGGGCCTGGGAAGTAGAACTGTGTGGTGGGATCACTCCAGGACTAGTGACCTAATAATATGGAAACCCCTTTGGGATACTTGGATTGCGATCTCGCCACATGCTCACATCCCTACCGTAGTCCTCCTGGGTCCTTTACCTTGTTGGTGGTATTAAATCTACAGTGGAAGCCCCAGCATTCTTGGGCAAGTTGGCCACACCTGGGCATCTGCCAGGATTGGCAGGTGAGACTGGTTTGGTGAAGATGGGGCTGAGTCAGCACTTCTGAGTTTGATTCTCATCCCTCAGCCCAGCTGCCCAGGAACCTTCCCCCTAGAAGAGTCAATTCCTGAGATTTCAGACCAAGATTATTGATGGCCCATCTGTCATCCCTGCTGGTTTGTGCAAACAGAATGTCTCCCTCCCCCAGGCTGGGCGGAAGCAGGTGAGAGAGTTAGTGATAGGAAAAAAATGAGGTGATCGATTTGGGCCAGTGGCCCCACACAAGGGAAGGGAAAACGAAAACCAACACGAAGCAACTTGAAGGTGTTACTGGTGAGAGTTCCCTGCTGGGAGCGGCCCTGGGCATGGAGACCGGGCTCCTGCTTGGTCTTTCCCAAGCTCAGCAGCGTGCAGGAGGTTGGAGCTGGTGGCAAACAGCTGGTGGGCTGTGGGATAATGGACCTCACAGCAAGGCCCATGTTCATAAAACTTTAATAGTGGCTTCACAGAGCCTAATCCTATAACCCTAGCAAGCGTTCCCCTCCCTCTTATAAGTCAATAGACTTTCTTTCCAGAAGAGAGGAACCATGGTGTGACCTGTTTGTCACTCACACAGCAGAGACTCTGGCTAGAGCCCGAGAGAGAAAGGCAGGTCTGCGCCTGCTCAGAGGCTGGTGGCAAGGGCCAGGCTAGGTCCCAGCTGGTTCAGGAAACTGAGCTTTCCCTTAGCCCTCTCTCTCCCTCGGAGGAAGGGAATCTTGAAGCAGGAGGAAGAGGAAGCCACAGGAAGGGGCTTTGAGTAGGGCTTCATCGTAAGTTCCCTAAAGCGTCTGTTGCCCTGGCAGCTGCTGCTGCTGCTTGGATATTAGGTCCCTTTGGTCTCAAGAGTAAACATGGCCTTTCAGAGCCCGAGCTGAAGAGGGAGGTCTTGGTAGTGTCACAGGTGGCCAGGATGGTTTCTTTGGTGCACACATGGAGAAGAATTGGCTAAGGCTGGAAGTCCTGCATTGTCAGGCTGGAGAAGAGACGAAGAAATGTCGCTGTTGTTCTTGCTACCACCAGGCTCGTTTAGCTCTCAGGCTGCTTGGCCTGGGAAATGTGGTGATACAGTTTTGGGGGAGGGGAAATGGTCAACTGAGGTTTCGCTGCCAAGGAGAGATCCATGGCAGGGCTTCAGATTAGTAACCAGGCCAACAGAGGAGGGCAACCTCTGCGATACTCAATGCTCCCACGGTGGAAGAAATAAAGGCCAAGCTCCAGGGCTCCGCGACTCTTGGGGTTTCTGCTCTGAAGGCTCCTCCTTCCTCAGCCCCTCCTGTTCATATTCTCCGTCTCCTGTGAAGGTCTGCCTCAAGGCAGGGCCTGCTCCTGGCCTGACCTGGTTTTCCCTTCTCTGGGAGGGATTTCAGATTATCTGTCCGGAGAAGAACTTTTCCCAGAGGGCCGCTCTCTACCCTCCCCTACGGCATGCCCCCTGCCAGTCTCAGTCCAGTTCCACCTCCTGCTCCTTCACCAAGTGGCCTTGCTCTTCTACCTGGAAGACTGACACCTGGAAGACGCTGGCACCTGGGACAGACTGGAGTAGGAGAGTGGGGGAGGGCTCTTCTCCGCGGAGCTTTGTTCACTTCATTTGGGGGGCAGCTGCAACTGTCACAAGAGGTCTAGCTACGGCTGCTTTTTTATTTGACCAGGTTCTGTGGGGTTTTGTAAGGGGTGAAATTTTGTTTCCACAATCCTCCAGATATGCAGATCTTTGTAATTATGAGTTATCATAAAGGTTTCCCATCTTTGACCTAATTTTGCAAGCAGAAAACTGAGCTCCCTGAAAGTGAGAAGGCTCACCACCGCCCCCCCCACCCCTTTAAATCAGTGGCCATCTTTGGAAGCAGCTCCTTCCACTTTCAGATTCAGACTGAAATTTCTTGTGCATGCACAAAGCAGACTCATCCCATTGTCAAGTCCAATGAATGAATTTCAGCTGAGAGGCATGGGACCCAAATGTAAAATGCAATGTCTGGCACCAGCAGAGATAAAATAAACGACCTGGAATTTGGTGAGCGGGTCATCTTGATCCTCTACTCTGTTCTGGTGACTTCAGTGATTGATTCTGCTAAATCCAGAGGAAGCAGAAGGATGTCCAGGCTCAGGGCTTCAGGAGACATGGGAGCGGAGGGGCCAAGGTGAGATCATAACACCCTTTGCGAAGAGAGGTGAAGAGAAGAAAAACCTCGATTCTTGGCTTCTCAAGGGCTTCATGTTTAGTCCCTCGGGAGACCGGATTCTGCCTGTTGCCTTCGGACTTTGAAAGACACTATTGTGCCTGCTCAATACACACTTCTTTTTGCATGTAGTGCAGTTTAAGTGGGTTTGCAAACAATCTTTAAGACAAGAGGCACAGGCTTTTATGATCCGATTTGATTTGAAAGATACTTGCTCCACCAGGCCTGCATGGATCCTGGAGTTCTCCCATGAAGGTCACATTTTTTTAGTTTGAGAAGATGAAGACCTCGCGGAAATAAAATATTACTATAAAAGGATTAAGGCCTTCATCAGCTCGTAGCATTCTAGAAGTATGCTGACACATAGAAGTGTAATGCGAGTCACCTATGTAATTTCAAACTTTTGTATTAGCCAACCACACTAAAAAAAAAAAAGTAAAAAGAGATGGGTGAAGTTAGTTTTAATATATTTTATTTAATATAAGATATCAAAATGTTATAATTTTACATATAATTTATGTAATCAATATAAGTAATTATGAATAAGATATTTTACATTCTTTTTTGGGGGGGGTACTAAGTCTTTGCAATCTGGTGTGTATTTCACATAGGACATTTCAATTCTGACTAGCCACATTTCAAGTTCTCAGGTTTTCAGGGAGCTAGACAAGGCAAAGGCTGCTGGAAATGGCTTTTGAATAGTCAATCACAGTGAATGCCTCTGGTCCCAAGGTAAGACATCCTGCTGTACAAGGAAGGGCAGTAGATTATGAGCCAGGAGCCACCAGCTTGTCGCCTGACCTCTCTGAATTTTCAACCTTGTTTCTAGGGTGAGGGGCTGGATGCATTAGAATGTCTTTTTCTGCCCTAATACCTGTGATTGTATTTAAACTCCTCGAGGGCATTGAATGAGCTGTCCAGTGGTAATGTAATTAATCTAATGTGATCCATTTGGTAAAAACAGCTGTGGCTCTTCTTCCTATGGTCAGGGGACATCTGTTGGCTGGATAAACCCTCATGTTCACAGATTTTGATGGAAGTTTAATTACACCAATAACCTGGTGTCCTTGGTCTGTGGATGTCTGTTCCCAGGGAGAATGTCAGACCCTGGGTACGTGCTAAGCTAAAGGGACTTCTCTTGGCATTGACTGACCTCTGCCCTGCCCAGATTGGGTCAACCCCAGGCAGAACTGTGATGGAGGTGAGGTTGGCCCCCTGAGGTCCCTCCACACCCGCCCCTCGCACCTGGCATTCATTACTGTCCCGAGGTTGGGTTCATCCATCTCTGGCCCAGGTGTGGCTTTTGTCTAAATCCAAGAGCCCTTCACCTCGTGGAACTGCTCAGCTTCCTCCCTTTTCTCAAAGCACTGCTCACAGGGGCTGCTGTGCTGAGCTACCTGTGCGAAGTGTCCACATATTCTGGGAAGGTACAGCTCCTCCCCATCCAGGTCAGGTCTGGGCGCTCAGCAAACAGCTCCCGCTGACAAGGCCAGGCCAAAGATCGGCAGCTGAGTCAGGCTCTTCTCAGTTGCAAGTAACAGAGTCCACTGAAGGGAGATGCACATACAGGGGAGTTAGACTAAGGTCAGTGGGTATCTGATGAGCACTAGGGGCGGAGGTGCAGCCTGGTCCCTGCAACGAGCTAACACAGAAAGGAATCCCAACCAGGAGCACTAGGGCATTTTCTCTCTGTCTCTGTCTCTGTCTCTCCCCTTTATTTTTCTCCCTCTGTGATTCAGGACACAATAAACTTGGTCATGCCACAGTTCTGAAGTTGGCTTGTCCTCAGTGCAAGCAATAGCAAAGACTGGCAAGCATCTCTGCATCATAACCCTGAATTCCCGGGAGAGAGAATTCTCATGATCAACCTAACTTGGGGCAGCTGCTCTCGTCCGGCCACTCGGGTGGGGGTGAGAGGTGTGCAGGAGGAAGGCCACCCTGACACATGCCTGGGTGCAGGGGCCCTGCCTGTGGGAGAGAGAACGTACTTCTCGGAGAAGGGATGGTGTGGGCTGGGCAACTCCTCCGAAGGCTGGTGTTTTTGTTGTTGATTTGGGAAGGGTATTTTCCACATTTCTGATATAGAGAAATGTAAAAATCCCAGAGAACACAATGTTAAAAGTGTTAGTAGGTCTGCCTTCTGGATCCATTATTTACTATTAGTAAAATCTTGTTTATTTTAATTATTTATCAGATCTTATAGTATAGCATTTGCTTTTTTTAAAGATAATGCTCGTTTTACTTTGAAAAATACTTTATTTATTTATTTTTAGAAAAGAAGATAAGGGAGGGGAAAGAGAGGGAGAGAAACATTGATGTGAGAGAGAACAGTTGCCTCTCGTATGCTCTCCGACGGGGACCAAACCCGCAACCCGGGCATGTGCCCTGACTGGGAATTATACCAGCGACCTTTCATTTCACAGAGTGATGGCCAACCAACTGAGCCACGCCAGTAAGGGCGCCCGGGATTAATGACCACGCTGACAAAATGAGCAGTGAGCTAGCTTGCAAATCTGTCGACAAGCTTGGCTTTCATGGGCAGACCACGATTCAATAAGAAAAGGCAACTCAGGTGGGAGATTGCCCAACACCTGCCTCAGAAGATAGGCTTTTATTATTTTTATGATTATATTTTAATAATGCTGCACATTCTTAAAAAATATGTAGGCATACTCTACCAAATAAGAAAGCGGTGTTGCCTCAGCTTTGCCGTCATGTGCACACGAGACACGAATTTGCACACAGCTTTGGAATTCAAAGTCAGTAGAGCGTTAACTCAGCAGGCCTTTGTTCCTGAATCTCTTACATTCTGAAGGAAGGCCGACCTTCAGGGGCTTGGCCCTTCACTGGCTCCCAGGAGATAACCTCTGAGCCCTTGTAATATCCTGCCTGGTAAGAGTGTTTTTGCAAGTGTGAGGCCCTGGGCCAAGCTGGATCACTTTGATCTCTGAGGGACTGGAGAGCCAAGTAACACAGATCAGTCTCAGAGTCCGACATGGTTGATCCCCAAGAAGAATTCTGGATACCAGAGCTCAGGTGAGGTTTCCTGGTTGATAACACGTGTTGTCACATATTGCTGCTGGGAGAATTATGTCCCCGGGCAGCTCCTGTGGGAGGAGACACTTTTTGGAGCTGTTTGCTATTGGGGCTTCTCAACTCCTTCTGCCTCAAACCCCATTTTCTACATTCGAGTCACCCCAGGCCTCAGGGCTGCTCAAATACAACATTTCACCCTGGACTCTGCCCTGGCTCTGGGCCACTCTCTGTATTCACATCTTCCCAGCTGGGAGATAGCCACTCTCAGCTGACACTTTGGAGGGAATCCCAATTGGCTTCACAGGGTGCTCCTCTTGGCTTAGATGCATTTCAACAGTAGAAAGTTCCTTTAGTCAACGGGTCTTGCGGAGAAGTCAAACTAAACAGAAATAAAATTTTAAAACCCTCTCTATTGTCTATATTTACATTTGCGGAATAACAAATGAAGTTTGGGCTGATGTTTGGACACAGGTATTACAAAAGGGTGAACTTCTGATGGGTGGAATCTCAGACCTCTGCAAGGTGTGGCTCAGGCAGGTATTTTCAGGCCGTGGGCTCCCCCGAATCTCAGGATGCTGGCACCTTTTGTGACCAAAGGAGAGCCCTGATCGGAAGGATTGGAGCTGGTACCTGGATGTGGTTTGAAGTCTACATACAGTATAAACATCAGGCTAGACCCAGGTGATTCTGGAGTCACTTTCCTGACCACCAATCTCTGTGGATTCTCATCTCCCCTCCCCTCCAACTGCAGTCCCTCGCACCACTGGCCTTCATGGGTGCGGGGAGAAGCCAGCCAGGCTCCGGTCAATCCCCCACTGCTAAAGACAAGGTCAGATAACACATAAACGAATGAGATAATAAGTAAGCAAACAAATGAGTCCATGTTCCAATAAAACTTTATTTGGCCCGTCCGGATCAAGTTTAATAACGCTTAATAGATTTTTTTTAAAATATGAGTAGTAATAACAATTCCTCTGTAATAACAATTATATATGAACTTCTGGGCAAGGCCAGCAGCTTGTTCCTTTACTGAAAATGTAAAGCTGCCCTCTGAGGACAAATGGCACATGAGGAGCAGTGTACATTTCCTTTTCTTTAAAATAAAAAACGAAACCAAATACTTCATATTTACATATTCTCCATTTAAAAATCGGTCAGTGTGATTAATTCTGTTTTTAAATAGAAGTTTCTAATATGTTGCAGGTTTTGATGTACAAATCCTAGTTAGCTGATTAGATTTAAGGTGCTGTTGCAGTGAAGGTGAACACAGCCAAGACCAAGACTGGGGGGATCCTCTGCCTAGCGTGGCTAGACATTCCACGGGTCTCTTTGGGTGTGATGGGGGTGGGGGTGGGGCTGGACACCAGTGGTGGAAATGGCGCAGCATTCCAGGTGCCTGGACTGTGCTTCTGCAGTGCAGCTGCTGTGCCCACACACTGTCACCCCAGGCTCTGCGTGGGGGTGGCCCTCTGGGTGTGCATATTCCGCACTTATCCTGGCCTAAACTAGGAGGGGCATGGTTACTTGGAGTCCCTTCTGTTGTCTTGAGGTCTCCATGCTGCTGCCTGATCCCCTGAGTGCCCTCACGGTTGGCACTTCACCTTTCACATCTTCCTACCTTCCTGGGTTCCTCGTTCCCCAGGCCACTTGCTCTCCAATGCACTTCTTCAGGGCCTGCTCTTTGCCAGGGCTAAATGGATGATCAAAATCAAGGGCGATATTAACGACACCTGATAGGGCCCATCTGAACCCTTCTCTCCCAACACATTTGCTCTATGGTGAGCACCTCATTAGGTGCGGGGGTGGGCTGGCTGGGGGGAGCTCTGGAGGGATTCATGGAATTGCCATCGTCCAGCTCACCCATGTATGATGACACCCTTAGGGAGCCAGGGCTGTCTCTGTGTCTGTGCCCATGTCAGGAAAGTGTGGAGGAGGTGTGTGCACAGGCCTGGGAGAATGAGTTCTCTTACCCACAGGCCCCAACCTGGCCTGATCTAGACAAAGATTTCAGATCATGCAGGAGGGAGGCGAACACAGGGGCGTGGCAAGTGAGAATGTTTATGCACTTGAGAAACCAGAAAAAAATATGCTTGCGGAGGGAAAAGACACTGGCTCAGTTTCCAATTTTGAAACACAAGAAACATTGTTCTGAATCAAAGAACATGGCCTGGGTCAGATGGTCATGGACAGGGAAGATGCGTCTAGTACTAACTTTTCTGGCTGAAAAGCCAGTGTGACCAGCAGAGGAAGGTGTTCTATAGTGGACAGACACTGGCTAGGGGCCGGGAGGCTGGGGTTCAAGGCTCGCCCAAGCACTGGCTAGACTTTGCTTCCCTGCTTCTCACTGTCTTCCCTCATCTATCAGTTGATGCTGTTTGGGCCAGATGGTTTCAACACCAGGACTGCAAGATTCCTGTCTCCACCCACCCAGACAGGGCCTGGGGACTGGGTCTAAGACACGCTTCTTCCCTGAACGGCCACCACTTAGAAAATGCAAGGACCTTCTCTTCGCTGGGAAAGTGATCAACCCAAACTAGGCTCCTGTTCAAACCCGCTCCCAGAGGTTAAAGGCTAGTTATTAAGGCAGTTTAAGAAATGGACATTCCTCTCGCTCCTCGGATCCTTCCTGTGTTCTGCTAACCCCCAGGCAGCAGAGAGGGGCGGATGGGGTGGTGGAGGTGCCAGGGAGGTGGCCTCCTCCTGCCAGGCCCGGCTTTCCTAGGTGGCCCTCCTGGGCGGGGGTGGGAGTGGGGGTGAGGGTGGTGCTGGAGCGCCCCCTCAGCCCTCACCACCTTTCTTTGGAGAAAGCCTCGGTCTGCACGAGATCTCCAGGGTGCTCGGAGATGCATGTGCCATTGAGGTCCCCCAGTTTATTGTCCGGTAGGTCTTCGGGCTTGGTGCAGAGCTTCAGCGCGCGGGAGATGAACACGTCCAGGTCGAACTGGGGGCTGGCGCTGCCGTCTTTGGCGGCAGGGTGGCCGGGCGGGGAGGCAGACAAGCGGGGCTCAGGACCCTCGGGGGGCGGGCTAGCGCGCTCTGGGCCGCCCTGCGTGCTCTTGACCCACTGCGCGATCTCCAGGAAGAGGCTGGCCTGCTCGTCCTCGCGCGCCCCGGCGTCCGCAGCCACGGCAGAGGCAGTCGGGGGCGCGCTGGCCGCCTGTTTCCAGTGCGACAGGTCCAGGATGAGCTTGGGTTCCGAGTAGTGGTGCGGCTTGTTGTCGCGCCACAGCAGCTTGTCCAGGTAGGACGGCGACCCCACCTTGTAGTCACAGGAGTGCCCGTAGTCGGCCTCGAAGGCGCGCTCCATGGACGAGTGCGACTGCTCCAGGAAGCGCTCGGAGCTGCTCTGCGAGTCCTTGCGCGGATCCACCTGCACGTCCTCTGCCAGCGGCGCCGAGCCCGCGCGCGGGTCACGCTGCACCTCGCTGGCGTCCAGGCAGCGGTCGGGCCGCCACTCCAGGTCGGACGACAGGCTCACAGGGTACCTGCAAGGATACAGACGGAATGGTGATTGGATCCCCAGCCTAGTCCCTCCAGTTCCCGTCCCCACCTCACTCCAAGGTGGGAGGGTGATGGGACAAGGTGGTGGTGAGCCTCTAGGGCTCAGGTAGAGGGACTGTTTGACTTAACCCTGGTATTCTTTTATATTCATTCAATACCCTACAAATATTTCTCAGAGTCTGCTCTGTACCAGCCACTGTTCTAATCGTTACTAGACACCGCAGTGAACAAAACAATATCCATGTTCTCGTGGAAGTTACTTTCCGGTGAATACACCTAGGCAGTGCCCCTTAACCTCTGACGTGCACGCAAATCGCCAGGTTAACGTCTCCGTGCAGCAGATCTCCGTGCAGCAGATCCGAGCTGGGGCCTTGGGTCCTGCAGTTCTAGTAGGCTCCCAGGGATACTGTGGGTCCTGGGCCGTACTTTGAGCAGCAGGGCCCTAACTAACGAGTGCTCCTCAGCCCTGGCTCAGATTAGAATCACCGGAGGGAATACAAAATAAAACCCCATGGCTGCTCTACATCCCCCAGTTCTGATCCAGTGGGTCCAGGATGGGGTCCTGCATCAGCATGGTTTTCAAACCTCCCCATGTGATTCTAACGTATAGCCAGGGCTGAGAACCCCCGCCCTAGTGGGTCGTATTGGCTGTCCTGCAGCACGGCCTGAAGGCAGAGCAGGTGGGGCTTGCAGAAAGATTATGGGCTCCTCAGGAGAGGCCAGACATCCTTGGAATTCTGCCCTCTGCTAACTGCTCTGCAACCATAGAAAGTGAAGGCAGCCAGCCAAGAGCAAATGAAGGGCAGGCAGGCAGGAGAGCCAGCCATCAGCTCAGGCTGAGCCCTCCCTTTCCTGGGCCAGGTGCGCTCTGCAGAACCTTTGGGGGGAGAGGTGGGTAAGGCAGGGAGTGCAGAGGAGCCAGCAGCCAGCTACCAGCTGTCCACGAAACAAGGGACCTACTGCTCATATGGGAAAACCCAACACACCAAGGGCAAGCAGGTCTGGCTGTGTACAGTGCAGATTGCAAGGGTAGTCCATACAGTTTGAGAGGCATGGGAAGACCCTGATACTGCCCACCTTCCCAGTGACACCAGTAGGGCCAGGGTCACTCCCAGTGGTGAACATGGCATCCTCCCACGAGGGTCCTCAAAATCTCTGATATGTCTAGCAGGAAGAATTGATGAAGACCCTAATCCTTGGCTGCTACACGCCAAGGGCCAAACGGAAGTTGTAGCCTTCATAGCAGCCTGGACTGAGCACTCAGTGTTAACACCACCTCAGATGAGGACACAGGTGTTCAGAGGGTGAGCAATTTGCCCAGAGCGGCTGGGCCTGTGGGAGGGGGTTTGTCACCACCTTTGTCATTGTCCTCCCCCACACAGGTATGAAGGGAAAGGTTGGGAGCAGGGGTGTGCCAGGTTTAGAAGTGGTCAGAGTTGATGGGCAGAAACCTGCTACAGTTGTTCCTGGCACCAGCCCCATGCCAAAGCTATGATAAGCGTGGGATGAACCTTGATGAGCCTCAAATGCTGTGGAGTGGAGGGGGAGGGGCTGCAGGGACCACAGTCAAGGGCAGGCCAGGCACAGGGGGTGGCAGAAGAGTCTTCATTAATCTCCATTTGTTGGCAACTCTTGATAACAATCAATATGGACAAACCAAGAAACGTGTCCAATAATAGCAACGTGGCCCTGACCCTCCATTGGTGGTACCTTCATAATCTGAAACCCATCGAATGACTGAAAAGGAGGAATTGCTTACCTGTCACATATATAACTAGCTGTCACATCCCCACAATGGCAGGGCTCCCACTTAGGCCCCTCGGAGTCCTAGCTGCTAAGCCCTCGACTTTATTTCTAAATTGAGCAGCTAGGGCTCTCCCTCCCAGGAATAGCAGATGGTGATTCCCAAACGTTTAGCTGCATCCTCTAAGAGCATCAGAATAGGAAAGGGCCTAAGAGATCATTATGTGCCTTGCCCACATGCAAGCTGTTAAAAGTATCATCTTTAAAGTACCTTCTGCCCAACTCGGATTCATTGGTAGTGACTTCTGGACACTCTGTGTTGAGAGGGATTCTGATGTCCAGCCCAGTTTAGCAGGAAAGAGTCCTGTGATTGCTTAGCAGTGTCTGACATGGGTGTGGATTGGAGAGGACCCCAGATGGGCCAGATACGGGCTGTGTGACACAATGCCAACCTCTAACCTCTCTGAGCTGCAGCCGTCTCAGGTGCCAATGGGCAGTACCAATCAATATCGGCACCTCCCCTAATGGCACTCTGTGGAGGTTCAAATGATGTGAACAGGAGAACACGTGGTGTAGGGGTAAATTTCACACTGTTTTCTTGCCTTAGGGTTGCTGTAGTTTACTTTTCCAGGGCCAGTTCCCAGCCTGCTGGAAGTCAGTTCACAGCTCACTGATGCTTGCGGAACATTGCATTGAGCCCAGTGCACGCCGGGTGGGGAGGAGAGCTACACGAAGAAAAGCCCCCAACCTGTGCACAGGTGAGTGACAGGCTGGGTGTGTCGGGGGACAGGAGAGACGAAGGCAGGAAGGTAAATTGGGGAAAGTGCCCCTGAGCTATACAATGTGGAAAACAGAGGGAAAGGTCACAAAGGAGCATGGGAATGTAGGCTCTAGACTCCAGGGCTGGAAACTTCTGGAAACACACCTGTCCCAGTTGGAGAGCTGGCTCTGGTTGGCGGCCATCAGCAGGATGTCGTCAATCTCATCCTCAATGTGGAAGGGGTGTTGTGAGGTGGGCTCGTCCTCAGGGCATGAGTACGGGCTCATGTAGGGGTGCTGCAGCCCCATCTCGGCTGTTAGACGATCCATGGGGTTAAAGGTCAGGATCTTCTCCAGAAAGTCGATGGCTGTGGGGAGCAGAACAGGACATGAAGGTCATTTGTTGCCCCTGCCACCCTGAGAAGGAGACCCCTCGGTATGGTGACATCCCCAGGTGTTTGTACTTTTCCATTATTAAAAAGGTTTTCAGCCATTTTCTTTCTCACAATCCTCACCACAATCCAGTGACAAATTCGGAGCAGATGCTGCTTTTTTGACATCACACATCTAAGTAATAGAGGCTGGGGGCGGTGTGGCGGGGAGGGACTTGCTCAGGGTCATGGTTGGTTATAGGAGGTCTAGGGCTAGAACTCTGCCTTAGGCTGGATTTCTCCGGAGACGAGGATTGGGGTGTAGGTGGTTATGTGGCGGTGGTCCCCAGAAGTGCACTGGGTGTGGTGGGGGGAAGAAGCCAGTTGAGGACATGCCAATGAGCAGGTTCCTCCTGTGAGTACCTGGGGCTCAGTGCCACTGGGGTCCTCCAGGAGACAGTGTGGGACACACTTTGGAGGCAGCTTCGCTTAGCGGCCGCTGACAGGGCATCATCACCATTATCATTGTTACTTAAAAAGCCCCATCGAACCCTGAAGTTGGACAGCACCCACCCCAAAGTCCGCTCCACTGACTCTACCAAGGATGAGTCTCCTCTTTCCTCCCCCTGACAGCTGGCCCTCTAGCAAGTGCCAGACACTTCTAGGAAGCCCTAATACTAGAAATCCTTCCTCTGTCAAACCTGCATCTGTTACCTGCCTTTAACCTCCACCCCTGAGCTAGCTCTGCCCTTTGTAGTCCCTCGACATCAGCACGGTCTCTCTTCCCTGTGCCTACCCAGGACACACTGGCCTGGGTCTCCCTGCTGCCCCTGCGGTTAGATGTGGCTGCATGATAGGGGCCATGGAATGGAGTAGAAATGATTATGTGTGTACCCCAGTTCCAGGCCTGACCCATAAAAACCTCCTGCAAGAGTCTCTGCTCTCTCTTCCCTTGGCTTCAGCTGGAAGTTGGTACCCAGGGGTGCTTTGAAAGCTATGTGTTGAAGCTGGCAGCTGCCCTGACAACCGGGGTCCCCGGCAGAGCATCCAGGCTCCCCCAGTCTGTCTGAACTTGAGGTCAGTAGTGAATATACTACTGCAGGGTAAGCTGTAGAGATTTCAGATTTTCTGCTACGGGGCTGGCTTACCCTTAACTCATGAACCACCATACCCTCCCTCCCCCAACTCCTTTTTCTCTTGGGCTCAACTTCCCCAGGTGTTTTAAGGTATGTCTAATACAATGAGGCTTCTGTACCATCCTATCACCCTCCTGTGGCCCAGTGGCTTCTCAGCTAGACTTCTCAGAACCCCAGAGGTTCTGAAAGGATTCTCAGGGCGTCTCTAGAGATTGAGAGGCAAGTGGGCAAGGTTCTGAGGCCCTCGACCCTGATTCGTCTAGAGCCTTCCTTCTGCCTATTTTGTACATTAGGTTTCCTCATCTGATTTGTCACTTGTGGTACATTTACTTCTGGTAGTAAATGGAGCTCAGAATGGTGGGGTCTCAGGGCCTGCCTCCCTTCTGCTGCATCTGTGGCATGATGGCTACGTCAGCGGCTGGGGGATGTGGTCACCTAGACTGTGCCCTTTGAGCCTCTGAGGGTTACAGCAGAGAGGCCCCTGACTCTTCCCACATCTGTGGAGCCTCAGAAGCACGGCAGAGGGAGCAAACTGAGGGTCACCAACTGGCTCTCTTAGGCAGATGGGTGTGAGTACCCTTCCTCCCACTGATATTCCATGTCAGTGCTGCCTCATTACCCAAAGGCCAGAGGCCGAATGAGGTTACTTTTCAAGGTCAGAGGCAGATGAGAGAATTTTGGATGAAGTTGGCATGATGGGACAGGACAGCAAGCCTGGCTTTAGGGGACATCTGTTCAGCTGCAGGACTGAGTCCAAATCCATCAGCTGGGCATCCAAAGTCCCATGGCTCTCCGTCCTTCTCACGTCTTCAGTTCCATGGTTTGTGACTCATCCTGCTGATTTGGGCCCTCACCACTCCCCTGGTCCAGCCTCTGTCCCTCTCAGCACTTGGTGGCTCTTTCCCCTGTCCCCAGTGCCCGGAGCTCTCATTAGCTCTGTAGAATGTGCTCCTTAATCTCCATCCTCATCTCTGAGGGGATTCCCTGTCTCCCCAGCTAGACCAGCTCTTGTGTCTCTTTGGATTTTCATTCCTGGCAGTTCTCTAGCCACGGCAGGTCAATAAATGTGGGCTGAGGCTGCTGGCGACAGTGAGGAACTTCATCATATTCGATCAGGCACCAGATCTGACTTCGCTGAGACCAGGCCCACCACTCTCAGAGCCAGGTCCCCAAGGGGCTGCAGTGTGTGGTTGCTTGTGGGAGGGACATGGGTGACACATCCTTAATCCAGAATTCCTGAGAGGTGAGCACACCTCTTGACACATGGTGGGGTTTCTACAGCAGCCTCAGAATCCACATAAATAGGAACGGCTGAGCCCTAATTTGTGGTGAATGAAATAACCCCTCCTCCCTTCTGATGATAGGGAAACTGAGGCAACTTGCTGATTGAATGGGAATCATGGCCAATGACATTGTGAGTCCAAGTTCTTGGTTTCTTGATGAGGAGGAGTGGGGCAGAGACTGCTAAGTTTGTACCGCATGTCTGTTCTCTTTCACAATAACGGACACAAAGTGTCATGGAATAAAATACCCATTTCACAGTTTCCACTGCAGTGAGGTGGGGCCCTGTGACTCAGTTCTGGCCAACAGGGCATGAGTAGAGGTGAGGTGTGTGGATTCTGGCTCATGACTTACCTAAAGGGCCAGGGGACCCACCCACCCTCCTTCCTCTCCTTCCTCCAGGGACTAAGGACAACACTGTAAGGTGGCAGAACAAGACAGAAGGGCCGTGGGCCTCTGGATGACTCTGGAGCGGGTCCACCTATTGGCCTTGGACTGCCTGCTTTTTGATTATTATGTAAGAGGAAAATAAACTTCTTAATTTCTTTTTTCTTAAATAAGCATGAACTCTTATTTGAGCCATTGAGAATTTGGGTCTCTCTCACAATTGGCTGAACCCATATCCTACTTATACAGAAGCTTCCTAAGGAAGCCTCTGGCAGGGATGGGGCCCAGTGATAATGTAACATCTGAGATGACAGAGCCATTCTCCTATGCCCAGGGCGTTACAAATTCTATTTTACTTACTTGTCACAACAACCTTGTCTAGTATATGTTATTGGGAGTTAAGGAAATTGAGATGCACAGAAGTCAGGAAACTTGCCCAAGGCCAAATAGCTGGGCATTGGTGGAGCTAGGAATCGAGCCTGGCTTTGGCTCTCAAGCAGATAAAGCTCATGTTCTCTGCACCACATCATACCTTCCAAGGAGGAAAAAGTAAAGGAGATGAAGGAGGGAGGCAAGCAGGAAAGACAAGGAAGACAAGGACGCAAACCAGGGGTGGAAAATGGAGGACCACTAATGACTGCTGTGAGAGTAGCCTGCTGGCCAGACTCCAGGGTGCCATCCTTCTCAGTCTGGAAGCAGCCAGGGCAAAGGCCAGCTGCTAGGGGCTCACTTCTATGGCTAGGGACTATGCTTGGTCCTTTTGGAAGGAGACCACCTGTCCCCGCCCCCAAGGTAACGCCCCCAAGATGCTGGCCTGGATATCTGGCTCAGGTACCTTCACTGTTCACTTCAGGGAGCAGCTTGCGCAGGGGCCTCTTCACCTCCCAGGTGCTGTTGACGAAGGAAGGCATCACCTTGAGCAGCTCATCCTTGTCTTCCTCCCGGATCACAGGGATGGTGTCTAGTATGAGCTGCATCTGCTCCAGCTCATGAGCCCCTGGGGAGGCAAATGCCAGCTGGTTAAGTGTGTTGCCCATGTGGCTGGGTATGTGGAAGTCCCATAGCAGCTCCAGGAGGCCTGGGAGGGGCAACAGAGGACAGTGGGAACAGCACTAGGCTGGGAGCCAGGTGCCCTGGGCTCTGGCCTTCATTCTGCCACTAACCTGCTATGTGACTATGAGCAGATTGCCTGCTGTCTCTGGGGCTCTACTTTGTGAAGTGTCTCTGCCTTTGAATGGAGCAGTCTGATACAGACTGAGGCAGCCAACACTAAAGGGATGGGAGCAGCATGGCCCAGGGCTTTTCAAGTGTTCCTTCCCATATGCCTCTCTGTATGTTCTGGGAATGAATACCTTTCTCATCTGTAAGGAGCATCAGTCTTTATGCATCTCAGAAACGCGTCTTCTACACCCAGGCAACACTGGCACCTGCGTCAGAGCTTTGGCACTGCTGGTTTGGGTCAGGTCTGTCTCCCTGAGATCCTGCTCTGACCTCCAGGCTGCAGTTACTTTCATCACTTCCATTTTCCCTTTTTGCATGAGTAGCCTTTCCACTTCCTCTACCAGAGTGAATCCTCAACCAAGCCTCTTTCCTGGAGGAGTCCCCCCTGACTCATTCCACTGCACAGTGGGCCCTCCCCTTACCACTGGTTCCCATGGGATTCCAGGCTGCCAGAGGCTGGTGGCCCAGGATGGGCTCTTCCGCGTCCCCCCATGATGCCCTGGGTGGCACTAAACATATGCAAATACTATCAATGCCCACCCAGAAAGTGCCCACCACATCAAGGTCCACTCCCTGCAGAGGGCTCATGGAGGGTTGGTTTAGGGACTCTGGGAGCCCTGGGGGGGGTGCCCTCTCCGAATGAGCACTCCAGGCTAATGACTGCTCAGAGTGGCAGGGAGAGATGAGGAAGGGGCTGAAAATGGAGGGTGGGTGTTTTCAGCGGTCACTCTCAAGGTGTCTGAATACAAGTAGTTACTTGATTCTGAAAGTTCTGTCCTCAGAGATTATTTTGAGTCTCTAGTATTTTGCCTGAAATGATCATAAGGTGTCTCCAGGTAGTGCCATAAAAGCCACAGAGGTTATTTCAAAGAAAAAGTCTAGCACGTTTTGTGCACTCAGTCATTCCTTTTTCTAGAACAGCACCAAAAAAAAAAAGCAGAAGGAAAAAAATAAGCAAACAAAAATGAAAAAAGAAGAAAAGGGCACAAACAAATAGGACACCAGAGGAGAAGGAAGGTGGCATGGTTAGCAGCTTACCTGCAAAGAGCATTCTCCCCGTGAGCATCTCGGCCAGGATGCAGCCCGCAGCCCACATGTCGATGGCTTTGGTGTAGTTGTTAGGGGAGAGGAGCAGGCGTGGTGAGCGGTACCACTTCGTTACCAAGCCTTCCGACAGATAACCCTGCAAGACAAAATCCCCAGCTCCATTCATCCGTATGCAGATTCCCATGCCTCCACTCATTTCTCTTCACCTGGGGACAGGACCCCCTTCAGGATGCTTTCACCATCTACCCTTTCCTGTTGATCTGGAAGGAGCATTAGGGACCAGAGGTCTGCTTATAGGAGTTCAGGTTAGTGTGTGGGGCTCAAATGTGGGAGAATCTCGAGAGGCCCTGGAAGTCTCCTGTGTAGAAAGGGATTCAGAATACTATTATTTTAGAAGAAGTACCCTTCACCAGCCTGATGTAACTGTGCAAAACAAATCTGCCCTCATCCAGTAAGAAGATGGATAAATAAGAGCCATACTCATGTTCATTACCACCACTAACAGAATAATGATGAGATGATGGAATTTCATTTTCTAGTGGCTAAATCTCAGGAACAGCCATACATTTGAAATCAAGTCAGTTGCGTTGGTACTAAAGGTTAGAATTAATGCAGCTGCAATGCTAGAGCCGAGCCCCTGCTGAGCATGGGGAGGACTAGCTTCGTAATGGATGCAGACGAAGGGCCTATGGATGCAGACGTAAATGGCAAAGAGGACACAGCTTTTGCCCAGAGGATTCTGTGATTAGATAGTGTCTTTTTGAGGAATAGATATTCTAGCTGATTTCAGCCATTGCTCAATAATGTGTGGTCTGGGATGGAATCCCCCCCTACAAGGTACAATGATGACCTAAGTGGTTTTAGCACAGAAAAGAAAATACAGCCAGGCAATTTGGAAATTGTTCTCTACATAATTCAGAAGGACAGCCTGACAGCGAAACATGGGAAATGTCCACCTGGGTTAACTGAACATCAGTCTCTCCAAAGTGAGCAAATGGACCTGTTTTGGATTCAAGGTGAGACAATTCAGATTGAGGGGTTCCAATGAGAGATTCTAGAGATGGTCTTGTTATTTGGTGATGTCATGCCCTGTTTGGCATTTGAATTTGCCTTTTCACTGATGTAAAAAGTATCTCAGACCCAGGTTAAAATGTATGAAAACGTTGGAAGCCCAAGTACCCGATATCTCTGATCAGTTCATCTGAAAACTTCTCAGTTGTTGAGCAAAGATTTGTTGTTTAAAACCTTCCCAGGGTCCTGAAACATGACGGCAACTTTCCGTCCTCTGAGCCGCAGATCTCCTCAGAGTAGGGCCTCAAACCGCTGGTGGAGGCAAGAGGAAAACACCGCTGGGCCGGAAGCGACTACAGCAAAGCTGTTCTCTGGCCTCAGAGCTCCCACCGGGATGAATGCCTTACAGTTTGTAAATGTGTCCCTCTTTCTCTCCCTGGGCATCTACCTGTGTGCATTTCACTGATGGAGGTCCTCACACCCACTGCCCTACCTGGCTGACTCACACTCAGGCCAGCTTCCTCTCAGAAGCTTCCCGATTCGCTGGGATGAGGTTGGATGCCCCTCCCAGGAGCTCCATGGTCCCTGTTTGGCTACTTTTTCTCTACTTCTATCAAGTCCCTCACTCTCCAAACCACTAGACTCTACAAATTGCAGAGACAAGCCAACTGTCTGTACGAGGTCACTTCTGAGTGTGTGGATTCTAAAGAAAGGATGGTCTGATTTTATTCTCCAGTCAGAGGCTGCAACTGTCAGGGGAAGACTGAAGCAGGGATCGCCCAGACGGGAGGCGACTTAAGGAAAGTTTTCCTTGATATATAAATAAACAGTCTTTCAGGGAATGGAATTGCCTATAATTAACGCCTGCTTATCTACAGCAGCTGGGGCTGAAGTGGGGACATTGCGGGGAGGGGACGGGGCGCGGGGAAGGAGGGGTCTCCTCCTGAAACATCTGCTCTAAAGTAAACGAAAGATGTTCATTTGGGCAAAGTTGCCTGGGCCAGAATTGTGGGCCTGGCCTCGATAGCAGCTGAGAAAGTTAAGGCCTGCTTCGTGCTTACCTTTGAATGAAAACCAAGAATCGACTGGAGTTTTGTTAACTTATGCTTACTTGTCCCTCAAGCCCTTTGGAAACATAAAGGGGATTCACTGATGTGTTTCAGAAGCCACAGGACAGAGAAGAATTTGGGAAAGTACACTGTCTTCTGCTTGGCTCTGAAGCAAGAGGACCCTGGGGAAGGGGGGTGGGGCAGACCCAGGAGGCCCGATGAGCCCTGGGCATCTGAGCAGGAGAGGCACTGGGGGTCCACAATGTGATACTGGTGATCTAAATTCAAGACAGGAGTTTCAGCTGAGAAGATGGGATGAAAGTTAGAGCTTTCTAGAATAAAAACAATTCTTTAACGAATACATGCTGAGGAGTGGAGACTCAATTCTATCAGAAGGGCTCATAAATCAGTAAATATATTGGCTCACAGAAATCCCTAAGCAGCTTTCCTGCTGAGCCTGCAGAGAGAAAAGTGTGGGCTCCCTTTGATGTGGAGGTCCCTGTCCGCAGTGATCAGACTTGGTCTCCTGGGGGCTCTCCCATGGGCCGACTAAGTAAGGAGGGACCTGGTGGGACAGCAGGCACATGCATCACACGCTGTCCTGTGAGCTATGACATCACTGCTCTGAGGAGACAGGAAGCCAACATTCTGTATTCTCCATGGCCCCCTTCAGCAGACAAGAGGCAAGACTGGAAAAGGGCTGTCCCTTTCCTTCCGCCACCCGGTCCCTTGGTGTTCCTGGTGAGAAGCTGGCTCTGGGGGTGCCACTGGGAGGCAGTCGGACATGGTTTCCTGTCACGGGGCCTTCGGGGTTCCTCCAGCTGTTGCTCCTACCAGCCCACTTTGCTGGCCTTTTAGAGTCCTGCATAGTAAATGGGAGGCTCTGACTTTGAAAGCTGCAAAGGTATTTGAGAAATAATACCCTAGCAGCAGCTGCCCTGAATGAGGGTGATGAGGGGTCCGCAACCGATCCAGAGGAAGGGTGTCATTAAAGCTCTGAGCATTCCTATGTCAGAAGAAGCAGAAGAATGTGGACGCAGTTCCAGATGCCTGCCAGGAAATTCGGGACAGCCTTGCTCAACCTCACCCTGGAAGGGTGGGCACCCATCTCCTGTCCTGACCAGCCAGCACTGGGTGGGCTCCTGTTCTGTGTGGCTTGCCCTCTCTGTGCCTCCACTGCCTAGGGCCTGAGCTCGTGGGTCTGGGTGTGGGAAGGCTGGGGGAGAAGCTATGATCCCATAAGCCTCCAACTTTATGCATTAATGACAACATAACTCCTGGCCTCTCACGTGCATGGGAAGAATTTAGATGGGGACAACATTCTCCCAAGAAATAAAACCCAGTCAACTCCCACTCTCCCTCTCTGAATGTAGTAGTGGGGTGACAGGGTGGGAAGAGGTGCTTCCCCCTTGTATTAAATGGATGCTTCTGACCAGGATGGTGGGGACCCTGACAGCCTCCCTTTCCCAACCTGCATCACCCTCCAGCACGTGTCCTGGGAGCCATGTGTCCCTTCCTGTGACCCAGAAGAGAAAACAATTAAGATCCTCCATGACCTCAAAGAGCATGTAACATGGTTAGAGGGATGACAAGGTGATCAGAAGGACCAGGAAGTGAGTTTGGTCAGCATGAGTGTAGGACTTGCTCTGTACTGGATGCCGTGTTTGCATTTTACATGAATTCATTCAGCGGTCCTTCTACAAGCCTCCTGATGCAGGCTCTTCACAGAGGAGGAACACATGTCCAGAGCCCGTACTCTCCTCTGTTTGCAGCTGGACCTCACCAGCGCGTATCCTAGGTAGGGTCGCTGACAAGCAGCAAGGGCTGGAGGTACGCTCAGAGTGCAGAGGGGTGATGTTTTGTCCTGACACGTGTCAGGGAAGGCTTCATGGGCATGAGGTTTGAGTTGGTCCTGATGGACGGGGACATCTCAGATAGCTGTGCTAGGGAAGGTTCCAGGTGGTGAGGCAGAGCCCGTGTGAATACAGGTGATGGGGTGGGAAGACCTAGAATGTGCTCAGGGGCCAGAGAAACATCTGGACAAATGGGACATGGGGTGGGGGCTTAGAGTCAGTGGTCCCCAAGACCCCCCTACATCAGAATCAGGGCTAGTGATCTCCTCTTAAATGAGCTCCCTCCCAGTTTGAGAACCCCAGGAAGAACAAAGGGAGCAAGGAAGGTTGCAGAGTGGGGGGAAGAAGGGGTGGTGGGCATGCATGTTGGGAGTTTCAGTGCAGGCTGTGGTAGGGCCCCTGCCGAGTCTTAACAGTGGGAGGGGCCCTCCTGCAGGGAGCTGCTAGCAAAGATGCTGCTTTCTGGATAGCAGGGGATTAATGGGCTCAGGACCGCCCCTGGGCACCACATTTCCTTGGAAGGGGATAGGAATGCATACACACACCCCTGTCTGATCTAGAAGAAACTAGGTCAAGCAAAAAAGAAATCAGCTATGGAGAAGTAAACCTCATAGCCTTAGAGGTCAGTGGGGGCTGTTCCACGGGGCTGTGATTCTTGTGGAGAGCTCCTGGTGGATGTGTCGTGGCAGACAAGGGCATGTCACACAGAGAATGCTGAAGACTGGGCACTTTCACCCTGGAGAACATGGCGGGGTGGGGGGCAGGGGAGGAGGAGGTAGGGGCAGGAGAGCTGCCTTTAGCCATCTGCAAGGCTGTTGTACAGACAAGGAGTTAAGTTTGTTCTTGGAGGCTCTGGGGACAGACGTAAGGCAGAGTATGAGATGGACATTGGTGTATTATAATACTAACAGCTAACGTTAATTGAGCTTCTCAAATTGCTCTACCTGCTTTGTGTGGATTGACTCCTGTCATCCTTGCAGCAACCCCCTGAGGCAGAGATGCTCCCATTGCATCATTTTACAGTGAGAAAACGGAGGCACAGAGAGAACAAGCAACCTATCTGCGGTCACACAGCAGATTCCACCCCAGACTACGTAGATGTAGCACCTTTGATCTGAATACGAGGCTCCACTCCCTTTCACCTAAGAGAGCCCTCTAAAGCCATCAGGGCTGTCCAAGGCAGGGACTGGGCCCTAGACAGACAGAGGCATCCAATCACAGAATGGACAACCTTGTGGGGAGGCATGCCAACACCCACCCTCCCGGTGGATGCCAGAGCACAGGTTCTCAAACTTTGGGGTGCACTGGAATACTCAGGGGCTTGGATTAAATGCAGGTTCCATTTCATCTGGCAAACAAGCTGATACATTTGTACCAGCAGGGCTCCAGGCGACCTGTAACACTCTGCCCCATGGATTTCTGATTGCCTCACTCACAGGCTGGGCAGATTCCTCCAACCCAGCAGTAGCCTGACCGATAACAGGGGTTGAGTCTTTGCGTTACAGACACTCATGGAAATATCATTTAGAAAAACAACACCATCCCAGAGGCCCAGGTTAAGCAGAAATATCTGGCCTCCCTTTCCATGGTCCCCTTCCTCTGAAGGTATAATTCTTATGTGTGCCTGTATCCATATCAGGCATATCAGAAGACTTTTTAAAAAGAAAGAACACCACAGCCAAACAGCCTTTCTAATTGCTGACTCCAAACGCATTCTGTTAAACTCATTTCCATGAAAATATGCAGCAGGGACTCTCATGCTGAGGGAAGGAATGCACAATCTTAAAAGCCCAGCACAGCCATTTGTAAGTCATCTGGTACATTCTGTTTGTGCAGCTAAAACACACACAGGTGAAGACACAGCACAACTAAATCAGCTGCACTGAGTTTTCATTAACTTTTAAGGGGCCCTAAATGCTGATCAGCTGCCTCTCCTTCGCACTCCCTGCTCTGGGGATACTGCCCCCTGAAATTCACCAGCTCCCAGGTTTCCATGGAAATCAACCACCAGTTAAGTTCCTACAGCCCCCATGTGTTCATTTTTACTTTAAAAAAAATGATGATAGCATTGCTTTTTAAAAAATAATTTATTTTTAAGTGTGGTAAAATGCTCAGAACACGGTACTCACCGTCTTAACCGTTTGCAAGGTGCAGCCCCGCGTCAGTAAGCACACTCGGCTGCTGTGCAGCCGCCACCGCTGTCTCCAGACTCTTCACCTCGCAAAACCGAGTCTGTACCACGAAACAATAGCCCATACTCCTTGCCCTCGGGCCCCTGGCAACTGCCCTGCTACTCTCTGTCTCTCTGAATTTGCTTATTATCCTAGGTGCCTCATGTAAGTGGGATCATACAGTATTTATTTGGCCTTTTGTGACGGGCTTATGTCACTCAGCATCCCAGACCTCTCCTTACTTTTCAGCAGCAGGAAAGTGGGAGCCATGGAGTTGGGCCACTTTTTAAAAAGTGCTCTCGTGAAATGTGGTTGTCTTCTAGGTGTATTCACCCAGAGCTCACCGTTACAGATGGAAGCTTCGGACACTATTCTCATGGGGTCCAAATCATGAACTCTGCGTTCTGTTACAGTTCAAAGACAGGACAATATGTTTTGTTTGCTTGGAGCTGCACCAAGATCTCCAGCCTTAACCCCACCATCCTTGCTGGGACCAGCTGCTGGGTTGATTTGAGTGGTGAGTGGAAGGGAAGCTGCTTCAGCCTCTGTTTCCCCATCTGCTTGTGCTGCTGGTCTCCCAGCTGTCCTCTGCGGGGCACCAGAGTCCCAGGAAGCTGCATCGCACTCAACAGCCATCTTTAAGAGACGGCCCTGCTGGGCTAAAATGATTAATTTTTAATGGGCCAGTCGGTTTGTGAGCAAATGGCTCCTTTTAGGAAGATGCATTAACTGCCAGGCTGCATGTAAGTAGACATGTGTTTCGCTGGCTTTCCAGGGGAAATCTGGCGACACCCTGAAGCAGCGGCTCTCAGACCTGCTACACCATGGAAGCATCTGGGGAACTTCAGACAATTCTGATGCTCAGGATGCTTGCTGTAAAAATTACGTTAGAATCTCTGGGGAACATGCAGGCATCAGTAATTTTTAAAACTCCCCAGGTGATCCCAATGTGTAGCCATATTTAAGAACCGTGTCCTAGAGATCTTTAGTTCACCTGCTTTGGAAAGGCACGCCATAGTTTTGTGCTTCCCCAATTAGTGCAGGCTTCTATTTCTAGCTCCATTCAGAATTAGATAAATCGTTGAATAGGCAGAGGCCTTCCCCAGATGGCTGACCCACGGGAAGTAAAAATTTACTGGAATATAACCAATAATAACAATAGCTGGCATTTACTGAGTACAATATGCCAGGCACCGGGCCAAGCGCTGCTTTATTATTAGTGCATTTAATTATCAAAATGACTCGATGAAAAAAAAATAGGACAAATCAGGTATTAATTGGCAGGGCTGAGATTTGATCCTGACAGTGAACAAAACCAGGTGCCTGTAGCCATGGGGCATGCAGCTCGGTGGGAAAAACAGCTGCCGAGGTGCGTGTGCAGTATGTCTGATGGAGACAGTGCTAGGGATAAAAATGAAGTAGGGTGAGGAGACAGAGTGATGGGTTGGGTGGGGGGGTCCCGAAGGCCTCTCTGATAAGGGGACACGAGCAGAGTGAATCAAGGGAGCTGTCCGTGTGCAGGAACATCAGAGGGATTGGCCTCTGAGCCCCAAGTCTTCCTGTTCTGCCCCCTTCCCCCACCCCGTGCGACAGCAGAATTCCCATCTTCCCCCCACCTGGCGAACCTTCCTCTCCCACCCTCATCAACATTCAGGTGTAAATAACTGAGAACAGCTTCGAGTGCAGTGAGGAATCAAGTATTGGATGAGCATTATGCACAAGAGATTTTGCCAGCATTAACTCTGCTGACTTCGTGACAAGCCTGTAACATAGGTATTTATTTTTTCATTGTAAATCTGGAGGGATTAATGCAGGCCCCTCTCCCGTCTGCCTGGCTTAGCTGATGAGCACCCCTGTGTTCCTAGACCCCTTCATCTCCAAATTCACAACTCTGCAGTGCGGGAGGCCCTGAAGTCAGGGACCATCTGTGTTACCTTTACCTGCGGTGCGCAGGTAGGTGCTCACTTTAAATGTGGGGCGCAAATGGGATAAAAACCTGAAGCTGAAGAAGGAACGGTCGATACCCCCATGGTGCAATTTCAGGAATTGACCACCAGTCAAGAGGAGATTATTTTAAAGTTTCTTGGCCATGTTAACATCACAGGACAAAGGTGGTCACCATGTTCAAGTCCAGCCCTTGGAAACCTAGGAGCTCCCTCAGGTGGTAGTAGCTGTGGATTTCTATTTGACATTATCTTGATGCTATGTGGGGTCGCTGGGCCCCCTGGCCTGCCGATCTGGCCAGGGGGCAGCCTGGAGGTCAGACGCAGCCTTTAGAAAAGAAAGAGAATATTAATCCCACAGCACTTCTGAGTAATGAGTGTAATAATAATGTGTATTTGCCAGGGCTGACCATGCGCGAGGCACCAGCCTGAGCTCATCAGTGTTCTTCATTTGGTTCCTAGAACACTCTCACAAGGTGGGCACTGTTACTATCCCTGCTCTAGGGGAGGTTGGCTGGGGGCTGCGGGGTGGGCTGAGACAGGGAGGTCACAGTAGCAAGGTCACCAAGTTCCCCAGCAGACGGTTCAGTCCCCAAAGTTCTTCTCCTGCCACCCCCCCCCCGAGTTCTGCTCTTCCTTCCCAGCTGCTTCCACTCCCTCCATTCACCAGAAGGTAAGCATTCTGCTCCCTTCACTTTGCAGAGCATGCTCAGAAGAATAAAAGGAACCTCCTCGGGCTCCCTTTCTCTGAAGGCTGTGGGGTCTAAACCACCAGCTTTGTGGAAGGTAACTAAGATGGAATTAATAGACTAAGGAAAGTAAGAGATACCTTGCCAGGGTCTTGCTCCTTCCCATTCAGGCGGGATCAGGTGGAACTTAGAAGGTGGGGCAGATTTTAGAGCCTCCAGGTGGCTTAAGTGCTTAACCATACAGATGGCTGTGGGAAGGGCCTGGCATTGGGCCCAAAAGAGCTTACCTACAGGTGTCGGAAGTTCCTCTCTCAGGGTCCTGTGAAGGGGAGGAGCCAGGCCAGTGCGGGGCTCCTGCTGCAGGGAAGCCCCTGACCAGCGCCCGCCCGGGCTGTGTGTGGGAAGGAAGTAGCTACCTGTGGAAAGTGGCCGAAGGAGCCAGAAAAGCCCTGCTACCTCTGATTTTGGCTACCTGCCTGTCCTGGTGTTGAAAAGTCTTGTCTATAGCGCTAGAAGTCACTGCTGTTATTTAAAACGGCATTTCCCAAAATGGGCTCACATCCTAAAGACACTAATGGGGGAAGGTAAAAGTGTGTGGCCAGATGCCCTTAAGATGGGTTGGCAACATCCAGGAAGTTTATTTATAGAGTCTCAGGACCTCCTAGACGGGGATTTAGGATGCAACACTCGCCACACCTCTTTGTCCACATAACCACTTTTTTTTAGGTGCCTCTCAGGGACCAGTCTTTCTCAGGACACTCAGGAAATACTGAGTCAGGTCCCCGTGAGCACATTTACCTGGAAGAGAAAATAGATTCACCCGTGAGGCTCCATCTTCCACTGCACCTGCAAGACTAATGGCATTGTGGCCCCTGCAGAATGGGCTCTGCCCGAGTGGAAACCCGCACTGCCTCCCCCACTTATCTCTGAGCCCCTGTGCACAGGGACCATGGGACTTGCTGTGCCTTCTGGCACCTGAAGGCAGGGTGGCTGCAGGTTACAAAAGCCATGAGAGATGTGGGGAGTGCAGGCCTGCTGGGGGAGAAGCTTGGAGCCCCCCAGCCCTCGCAGGGAGGAAGCAAAGTGGCAGGGGACAGAGGAGGGCTGTGGGGAGGGGCAAGAAGGTAGAAGAAAGGCCCTGAGATCCACTCCGGTCCCCTCTCCAACACTGTTTCTGTCAGGGTCCAAAGACAGCTGTCTGACCCTGACCTTGAGAAGGGGCTTCTCTCCGTGGTGACGAGACAGCCTACTCAGATCACATTATCAACCAGGGACCACATCTTCTCTCAGCGGAAACAGTCCTCTTCTGAAAAACTGCAGGTCCCAGAGCACGTCCCACTCTGGAAGTTGCCCCATGTGCTGAAAGGATGCTCAGGCCCTCTGCTCCAGGGAATTCGGGGCTCATTTCAGAGGCTTTGTTGTCAGGTGTTTAGTGAATGTTTCCAGTGGGTCTGGCCCTGTGTGTGCTGCTCTGAGTCCAGGGTCTGTCCTCAGGGAACTTTCCACCTGGTCTGGGCAGAGTTTGATGGTTCAACCAAAGTCAATCCTTAAAATCAGGGGCAATCACCCCTGGGTGAGGGAGGGAGGATGGAGCGGACACATGTGAAGAAGCAGAGAGAGGACCAGGGTACATCCAGGTTTGGGGTGGCTTCTCAAAAAATACAAAAATATGAACACAAAATTAGGTACAAAAGTGATCATTTATTTCTTAGTTGGAAAATTGCAGCAAGTTTTGAAAAGCTGGCAAATACCACAAACATCACAAAATTTGTAAAAATAGCAATTTCTTACTAATTAGCTTCTTGGCAAACTGCAGGTAGCAAACACGTGGACATCTTGCATAATCTCTAGTCTCTCTTCTGTGACAATTTTGTAATACAATTTTCAGAGACAGAATGTAAAGCTAATTCAGTCTTTGAATGATAACTGAAAAGATAACTTAGTCTTTCCTGTAATGTGGTTGATGCTTTAGTACAGTTGATATTTTAGAAACTTCTCTTATCTTCAAAACTAGTTATTGGTAATGTCATATAAATTGGAAGGATTACTGTCAAATTTGGGGAAAACTCTAGTAGGTATTCTTTTATACAGAATATGAGGTGTAAGTAAGATTTGGGGGCCTTTCCTGTTTCCTTATGTGACAGCTACACTTATTTTTTGAATGGATGATACTCCTTAGCCAGGCTGTCCATGGTGTCCTAGTTGGAGTCTTAGGAGTTGTTGGGTCGGCCAACGACAGATTTCTAGAAGTTGTTCCTACACCAAGACAGCTGGCAATGACTTCATTGTACATAGAAGTAACTGCAAACCATATAATGAATCCCATTAAACCCAAACTAAATGGATCCTCAGCTCAGCCTCTGCTTAGTCGGACCTTCCCAAGGCGCAGCCACACCACTGCCACCCAACACAAAGGAAAGTGTGGGGGCGGGCAAGTCAGCATGGAAACAGACTACTCCCTAACAAATTGCTGCCAAAATATCTTACTTTGAAAATACCACAATACTTGACCACGTGCACACATTGTTAGGGCCCTTCCCAGGGCGTTGGGAGGGGTCATGCAAGCAAGGGACCCTGAGTTAGCTTTCTAGAAGGTCGATGTGCTTTCTCCAGGAATGCAAAGGGTCAAAGAAGAGGCGACTGGCCAAGGAAGACAGGGAGGCATCTCATCAGGACTTTCAAGGTGGAAAAGCAGGTACACGTTCTAGGAACCCTCCCTGAGGTAAAGCCTCTCTTCTCTCAAACTGAGAAACACTATCTGGAGAGGGGTCATCCTGGTGAGTTTGTGCAGGGCCCGGGGAGGGGCACACGTGTAGGGGGTGCGTACAGAGGAAGCCAGCGTGGTCCTGAAGGATGTTTCTTTCCTTCCACACACCAACAAGCTCGTAGGATTTTTGGCCACTAGGAAAGGTCCCTCTCACCTCCTCCCCTTGCCACCTTGCTTCCTTAAATTCCTTCACCAAGGGCCCAAATCCTGAGTTTCACTTTGAGAGGAACAGCTGAAAAAGCAAATTTCTTGCCTCCCTCAAGAGAATATGCAGTGATGTTATTCTCTACACTCAGCAATGCATCTTAAAAGTTTTTGGAGCAGCAAGGGAGACAGGGGAATGCAAGAGCCAGTGACACTTAGAAGGAGGCAGGGCTTTGAGGAGGGAAAGGCGTGTGAGAGGTGGGAGGGGGCCCTGAAGATCAAGTCTGCCTTTTTCACAAGTCCCCAGTACCCCACTTGGTGGGTCCTGCCCACCCTTGGCAGAGGGTTCTGCAGAAGAGTGGTGGTCTTGGCTTCACTATTTGAGACAAAGCACTGCAAGTGAGTTTGCTTTTCAAAACTGCCATGCATGCAACGGTGGATGTGTGAACCTATTGTCTATTCATTTTCACAGCTGTGTAGTATTCCAGTGTAGTTACAGAGGGAGTTTGTGAAGAGGCGCCAGGTGTTCTTCTGTGAGATTTATTCCTAGCTATATGGTGTATAATAGAGAATTTGGCTGGTCTTTGTCCCTAGCTCCTGGGAGGGAGCCTCTAACCCCTGGGAATTTCCTGAATGATATGAGTGTCTTTGTTCATCACGGTGGGCTCCTGGATAGTTTTGAGATGGGTCCAGCCATGTCCCAAGACCAACCATGGGGCTAGAGCATTGGAGGGCTAGAGGTTGAGTCCATGTGGGTGGTCAAGGATTCACTCAATGTGGCCTACAAAAGGAAGCCCCAGTAAAAACCCTGGAAACTGAAGGCTGAGTGAGTGGCCCTGGTTGGCTGCACATCAGTGCGCTGAGAGGGTAACAAAGAAAGCTCACGTTTGGGACCTGCCAAGCCTTTGTCGTGTGGGTCTTTTCTTGTGGCTGGCCACGATTTATAACCTTTCTAATGACACTGTCGTCGGAAGTATAAAGCTTTCCTGAGTTCTATGAATTGTGCCAGTGAAGGGATATGGGAGCCCCGAATTTGTGGCCAGTCGGTGAAACAGGCAGGTGGCCTGGGGACCCCTAAGCTTGCAGCTGATGACCAAAGTGAGAGAAGTCCTGTGGAGGGAATGCCCTGAAGCTGTGAAGCTTGTCCTAACTCCGGGTCCGAACTGAATCGCCAAATGAACAAATACTGTCTGGTGGTTATTATAAGTGATATATTATTTAAAAGTGTGTTTTCATCCAGTGCACAAAAATGAAACTGATTTTTGTATTCCAATCTTACATTTGGCAGTACTGTGAAAGTCGTTTTACTAAATCTATTAATTTGCCTGTAAATCGAGGGTTTGTTTAGTCAATCAAACTACCTGTGAAAAATAACTCTTATTTTGCTTGCCAGGACTCGTGCAATAAGGAACAGAGGGGAGGTGGGCAACTGTGGTGCCTTCCTGGCATTAAAGAAAAAGCCTTTAACATTTCGCTGTTGAGGATAACACTGTTCAGGATTTTTGGTAGAAACCATTTTGGGGATCGTTAGTATGAGTTTTTCACAGATATCTAATTTTCTGGACTGCTTTCTGGCATCTACTGAGATGATCATAAGGTCTTTTTTTTGTCCTATAATTGGTTTCTGGGGATTCAGAATAACCGATTTTCTAATGGTAAGCCAACTTTAAATTTGGGTGAATTCAATTTTGACATGATGTATGTTTTACGTATTGTTGAATGTGGTTGGCTGAGGGTTTTTGTAACTATGTTTGTTCATAAGTGAAATGAATCTTTAATTTTCCTTTCCCCTAATACACTTGTCTGGTTTTGGTAGCAAGGTTACAACATAGAGGAGTACCTTCTCTTTTTCTATTCTCTAGAAGAGTTTGATAAGATCAGATTTGTTCTTTAACAGTTGGGTGGAACTTGCCCATAAAGCTATTGGGTCTGAGGTTTTCATTGCAAGGAGCCTTTAAACAACTGATTCTGTTTCTTTCTAGTTTTTGCATTATTCAGGGATTCTGTTTCTTTCTGAGTCAAATCTCATAAAACTATATTTTTTGAATTTATTCATTTATATAATTAATAAAAATATAAGCACATATTTATTTTATATATTATTTGATAAATAGATGTACATATTTGTATATTACTTAATAAATATGTATTTGTTGGATATAATTATATACTTATTGATAAATGAACATCTGTAGGCATAGGCTTCACAGTATCCTCTTAGTTTTGAGTCTTCCTTGCACCTGTGGTTACTTCGTTCCTTGGTGACTCACGTAGGACTGTCCGAATGGCCTGGGCCTAGAGGCCAACTGGCATCTCTGTGCGAGGCTGGCACTCTGAAGCTTGCTGACTCACTGCATGGTCGGATTCAACTTCAAGCTGATCAGAGACACACCACCAGTAGGAGTGTGCGGGGCAAGGCCCAAGAAATGTAACCTGGGCCACGACTGTGTTTCTTCATGAGAATGAAAACCACGAGCCGCTGTCCCTGGTTCCCAGGAGAAAGAATGTCACTGTCGTTTCAGGAGCTGATGTGACGTGTGTGCTCTTCCTACAGGTTAATGTTGTTTAGAGTGACAGGGGAATGTGGGTGGTCTTCTTTAACTGAAGTGAGTAAAGGGGCCTCGACAAGCCTACACCGCAAGGCAGCTCTTGGGCAGGGTGCACTAGCCCCTGGAACTGCAGGTGTCTGCTCTGGAAGGGCCTCCTGTAGAGGGGTTAGGATTCAGCTGATAGGAACGACTCGGGCCTATGAAGCAGCCTGCCTGCTCAGGGGACCCTCAGTCACGCTCTAGATGACCAAGGATGGCTCTATACTTCGCAGGTCCAAGGCCCAGAGGTGACCAATGTTATCCTGCTTCCTCTGTGGACCCCCGTTTAGACATATTCACAGAGGCTGTGGATCTGATCTTCTGTCTCCTCCTTTAAGAAACATTGTAAGTAATTTCAATCAAGTCTCTCTTTTGCAGAAGAGGAACTCCTTCTCATCACCGTCACCATCACCATTATCAATAAATAGCCATGACCACAAGCACTCGCTACCTGCTTGCCAAGCACTGTATCAATACTCGACATAAAGAACCTCAGTGAGTGCTGCACAATAGCCCCACTGAATTATTAATATAGCAAATACCTACCGCGCTTCTGCTACGCTGCAGCTACTTTCCTGGGTGCCAGGGCAGAGCAGTGAGCAAAGCGCCCACCCTGCAGCATCTACGTGCCATGCCTACAGACTGTTTTTCTTCCTATTTTACACAGGAATAAAGTAAGGCTCAGAAAAAGATATGGTGACCCAGCTAGTTAATTGCTGCAGCTGTGAATGCCCCCAGGTCTTGCTTTGAACAGCCATGCTTTGCTCTATCTAGATCAGCAGTTCTCACACTGAAGCCCAGAGCAGTCACCTGGAGAGCTTGTTAAAACTCAGGTGGCTGAGCCCCATCCTCAGAGTTTCTGATTCAGGAAGTCTGGGGTGGGGCCACAGAATTTGCATGTCTAATAAGTTCCCAGGTGATACTGCTAGTCTGGGGGCCACACTTTGAGAACCACTGCTCTGTGTAGAGAACCAAGTGTTGGAGCCTTGAATAAGGGCAGTGCATTTGTCTTTCATACCCTCTCTTTACCACGTCTCTCCTCCATATGTGTGCAAGGGACCTCACACCAGGCCGACTCCCTGCATGACCCCAAGACTCTGCCCCAGCCCTGCCAGCAAGCACTGATGCTCTCCACCGTCACCATCTGTGTCTATGTGTATAATTACCCTAATTAAACAGGCTCTCACTTACAATCCATGTAAACAAGTTTTGCTGCTAAAAGGGCATCTGATTTTGGGGGGCTGTCTTGTGGACAACACACAACTCACACCAGCAGAGGCTGACTGCTTTGGCTCTCAGCCAGAAGATGACAGAGTTCTCTGGATCCAGAAAAGACCCAACACGGTCTTCTGGGTGGGTGCCACTGAGTCCTGTTCACTCCAATCTGCAGGTTCTGCTGAATGTCTCCTGTGTCTCCCCTGGGAAGCCCCCCCCTCCCCCGCTCATTAAGCAGCCGCTCTGGTTGGATGGAGGGGTTCAATGTCAGGGAGCATGATCCCATAACCCTCTCTTGGCTCTCAGGTGTCTGGGCCTCCTTCTGTCTCACTATTGGGACCTCACCAGCTGTGTTCCCCAACCTGCTCTGCTCTGCAAGTCCATAGGGACAGGCAAAGCTCCCTAGAGGCCCTAAGGACTGGCACCATCATGGTGTCCCCTCCTGTATTTAATTCAAATAAAACCCATACGAACTATAAAATAACTGCAAGGACATCTGTTTTGGGTTGAATTGTGTCCTCCAAAATTTGTATGTTGAAGTCTTAATCTCCAGCACCTTAGAATGTGACCTTGTTTGGAAATAGGGTCATTGCAGATATAAGAAGTTAAGATGAGGTCATGAGGGTGGGCCTTAATCCAGCCTGACTGGTATCCTTGTGAAAAGGGGGAATTTGGACCCAGACACACACATAGAGAATGCCACATGCAGATACAGGCAGAGATCAGAGTGATACACCTGCAAGACAGGAACAGCAAACCAGAGCAGCCCAAAGGAAGGCAGGGAGCATACTCTCCCTGACAACCCTCAGAAGAAACCAAACCTGGTGACCCCTTGATCTTGGACTTCCAGCCTCCAGGACTTCGAGACAGGTTTCTAACAGGTTTCTGTCATTTAAGGCACTCAGTTTGTGGTGTTTTGTTACAGCAGCCGTAGTAGACTAATAGCAAAAATAAAGCTCTTTACAAAACTTTTGGGTATCCCTGCTGTGCTGGTGTCCTGATTCTTGGGGTGCCCTGAAACACTGTTGGGTTTTCTTGGCAGGAGGACCTGGCTCTGGTCTTACCCAGGGCAGCCTGCAGTCCCCTGCCAGACAAAGACTCCCCAATGCTGTGTATCTGTGTTGAAAACATGACCTTTGTTTCTAGGCCGGCAACTTACTTGCTGGTGACTTGGAGCTACTTTCCTAACCTCTCTGAGACTCAGGTTCCTCATCTGCAAAATGGAGATAATACTTCATAAGGTTGCTGTCAGGATTAAACAGAAAACCAACAAGGAGCACCCTACTCTGAACAGATGCTACTCTGCCCTCCCTTTCTGCATCTCCACTCCGATGGGAGACTTTAATGCTTCCCTTTGGCTTGTTACTAGGTCCAAACATGCCAGTCTGATTTCCGAGGTCCTCCCTGCCCTCCTCTCTCCCAGTCCTCTCACCCTCTTCTTCCCTGGGGCCACACGGGACTGTGTGGGACACATCCACCACCTTTGCCTTGGCTCTACGCCTCCCCACTTCCTTCCAGTCTAGCTAGACCTCAACACCCCACAAGGCTCACTTCATGCCTGGCCTCTGCAGGATGTCATCTTTCCAAATGACCCCTAACTCAGAGAAAGAAATGGGGCCAGAAAAGGAGGAAAGGACAATTTTCAACAGAAGACCCCATCTGTATCACTCATTCCCTCGGGTAGATGGCAGCTTGTCTGATTTGCGGAGGCTTTAGTCTGTGTTCCGTCTTTCCAGCCTGGTCGCCCCCGGCAGGCAGGGAGCAGCAGAGTAGTAAACACTGCCACCTGTCCAGCATGCTGGACTCAGACTGTCTGCTCAGAGTGGCCGGGAGAAGGAGTACAATTCCCTCCCTCAATGTTCAGCCAAGAATTTCACCTTCAGTTAAGTGTCTGGTGGTGCTGACGGTGGTGATGTTAATGACTAACACGGGTGCCACTTTCACACTCTTCCTCATCTCTCAGTGAGGGGTGGGTGTGTGGGTGTGGAGTGAAGGAGGGAGCAGAGCCAGAGGTTGGCAATGAGGAGAGAGGGGCCAGGTTTTCCTGGGTGACTTAGGAGCCAACTATAAACACACCAAAACCATCTCTATGCAAGTAACTCTGGGAGTCTGTGATGGGGCCCAATTTCCCACCTTCAGAATAAATTCTATGGGGTGATAATCTGGGTGTGCAGGAGGCCACTGTTAATATTCAGAAGGACACCTTTCATTCTTCAGTGAGTAAGCAGTGTTCTCTGTTGGGCGCACACAGACATGAACCCGCTTTAAAGAGTTTACGACAGGGTTCTTTTGGATCTAGAGGCCACCACGTGAAGTGTGCTTTTTTAGTTGCATGTCGTTCAAGAGCTAGCCAGTTGTCTCTCATTAGGACTTTGAGGAAATAGGATACCAGAGGGGTGGAGGACAAACATACTTGGCCCATGGGATAGAGATGGTAAAAGGCATCAATGGCCCTGGGTGGCTTGAGGACCCAGAGTACATGGGGCTGCGGGGAGCTCCAGGGAGCTCCCTTTGAAAACATCTGTGGTGGAAAGAGCATTGGACCTCAAGTCCTGGAGTAAAGCCCAGACTTACCACTCACTAGTCATATAAGCCTGGGCCAGTCTCTCTAAGCCTTAGTTTCCTCATCTAGAAAATAGAGACAATAATACAAGCCCTACGTATATCACCGGACTATCACGGAATCAAATGATGAACAGTCAAACACATGGAAAGCAAATGCAGGGGAAGGATATGCACACTCAAAAGAACGACAATAGAACCCTGTCATTCACATCATATACACACTGGCTCCCTAAAATATACTGAAGGTGACTTCACATCCTTTTGCGGGGCCGAGACGTGGAGCATCAGGGTTCTGAGTCATCACATGCACAGCTCCCAGAAACGAAAGGGAGGCAGAGACTCCTCTCCAGAGCCCGATGGCCGTGACTCTTTGTTAATTCCGCTGTCTGCCTTTATATTTTCTGTCTCTTCCTTGTCAGACTACAGCTGTCACTTCCCTGTGCTCTAAGGGGCCCTGTCTTGTCCCTTTGTGGATCTGACAACCAGATAAGACAGTCTGTGAGAGTCGTGTGGAAAGTGAGGGCACACTGGCTCAGGTAAAACAGACACATCGCCCTTGGGCTGTCCGCCTCTGCTTAGCAGCGTAGGATCTTTTTGACTTCTGTCTTGCCTGTGGCTCAGACAGATGAGGCTGTAAGTCAGAGGGATTGCTGTCCTCACGAGGCCAAAACCTGTACTCACTTGGGAGTCACCAGCCAACCCTACTCAGTACTGTCCCACTGAGGCCTTCCCCAGGGAACAAGGAAAGGTTCCCTCCAGACAGCAAAGGGGAGTCCACCAGGACTGGGGAGGGGCCCTGCACTGAGGCTGTCCGTGAGAATACCCGAGACCTGGGCAACAGGTGGTGTGATATCTGGAGCAATGGGAAGGTTGATTGGAAAATATTGCCTCCACCTGCTGGTAAAGCCTGAAAAATTCTCTTCTTGGAAGTCAACCCAAGAGAAATGAAAATCTATGTCCACACAAAAACTTGTAGGTGAATGTTCAGATCAGCATTATTTGCAATAGCCGAAAAGGAGAAGCAAGCAACCCAAATGTCCATCAGCTAAGGAAGAGATTAAACAAAGTGTGGTATGCCCATAGATGAAACGTTATTTGGCAACAAACAGAAACAGCATACTGATACCTGCTGCCTCGTGGATGGACCTTGAACACGTACTAAGTAAAAGAAGACGGTCACAAAGGACCACGTATTGTATGATTCCATTTATGTGCAATGTCCAGAATAGGCAAATGTATAGACAAATTAAGATTAGTGGTTGCCTAGGATTGGAGGGGATGGAAACTTTAGGGAGGTGCTGACTCAGGGGGGTGAGGTTTGTGTTTGGGTAATGAGGAGGTTCTAAAATTGATTCTGGTGATAGATACACAACTCTGTGAATGTTTTTAAAGCTCTCGGTTATATACTTTAAATAGGTAAGTTGTGTGGTATATTGACTATACCTCAATAAAATTGGCTTAAAAAAAAAAGTATTGCCCTGCCTGGTATGGCTCAGTAAATTGGACGCTGGCCTGTGAACCAGAGGGTCTCCAGTTCAATTCCCAGTCAGGGCACATGCCTAGGTTGTGAGCAAGGTCCCCCAGTAGGGGGTGCGCGAGAGGCAACCACATATTGATGTTTCCCTCTCTCTCTCCCTTCCTCTCTGTTTAAAATAAATAAATAAAATCTTTAAAAATTTTTATTTATTTTTAGAGAGAAGGGAAGGAAAGGAGAAGGAGATGGAGAGAAACATTGATGTGTGAGAGATCCCTTGATCGGCTGTCTCTCACATACCCCTGACTGGGGACCTGGCCCACAACCCAGGCATGTGCCCTGACTGGGAATCGAACCAGCGACCTTTGGATTAGCAGGCTGTCACTCAATCCACTGAGCCACACTAGCCAGAGCAAAATTGTTTTTTTTCAAAAAAAGACTTTAAGGCAAATATAAACCATTATTCTACTGAAAGGAGTCACTCAGCTGGTAACTTTCCCAACCGGCTGTGCACTGAGGTAGCAGCTCTTGGCCCCTCAGCAGGAACCTATTCCCTACGAAGCAGGCCCTGGGCCTCAGTAAGTTTCCAGTGGGCAGGATGGAAGGAGAGGGCCGTGTGTGCAGGAGTGATGGAGAGGGCAGCGGGAGGGACCCGCGAAGGCGGGGGCACTGCGGGAAGGTGCAAGACTGTGTGGGGACCCACAGAGAGACGGAAGGGCTCAGGACACAGAGATTATACTTTCCTGTCCTGGCTCTAGGGGGTCAAGGAAGGTCACAGAAGGGCTCTGTTCTTCAGCTTTCCTCGTGACTCTCTCCCCTTCTCATCACAGAAGGCACCAGGGAGTCTTCCAGGCCTGGAGCTGAGCCCAGCTCTGTCAGCTGCTCCCGGCCCCTGGGAGGCAGTTCTGGTCCTGCTCTGCCCCTCTCATTAGCAACGGGGCCTTAGCCGAGCTCTTTAATCCCAGGGGCTCCCTAGTCCTCAGCTATCAAGTGAGGACAATCATTAACCTGCACTGCCACCTCCGGAGGGTTGGTGTGAGGATCCAGAGTTAGCACGAGTGGGAAGAATTCAGCGTGCATTTTTGCAAATGGGAGGAAAATGTCAGGGTAGACATGATGGCGTTGATCCCCCACCTACAGCAAGCACAGGCCGTTCACACTCTCTCATTAGCTTCTGACCCACACCGCATTTGCAGATTGGTTGGGGTCAGAGTCGAAGGCAGCTGGTGACCACAGAACAGAGCTAAGACAAAAGGCCTTCAGGGAACCAGACGCACAACTCAGTCCTTCTGCCTCGGGCTCCTCGGAGCTCAGCTTCTCAGCTACTGACCACTCCCTCCCCACACAGTGATTCCTCAGGCCTGTGATGCCGGGCCAGACAGGCCATTCTGTGCTCCTGGGCTTATCCTCCTGCACAAGGAACAGCAACTCCAATACCAAAACAAAAGGTGTGGGAATTAAAAACGGGAAAAATCCACCCCCAAGAAGACAAGCCCTGCAAATCCGAGCTCACTGCTGGGAGAACGCAAGGTTTCTGCAGACGGCAGTAGTTCTGCATGGAAGATTCTGTGGTGACATCTTCACGACCGCACCCTAGAGTGCCCACACCCCAGAAACCTGCCATCAGGGTCACCTGGGGACTCAGGAGGGGAGGCGTAGTACAGCAGGGAGAACAAGGACGGCTCTTCTTTTCCTGCTGATGCAGGCAACAGGGAGTCTTGTTGAGTGTGTGATGGACAGTCAAGGGCAAACATGCTGTCACAGAAAAGAGGAGAAGGAAGCAAGGACAAGAGTGTCGGGGCAGCTGTGGGGCAAGGGCCTGCCTTTTCCCAAATAGGCTGTGCCAGGGCAGGCCTCTTGGTGCTGCTGCATGTACCTGGGCACAGAAGTCACTGGCGAGCATCCAAATGAGCACCTCTGGGGAGCCCGGGCCCTGTTGGCTCTCCAGTCTTTGCAGGGTGAAGGGGGAGGGTAGGGATGGTGGGTGCTCAAACAGGGACCCATTCTGATTGGTCACTGCTGATGTCTATTCTATTGGCTGGTCCCAAAGCTTACCAATTGTTAAATACTTTGAATTGCACCCCTAGTGTGTAACCTCAGTGCCAGAACTAGTCTTTGGCCAAATGGTACAAAAGTCAGCATATGGGGGCTCCCTATTCTGGTTTCCTTTGGGTTAAACACACTCCCCCAGGCCCAGTGCTTCTGGATAAATTCATTTTGACAAGTTCATTCAAATAAAGGTTTTCTAATTTGTTCCCACTCTTCCTCATGCCTTCAGTTTGTCCCTTAGAAGAGAAACTAAAGCAAGGCCAACTGCCTCAATAAAATTTACTGTTCGAGGTGGAATTTCTGGCACCTGAGAACAGAGACATTCCCCCAACAGTAATCAAGAACCATAGTAAAAAAAGAAAAAGCTAATATTTACCAGGTGCTTCCCAGATGCTGGACACAGAGCTAAGCATTTCACACACATGCCATCTACTCCTCACACAGCCCAGTGAGATAGGACCTATTATTATGAGGGGGCAGAGGCAGCCCAAGGCAGGTTAAGTAACTTCCTGGGGGGTCACATGACACCAGTCAGCACCTGCCCACCTCTGTGAAGAGGGGGCACAGCACACCCAGACAAGCCTGTCCCATGGCCCTCATGGAGGCAGCAGCCAAGGCGGGACTGCCACTCTGCGGGGGAGGTAAGACCTACATCGACACAGTGGACACCACCGGGTAGGACACAGTCCAGAGGGGCAGCGTGCACAGCTCCTGGCCCAGATGCTGCTGTGCCTGACCCTTGTCTTGCAGAGGCTGAGTAGCTCAGGCTTACCGCATTTCATTCATTTCGTAACAAACACGCTCTTGGTGAACTCTCTCGCACAGCCACTTCCCCAAGAAAGCTCACTGTGATAAAACTGTGCGTGTTCATGTTACATATTTTTAGGAATTATGGAAAAATAAAAAGAAGGGGGGAAAAGTCATGCATTGTCCAATCATTGTTAACATTGTGGGGTTTTTCCCTTCTAGTCTATTTTTTATACATAATTTTTTTCTCCTTGTTTTAAACCGTTATGGTCATACCATCTATATAATTCTGTATCTTGCTTTTTAAACCTAATTATTATTACCTACACATTTTCTGTTATTGTAAACTCTTCAAAACCACCACTGAAAATAGTCACATAACATTCTAGTTAGTGGGTGAGCTATAGTTTGGTTGGCCATGACCTAAACTCCAACATGAATTCATTAAGTTCAGATTCCCGTGTATCAGCTTTTCTGTAAGTGAAGTGGTGGTGTTTGCCAGTATCTGGGTTCTGTGTGTCTAGGAATTAGGGTGTCACAGCTGATCAAGCAGTTTGAATTGGGCTTTTTAAACGGTTAGGATGATTTTAAAATTGTATCGAGGCATAATAAGAAGATTCTACAGACAATGTCTCTGCATTTCAATAAGGTGTTTAGCTAAATCTCTTGGGACATCTGTGAGGACAATGAAGAAACATGGGCCAGACGACTATATAATTATATAAATTCACGGCTGGTTAGACAAACAAACCCAAAGAATGCTAGCTTAGGGTCAGTGGCAGCCTGGAAGGAGGTGTTGAGTAACCCTGAGGCTAAGCCTTTCGCCTAATCTCTTTACACAATTTTTTAATCAAGGATATGGGTGAAGTCCTAGAAGATAGGCTTAACAGTAGAAAGCTGTAAGGTTAAGATAATGTGATACAACAAAGACCCAAAAAGATCTCATCAGATTGAAATATTTGCCTGGAGTCAGTAAGATGAAATCTATCAGGGATAAGCATAGAGCCTTGTACTTGGGGTAAAAAATAAAATAAAAATCACCTATGTAAATGTAAAATAGAGAATACTGAGCTTAACAGAAGTTAATTGGCTACGAGCACAATATGAGCTAGTAGTGTGACGTGCCTACAGCATGAACAGAGGTCATTTACAGAGCAGAGAGGCCACACTCCCCACCAAGTCTACGAGTTAAATTACATGGCGTCTGTTCTGGAAGGCACGTTTTAAGAAAGGGTATGACAAGTAGGAAGAGGTGAATGAAAGGACAGGCAGGGCAGTGTGGTCCTGGAAACACTGTCCTCTGAATAGCCAACAAGGCAGTGGAGCTCAGTGGCTACAAGCATTGGCCCCTGAAGGGACTGCTGGGCCTTGAAACCCAACTCTGCCATTTACTAGCTGGGTGACCTTGGACAAGTTACTCTCTGTGCCTTAGTGCCTTCATCTGTGAAACGGGACAACACAGCACCTATTACATTAGGTTTGTTACGAAGATTAGGTAGGTCAATACCTGTCAAGCACTTAGAACAGTGCCTGAATATTACCGTGTGAAGACGGAGGGGGGTTGCGTGACAGAGAAGAAAGGGACATGATAGGTGGCTTCCAGTATTTGAAAGCTTTATCCTGAGAAGCTCTTTATGCTCTTAAGTATCACTCTATTCAGTGTGAAGGCAGAGGCGTGAGTTCTTCACTCAATAAGCATTTAATAAGCATGCATTATGGGTCAGATACTGTGCTAGGTGCTAGGAATAGAGATGAATAAAATCTAAACTCTTTCCTAAGGGCCCCACTGTCTATTGGGGAAGAGGCATGTAAACAGGAAATCACAATAATGTGAGGATAACTGCTTTGGGCAACCAGAGGGAGATGTAATTAACTCTCTCCTGGGGAGCTGGGTGAAGCTCTGCAGAGGTGGGGCTTTTGAGCAGGATCTGCAGGGATAAGTAGGAATTTATGTGGGAGCAGGGAGAACGTGTGGGACCAGCGCTGTCAGGGAGTATGTTTTCTAGGGAATGGTAATAAGTCAGTGACTTTATAGCACAAGATGAGTGGCGTGGCAGCAAACGAAGTTGGAGATAAGAGCCTGTCTCGGAAGGTAGCCAGTAAAGTCAGGATAATCACAGCAATCTGATACTCTCCCCGAGCCTTCAATTCCTACACTACTACTATCTTCTCAACAGGCAACACAGCAAAGGATGAATAAAGAAACCACATTTCAGGAGAAACTGGGAAAGGATTTAATTCAATTTTCTAATCATCCTTCTTCAGCATAAACACAAGAATATCTGTCTATAGAATAAGACAGTGTCGTGTTCCTGAGAAATTTACAACCTGGAGGATACCCGGGTAGAGATTCTGTGGAGTAAGAACATAAAGGTTGGGACTCTTCCCATCAAAATTGGAGATACTATCTAAAAGGGAATTCCCTTACCAGCAAATCTAGTTGGTACAAAGGGAAGGAAGAGCACATTATTCAACATTTATCCCTCAGACTCTCCCACTTAATTCCACTTAATAGTATTCATTAAGCATGCTACAGGGGATACAGAGATAAGTTATTGACACTTCCTTCAAGGTGCTTAAAATCTAGCATTAAAAGGTAATTAGCTACATAGAGCACTACCTCATTAGATGTTAGGGTTGGCCACTTCTGATCACGATGGAGTAACTGGTACTGCATTTGCCCTCCTGTTGTAAACTACTATAAAACTGGACAGTCACACATAGCAGGTGTTTTCAGGCACTGGACAATGGGTTATGGAGGATCCCTGACATAAAGGAAGGAAACACATAAGGTGAACTTCATGTCTACCTGGCACTCTGCATGGGTAATCTTCCCAACCATAGCACAGGGTGGTGGAGCAAAGTAGAACATTATTGTCTATGGAGCTGAGGAAGTAGAGCCTGGAGTCGGGCTGCTAAAGCATCTGGAGCTGGCAGAAGATGCTAGAAAGGAAGGAGCTTCATCCCAGAAGTTTGCTGCAGGTGGGGGGTGGGTTCTTCCACAGATCTCTAGCTGAAAGTCGTGTTATACATACACAGGGTGAGATTCTGGTAAGGTCTAACAAACAACAATAATTTGGGAACTAAGAGAAGAACAGGGATGTTAAAGATTGCAAAGGTATTGGATCCATAGAAGTTCCAGACCCACAAGAGGGGGTTCCAGAGGGAGAAAACCTCATTAACATTCCGGGCATTCAGGTGAGACAACAGAAAGAGAAAAGACCATGCTCTAAAGTAAGAGCTAGACCTGCCCTATCAAAGACTAAAAACAAGCCTTAGCAGGATCAAGGAGAACCATCAGTAAATTGACTGCTTGCCAGAACAAAATTCAACACTCATTCAAGGATGACAATATAATTCAGAGTCCTTTTAGAGCAGGGGTGTCCAAACTTTTGGTGTCTCTGGGCCACATTGGAAGAAGAGTTGTCTTGGGCTATACATTAAATACACTGTGACATGTAATCACAAAAAAATCTCATAATGTTTTAAGTAAATGTATGATTTTGTGTTGGGCCACATTCATAGCCATCCCAGGCCACATGTGGCCCTAGGGCCGCAGGTTGGACACCCCTGTTTTACAGTATCAGCTTCACTGTGTACAAACAATCAGACATTGCTAGAAATGTGGAGGAGCAAAAAAAAAAAAAAAAAAAATTTGAGCCCAATTCAAGAAAAAAGAAAGTAGTCAATAGAAAAACAGACTCTGAGATATCCCCAATGTTGGGATTATCAAAGACTTTAAAGCAGCTATTATAAATGTACTCAAAGATTTAAAGGAAAATATGTTCTCAATGAATGAAGAGATAGGGAATTTCAGCACATAAATGAAAACTGTGACAATGAACCAAATGGAGGACACATGGAGGGCCAAGAGACATATGAAAAGATGTTCAATGTCACTAATCATTAGAGAAATGCAAATTAAAACCACAATGAGATATCACCTCACACTTGTCAGCATGGCTATCATCAATAAATCAATAAGCCACAAGTGTTGGCAAGGATGTAGAGTAAAGGGAACTCTCATGCACTGTGGGTGGGAATGCAGACTGGTGCACTTACTGTGGAAAACAGTACTGGAGTGTCTTCAGTAAGTTAAAAATGGAACTGCCTTATGACCCAGTGATTCTACTTCTGGGAATATATCCCAAGAAACCCAAAACACTAATTGAAAAGAATATATGCACCCCTCTGTTCACTGAAGCAAATTTACAATAGCCGAGACTTAGAAACAGCCCAAATGCCCATCAGCAGATGAGTGGGAAAAAAAGCTGTGGACATTTACACAATGGAATTCTATGTGGGTATAAAAAAGAAGGAAATCTTACCTTTTGTGACATCATGGATGGACCTGGAGAATATTACGCTAAGTGAAATAAGCCAGTCAGAGAAAGACAAATACCATATGATTTCACTTATATATGGAATCTAATGAACAAAATAAATAAACAAACAAAATAGAAATAGACTTATAGATACAGAAAACAGACTGACAGCTGTCAGAGAGGAAGGGGGTTGGGGAGCTGGGTGAAAAAGGTGATTAAGCAAAAAAAAAAAAAAAACCAACCAAACCCTTATAGACACAGACAACAGTATGGTGATTAATCACCAGAGGGAAAGGGGGATTGGGGGAGTAGAAGAGGGTAAAGGAGAGATAAATGGTGATGGATGGTGAACACATAATACAATATACAGATGATGTATTATAGAATTGTACACTTGAAACCTATATAATTTTATTAAACAATGTCAACCCTATAAATTCAATAAAAATTAAACTCATACACACCCAGAACCAAATAAAAATTCTAGGAGGGAAAAAGTATATTATCCCAAATCAAAAATTCACCTCATGGGAACAAATTAGACATGTAAGAAGGAAGCATCAGTGAAACTGAAGACAGAGCCATAGAATTTATTCATTCTGGAAGAAGGAGAGAAAAGAGATTGGATGATCTTTCGTGGCAATATGAAGCTGAGTTCACATACATGTAATCAGAGTCCAGAGGAGAAGAGAGAGAAAGTGGGGCAGGAAAAAAATAACTGTCCTTGCTCCAGTTTTTTTACCTAGGTACTCCCAAGTTGTGAATATCTCAGGAACATGACACTATATAGTTTATAGATGGATATTCCTGTGTTTACACTCTAATTTGATGAAGGAAAAAAATCAACTTACAGATCCAAGAAACTCAATGAACCCCAAAGATGATACACACACAGAAAACCACAGCTGGACACTGCACAGTCAAGCTGGTAAAGTTAAAGATCTATTCCATCAACCACTCTTTAATCAACCACTTGCTCCCAGTACAGAACGAGATCCACACACACATTCAAAAGGGCGAGCTTTGATATGAAGAAGAAGGCAGAAAAAGCATGGCTGGTTAATAGCCACTGCTCCAAACCCCTGATTTCCTCACTCATCACCTTGGCCTCATTCCCAGATACTCCCAGACTGCCCTATGATCTGACAATAAAGGGTCAATTCCTGGCAAGTGGGGCACCAGCAGGACACTGCCTTGGGGCTCTGGCTGGATTCCTTTGTGAGTGGTTGGTGCCTGGGCTATGCTGGTTGTTGAAGTTCTTATAATATGCCCCTGGCGCTAAGTGGGGTTGCTTCCAACAAAGGAAGGCCCGGATGTTGTCTTCTGGGAGTGGAAAGTAGAGGACCCCTGGAGGCCCAGGGACAGCATGAAGACCTTGCCCCTGGGGATGGGGCTACAGTGAGAAGGGAAAGGGAGGCGCTGAAAGCCAACAGAATTAGCTTTCCAAGTCCGCCTGAGTGTTCAGGGACACTTGATCTCTAGTACAACCTCTGTTCTAATCCCTTAGGTCAAATTTTCTCTTTTAAAAAGGGATATTATCTAGCCTTTTAAATAAATCTTTTCGGCTCCACTGATTTGGAATAACACGCTTAGTGGCTCAAGGACTTCTAACTAGGCCCCCAGCAGGTTGTCCTTCCACAAGTCCATTTTCTCATGAATCCCTGGGCTCTGAGCATGGCTGGCCCTCTTTCAGGGCCAGCACTGTGGGCTCCAGTCTTGTTCTGGGATCCTGGGAAGCCCTTTCTCACTCCTTACACCTTGAGGTTTTCTACCTGCAATGTGGAGACCATCCAAAACATAAGCACATGGCCCTGGCTGGTGTGGCTCATTGGGTTGAGTGCCGGCCTGAGAACCAAAAGGTCACTGGTTCTATTCCCAGTCAGGGCCCATGCCTGGGTCGTGGGCCAGGTCCTTGGTTGGGGGCGTGCAAGAGGCAACTGATCAATGTTTCACACATCGGTGTTTCTCTCCCTCTCCTTCTCCTCCTTTCCCCTCTCTATAGAAATGAATAAAGAAAATCTTATGGACCAAGAAAACCAAATGGACACTACACCAACTACTAACAAAGACCCTATTTCAGTGGCAGAAAAGAGCACTCATCCTTTCAGGTTCAGTGTCAAGGCCAGGAGAGGAAGGAAGGAGGTAAGGTTGCTCGAGATAAAGAAACCAGCATAAACGCTGCCAACCAAGACCCCACACCAAGCACCAAGCCTGTGGAAGCTGGGCCACATGTGTTCAGCACCATGAACCTCTTTGCCTCCTGTGGGGCCTTCAGCTGAACCACAAGCCTTAACAAACTACAGTATCTTGCTGAACCCTCAGCCAAACACTCAGTCTCACTAAACTGTGAAAACCAATGCCTCTGTTTTTAAATCACATCTCGTGAAGTAGTTTACAGCAGAGTCAATAGTATATGTTTTCTAAAATAATTGTTTACATCACCTAACTCTCGTTAAAATCACACCCAAACGGAACCACCACTCCCTTTGGTTTAGGTCCCCGGTGTGTGTAGCTTCCCACTGAACTGGAGTGATGGTTGACCAGCCCTGCACCGTGCAGTGTAATTGAAGCCCTAAAAGTTATCCTGCCTAAAGCAGCCTTCACAGTTCCCTGTCACAGAGCCTGATAGCCCCACCTTTAACTCTCCTTTTTAGTTAAGGTGCCTGTGCTATCTGGGGCCTGGGCGGGGGTGGGGGGGGTGGGGGGGTGTCGTTCTTAGCCTTCTTCATTGCATGGAAGTTTGAGAGCCAGTTTTAAGCACCAGCAAACACACCGGGGGAACCAGCTTTCTGTCCACCCACAGCCTGCTCCGTGTCTTCAGAACCATAGTTCTGAAAAGTTCGGCATCGGAATCACCCGGAGGCTTGTCAGAACACAGCTTGCCGGGCCCCACCCTGAGATCCTGATTCAGCAGGTCTACCACAGAGCCTGAGAATGCACATCTCGAACACGTTCCCAGGTGAAGCAGGCACTGCTGGCCCAGCACCCACTTTGACAACCCTGCACTGGTTAACTTCTAAGGAATCTTCATGAGACACGAAGGCAAAGTGGGAAAGCATTCTGATTGTGACTGATGTAAGAAAGCAGAGGGCTCTGAAGCGGAGAGGGGTCAGGGTCAGAACCCAAAGGCAGGCCAGCCAAGCAGAAAACTTAGACTTCGTGGAATGGTCCACCAGAATGCAAGAACCTCCAGTTGCCCAAATTTGGATGGGCCTCCTATCTTGCTATCATGTCTTCCCTGGGTATTTCCTGTCTATTGCCCCCAGGAAAGGCAAGTCTGCTGGTGGCATCCGGGCCTCGGCAGCAAGGGTGAAAGGTGGCGCCCTCCCCTGGCGGACAGTGGCCCCTTCCGGAGGGGAGTGTTCACACAGCTAATCAGACTGTCAACGTGCTACTCAGCCCTCTGCAGTTTCCCAGGGGCTCCTGACATTTCTTAGAATTTACACAGGGCTCAGTAAAGTCTTAAATAACATTCTTTCCTCTCCTTTGAGATCATCGACTTCCTAATAGGATAAATTCAAAGGAAAACATGCTCTATGGGAGGCCACCCTTCACACGGGGCCTCCTGGCTTTGGTCATGTCAGGAGCTGGTTCCATATTTCAGTACCTGGGGTGGGCTTGAAGGCTGGAGAGCACTGACATCTGCATGTCTGTTGTTTTCCTTCCTGTAATGTGGCATTTATTGTGCAAATAGTTCTGTTAGTGATTTAGCTTACATCTGAAAGCACTTTGACATCCACACTTGCACTTGACTCTAACATGAGTCCCATCAGTAATCTGAAAGGGAGTAAGGACCCTGTCCGGTAAACAAGACCATGGAGAAGAGAGGCTCAGGAAAGTCAGCGAACACGGAGCTGAAACACGGGCCCAACTACTCATCGTGTGACCTTGAGCAGGTCTCTTTTCCTTTCTAGGCCTCAGTTTTATCGTCTGTTAAGTGAAGGAAATGCCTAAGATGGCTGGGAGGTCTTCTTACTGATCTCTTATTCTAAGAATAAGCTACACAAGGAAAAGGACTTGCCTGAGGTCACGCAGGTAGTGAGGTGAGCACCAATGATGTAAATGACACAGAGAGACCAGTGCTCCCGAAGCTGCCTCTGTTGAGAGACAGCCACCAGAGCACCCCCACTGCCACCACCGCCATCTTGCTCACGGTGTGAGCTCCTGGGGCATCTAGTTACCCTGTGGACCTCACAATGACCAAGACCTCTAGGGGTGGTGTGGTGGGGGACATGTGCCCAGACTTGGACTGGAGCCCTGATGTTCCCAGCTGCTCCTTAGAGAAGAAAAGACAGCTTCCGTCAGCATCTCCGTCAGCAGACAAACACAATAGGCCCCTGCCCTGTGCTGGACTTTGTGCTAGAGGAGGGGATGTAGAGGTTTGGGAGACTTACTGTCCATCCATGCAGCTGCTGTTGAGTGCTAGGTGGGTTGTGTTAAGCCAAGGGGCTGAGTCCAGGTCTCAGTTACATCACGAAGCCTGTCCCCAGCACTGAGCTAGATCAGCCTGGAAAAAGGGTCACCTTTTTTGTAACTTACACCAAGGCACTCGCTGCATCCCAGGTGGGCACAGTCTCTTCGAGACGGAATCCAAAAAAGTTTAGGAGGGGGTCAAATTTAGAGCAGTTCACATGTAAACATCCTTCCCCACGCACACCAGCAAGAGTAGATGTGCACATCTGGCCCCAAGCATCCATTGACTGGAAGAATTATGTGCTCTCTGTTTTCTTCCTCCTCTGATCCTATTAGAATTGTTTCATATATTAGCTTCCATTATACATGCATAAATTGTACATTAATTTTCATCTATTTAAGTTTTGAAGGTATACATTTTATTTTATTTATAGATTTGAGAGAGAGAGAAACATTGATTTGTTGTTCCACTGATTTGTACATTCTTTGGTGGATTCTTGTGTGTGTCCTGTCCAGGGATGGAACCAGCAACCTCGGCCTATAGGGACAATACTCTAGCCAACTGAGCTCCCTGGCCAGAGCAAAGGTATACATTTTAACGTCTCTCCCTTGTATGTGCTCTTTTTCAAAGCTTCTAACCACATGGGATCAATGAACTCTACTAGCTTCCTCTCTGTAATGAATTGGTAAGTGACTAGTCTTCCATCTGCTCCAAACAGCCAAGCAAATCAACTGGGCCAGGTCTCGGGCACAGTAATTAGACTCCCTGGAGGAAACCAAGACAAACATAAGACAGACCGCAAGGAACCAAGGGGCTCCCAGCCTAGGAGAGTGCAAAAGACACCCGCCCATAAGACAGAGCAGAGCAGGGTTGTCAGTGCTAGGAGATCCAGGTTACGGGATGGGGGAAGAATGACATGGAAGAAGGACATTCAGAGGAAGGAAAGATTAATTCCAACTGGGGATCCAGAAAGCCTTCCTGAGGGAGATGGGGCATTGAAAGACCATCCACCAAGACACAAGAAGGCCCAAGTTCCACTGCCCCTTCGGCCACCATCGGTCAAGTAATCTTGAGAAAGCCAGTTCTCTGTTTTAGAATGGACCATTTTTCCTAAGTGCCTCCCAGCATTGTGAGGATTTAACAAGAACTGATTTCGGTGTACTCTGGGTAAAGAAAAGCACCAAATATAACCCTTCCGTCATCACTCAGGGAAGAGAAGGGAGGAAGCTAAAAGCAGAAGGTAGATGAGAAAGGAAGTGGGAGAGGCGGGGGGCGCCTGCCAAACACAGGGCTCATGTGGACACCTCCTGGGCTTGTGACTGGCTCCAGTGATTTTATTTTAACCTCCAAGAGCTATTATTGAAGGGAGCCCAAGGAGAGTAAGTCAGAGCATTTAAATTCCTCTGCATCAGGAAAATGAAAGTCCCATTCGAAGAAGTGGCTTCCTGCCCTGAGTAAAGGGGTAACAGCCACTTAAAGTTGGTGGTCAGTGAACCTCCTCGGCTCCCAGCACTCAGCCTGAGCCCAGCATGTACTCAAAAACCACTCAAGAAATGAATGGATGGGGTCCTCACTACTTTCCAAGGGGCTTTACATTCATGTTCCATTTTGACTCATAACCACAGCCAGTGGGACAGACAGGGCAGGTATTATCATGCCTGTCAAAGGTGGGGAAACTGAGGGTCCCAGATGGGGAGCATCCATGTCCCAAGCTAGCACGAGCAGAAGGTCTCTGCCTCCTCACACGATGGTACCTCCTCACACCATGCACCTCCTAGGATTTATTTCTACAGCCAATCTTTGCCCCAAAAATCGTGTTTGCTGACTTTTCTGAACAACTGTTCTGAGCACTTCCCCTATAATACAAAACTTCACTAAGTAGACTCTGTAATCAAGGAAGTTCCTGTTATCGTTCCCAGTGTACTAGTTTAATCCCATTCAGAAGGCAATTCTGTGCATCCCAGAAATAGGAGTGTCATGGACTCTCTTAAGATTACCAAATAAAAACTGGCTTGAGTTAAAACTTTGGTTCAATTGCTTGGAGTCGTTGCTCCTTAGAGGAAAGAGAAGGTAGAAACAGCCCAGGGCATTAGGGCGACAGGAAGCCTTGTGTGTGTGTATGTATGATATGGATGTGTTTTGTTTGTTTGTTTACCATGGACATTCCTGCCTACGGAGTCAGTTGTCAGTTCTGACAGATGTGGCCTGGGGAGCAGAGGGCAATCTCATGGTGAAGGTGGCACCAAGGAGCTAGAGCGGCTGAGCTGATTTGGGACTCTGAAATCTGGGCTGAAGTCCAAGCTCCAGCCAGGGAAGGTGGGACAGGGAGCCCTGCCTCCCTCTCCCCTGCACACTCTCCCACTGCAGCCGCACCAGACAGGTCAGCGCCTTTCTATGCATCTGTGATCTTCTGGCTGCAGGCAAATAGTGTGCTAGAGCATGTTCAAGGTCAGAGCTACCCTTCCCTTTCATAACTCACACTAGCCCCTTGGCTGATAATAGTTTATGGTGTACCTACTTCCTAGGGAATGTTTTCATTCTAATAAAAATTTGTGGTACAAAGGTTTCGGCAGGAGGCTGGCAATGACATCCACCCCCCAGCTCTGGTCAAGGGCACCCGGTGACATGTGCCCAGGGTGAGCTACTGAGAGGCTCCCCCAAAGCAGCAGGAACCATGGGGTGAGGGGAATAGACTCCAGAGGACTCCCACCTCCAGAAGGGTGCAGTGCATTTAGGTAAGAAGCGGTCTGGGATATGTCACTATCTCCACCAGTATGTGGCAGGGTCAGCTCTGACCTCTGAGCACTCTGGTGGGGCATTTAGTCACCCACCACATGGAGTCTTAGAAGTACCATCCAGACCCCCTATAGCTTTATCACACTCAGGGGCCTGGGCATCATGGAGCCTAAGAGAGCTGAGCCATTTGCTGGATCATGAACCCTGCGGATGAGTTGATCAGATTAACTGTTTGTGCCCCTTGCCCACTGACAGAAAGAATGGGACAGAGAGCGGGGCAGCTTTGATGGAAGGAGGAGGCAAGATGAACCGGGGCATGAGACAGGTGTGGTGAGAGGCCTCGCCAGGAGGCCTAAACAGGCCACAGGGAGAAGCGGTGGTTGGAGGATCCTAGAGGCAAATTCACCAACTGCACAATTTTAAAGCCATAGAGTCTGGAGCTGGAAGAAATCTTAGAGATAATCTAGTCCAACCCCTTCTTGCACAGCCAGGAGTTATTATTCATGGCCATTGGGCAGAGTTACGATCAAGAACCAGAACCTCCTCCCACCACATCTTTTCAGGCCAGTGTCTTTCCAGCACCCTCCCACCTCCTATGGAGCTAGCAATGCACTCTCCATACACTCCGAAACATCGAGAGCAGGCTTGAGAACTCCACGGGCCCCCCATCAGCCATTGCAGCCAGACATACCTTGTGCGAATAATGCTGATCAACGATCCTTGCCAATCCAAAGTCCCCGATCTTGAGCACGAGGTCCTCCGTGCTGATGAAGATGTTGGCGGGCTTCAGGTCCCTGTGTAGCACATTGGCGGAGTGGATGTACTTGAGCCCGCGGAGCAGCTGGTACATGAACAGCTTCGCGTGCTCCTCTGTCAGGGTGCCCTGCTCCAGCAGGCGGGCCAGGTCGGTCTCCATGTACTCCTGCACAATGTAGGCCACGCTAAACTTGAACAGCTCACCCTGCAGGTTGGCACCCTTGGGCCCCAGCACCTCGTACACCTTCACAATGTTGTCGTGGTCCAGGCGCCGGATGATTTTGATCTCCCGGAGCGCATGCTTCATGCTGCGGGCATCGCTCAAGGTGATCTTCTTCACGGCCACCTTCCGGCAGGTCCTGCTGTCCATGGCCGACAGCACCAGCCCATTGACGCCAAAGCCCAGGGGCTGGAAGTCAACGAAGCGCCCACCAAGGTCATACCCGTAGACACTGGCAATGCAGTCACCCTTCTCGGCCATCGTTGGCTCAGTGGTGGTCAGGGGCTGCCCGTGTGATGGAGGGGCAGTCAGGTGAGGCCAAGTCCCTGCCAGTGGCTTCCCTAGCACACCTCATTCTGTCAAGTTCCAAAGCGGAGGGATGCTTTTTCTTATGGTGATGTCACTGCCACCAACTCTCTGGAGACAAGAGTGGCACATGTCCATGCTTGCCGAGCTGCAGAAGCTGGAGGCTCACGCTGTTTCGTTAACCTGCCCTGAGAGGGCTGTCCACCAGCTCCTGTGGTTCCCAAGCCTTCCTCCACACTTACAATGGCTCATGTTCCCTTCAAGGGCTGCATCTTGGAAAGAAAATCCAGGCTCATTACCTATGTGAGCGTCAAGTTGTCTATCAGAATGGACCACAAAGTGAAAATGCAGAAACTCTCCCCTTTAAATCCTTTGTTAAAAGAGGTTCCTTGGGGCTGCAATACCTTTGCTGAGCTGCGTTCTTTTACTGACGATGGTCCAAAGCTCGGTGGTATCACAGGCCCAGGCAGCTTGGTAGCTGCTCTCTGTGTCCTGAGCAGAATGAAGGGATCCCAACAACGGATTCTGGGGGCTTCTAGGGGCTTCTTTCCACCTTTGCCAGCTCCCCTTGGATTCTGTGACCCAAACCAGCCTGGTAAGCGCCAGTGAAGAAAAGCTGGAGAAACTCAAGCACTGTGTGCGTGAGCTCTACACCAAGTTACACCTAAAGTCCCGAATCCCAGGGGTGCTCAGCTGCCAGGCCAGGCTCCTCTGGAGGCTTCAACGGGGGCAGCATCCTCTGTCACCCCCTCACCCACGCCACCTCAAATGAGACTGTGCTCTGCTGGGCTCAGAGAGGCTGCAGGAACACGGCATCTTTCAGAGTCTCCTTCCCTGTCAAAGAAAGAACGTTGGGTAAATTTCCACACTCTGGCTTCCAACACCTTCCCACTTGCCTGTCTTTGTTAACCAGCCCTAGTGTTATTTGATCTGTCCAGCCAGCTGAAACACTGCTTGCTCAGGGGATTCCAGGCTTTGCATTGCCCAGCCACCCCTCCTGCTGTGTGCAGCACTCCCCTGGAAGAGAGAAGATGAATTGATTTGATAAGATCATCAAATGGTGTGCCTCTTACGTAAATGCGTGCTTCCCCAAGGTTAACATACATGAGTTGTAGGTGGGAGTGGTGGGCTCTGACCTTTGCGAAATTCATTCTCTAAGCTCTCCAAACACATTGGCACCACCTGGGAAGGCTGAGAGTAAAAAGTAACGAGTCGCAGATAGAAAAATAAAGGATCGATAGTCTCCTTTTTTCCACTTGGACCCCTTTTCTTCCTTTTGCTAATGTCTTTGAATATTTTAATAACTTAATATTCAAATTAGCAATTTAATTACAATTGCATTTCTTGCTTCCCACGTAGGTGGCATAAGCACACACACCAAATTAGAAGGAGATCATGTTGCTGCTCTAATCAAGGGACTCTGCCTGGCAAACCAGAGCAGACTTCTTTATTTTTTAATCTTCACCTGAGGATATGTTTTTATTGATTTTAGAGTGAGAAGAAGGAGGGGAGAGAGAGAGAGAGACATGATGGATTGCCTCCTGTACATGCCCTGACCAGGAATCAGACCCACAACCTTTTGGTTCATGGTATGATGCTCCAACCCACTGAGCCACCTGGCCAGGGCACCAGAGCACAGACGTCTTAGCACACCACCAGGACTAGCACAGTATTCTTTTTGATGATAGGGACCTAGCTCTCCAAAGCAATGGGTCAAATAAAGTCTTGACTGCTCCCTGGTGGTTGCCCAGTTCAATTACAGGCATAGGTCCCAAGTTGGAAAAATCTGCAAAACTGGCAATGTAAATTTAGACCTCTGAGGTAAAGGCTTCATAGCTTCTAAGGAAGTGGCAGGTTTCATATGTTTACTAAGTCCACGGACACACAAAGAACAAACACTGCATCCAGAACAAAGAAGTGAATCTAGCCAGGGCTCCTTCTTTATTCCCATCACACCGTAGGGTCCCCTGAAGGGAATACTTTCAGATCTGTACTCTGCACATCTCTGCAAATGATAAATGGAGCAAAACAACAGTCAATGCTCTGAAATTAAGAAGGCAAATTAGAGGACACAGATGACATGAAGTAGTAAGTAATCAGATCCCCTCTAAAAACTTCTAATGAAAGAAATTTGCCAAGGGCCTGGAACATAGCACTTGATCAATAGATGTTACCTATTGTTGCTACTGTTGAAAATTCCCTTATACTTAAATAAAATGCACCTACTATTCTGGCATCAAATCTTCAGCAATTTCACTTTGTATGTTTTTATTGGACCCAGCAGCAAAATCATCATAGACTGGCATTTCAGATAGGGGAACACTTGTAGCAAACACATCCAATGGTCCTTAACTGGGGATGGTCCTGCCCTCCTTGGCTCATTTGAGGAGGGGTCACTACTGGCCTTTGATGGGCAGGGCCAAATTTGCTTACCATCCTGCCAAGCTCCTCCATTAGTGAATAGCTGATACCCACCTCCAAATGCCAGCACCTCCACTGAGAAAGTTTTCACCTTGCACACGAGGGCACCGAGGCTCAGTGAACACCAGCTCAGTGCTTCTAGCACAGACAGGGTTGATAAACACTTGATGAAATGATAAGTGAATACCATTCGCTCTGTTTGAGGATTCCTGGCCAATGGGCATCAGTGCTGAGACCACCCACCCTCAGCAGTCTAATATCTGTGCTAGTGAAGTCCACCCGGATATCTAATGCAGGGGAACAATGGAGGCACCCCGGGGCCCCGTTCCATCCCTCCTCTGGCTCCTGCTGCCCAAGTCAGGTAACAGAAAGTAACTTAGAGCTTCTGTCACTTTCTACCCACAGGCCTGGTCTGGTTTTCAAGGGCACAGCCACCAGAGGCAATGATCTGTTTTGCTTTCTGAGGAGAGACTTAAGACTTCTTCCCTTTCCAGCACTCACAGGGTTGTAAACAGAGACGGGAACACGCGCCTAAGCAGCGAGGAGATGACATCACCAGCTGGCTGAAAGCAGGGTTTGTGTGAGATCAGCTGCAATGCAGATAATCTGTGAATAATTAAGAGGTGCTTTATTTATTTTTAAAAACTCTTTCCTTTCCCTCTCACAGGGTAGACAGACTATTTCCCCTGCATGTGCATATGTGTCTGAGTGAATGTGTGTGGTCTTCCCAACACGCTGTCATCTTCACTGGGCAGGCACCATGTCACCTGGCACACCTTCTCCACCTTCCTCGTGGGCCTGCCTTGCCTCTCTGCTTGCACCTTCCCAGGTCCTGAAGTGTTGAAACCCTGCCCATCATTCAGAATCCAGATGCGGTCTCACTTCCTTGGTGATGGATGCATCCCTCCCGGTCCTCAGGGACATGTCTCCCCTTCCCAAACTCCGATAGTGTTTGTGTGTGTATTGTTTGGGCTGTATTTTAAATTTCATACATGTCCACCTCAACTAGGCTTTAAGCTTAAGTCCAGGGCTCAAAGTACAGAAAACAACTGTGGATCAGGGTCCCCGAGGAGCCTCAGCTATGTTTCTGCCATCGCGACGCCCACATCCCCAGACCGTCAGCCTGCCCTTGCTGCGTGTGCTGCTCCAGGGCAACATGTTCAGCAGGACTCTTCTCACAACAAGCCCCGCCCACTCAGACGAGCCAATGTCCCTGACCTTGGGCCCACTTCGCATCATCTTCTGCTTTGATGCGGCCTCTCAGAATTCCAACACTAACCAGGCAGCCCTTGTCTGACTGTGTCTCTGTTCCCGTTTGAGTTTGCTGTGATGCATCTCTAATCAAATCTCCTCATTTTCTAAGTTTCTCTCTATAATTCCTCTACAATTTCTACTGTCAAACCTTTGCTTTTCCTTTCACAGGTGGACTGATTACAAAACGCCTATTACCTAAGAAGTCTCAGATTAGTGGTTCATTGTTTGTGTGATATACCAAGAGGTGTGGGCCCATCGGTCCTGGAGAGGGGCAGACCTGGCATCTGATGTGCCCACCTGGGCAGAGGATTGAGTGTGGCAGCTCTTGGCATGATGCAGCTTCAGGGAGAGGCACAATCAGTCTCAATTTGGAGCTGGTGGCTCAGAGCTGCTCTGAATCACAAGTGTGACTGCAAACCAGGGACCTGGCCTTCACCTTGAGAGAAAGGAAGGTCATGGGTTCAGCTGTGCTCTAATAACACCCAGCAAGGAGAAGGTACACAATTCTCTCCAGGGTGCCCCAGACCCCCATGATCTCGTGGTGAATGTTGTGAGCAAACACAGAAGAAGAAATACCTACTCCAGGACTCGTAACAATGGAGCTTCATCTCTCCACCAATTTCTCCCTGACTCTCCCGAAATATCTTATTTGAGGCCAATTAATTATCCTCTCACGCATCTAACCTTTGAACATGTGGAGGCAAACCAGAGAGGAGATGGTGTGTGCCAACTGTCCCTTTCTGGGATTCCTGGGGCTCCGGTTTACAAAGCAGCTCTGGGAAGTCTAAATTTAGACTCACCTCCTCTGCCTGCTCAGATCCCCCCAAACTTCATGCTGTTGACTCCCAGCAGGAACTATGGCCTCCGGCGAGGTGCCGACATTTCCAAGATGCTGCTTTCTTCCCTCTTCGGAGCACCCCAAAACTTGCGGGAAACCTCCTCAGGCAGGGTGGGTAACTGTTTACAGTGAAACAGGCTGTGCGCTGCGCAATTCTAGATGACACCCTTCATCTCACGGTCAAGCCGGTCTAACTCCAAGGTTTGTGATCCCAGTCACTACAGTCCATGAGAATGAAGCCCTCCAGACCAGAGAGCAGCATTTTTTTTCTATAAAGGGTCAGAGGATAAAATAGCTTAGGCTTTGCAGGAGATACAGTCTCTTTTTCAACTATTCAACCCAACCACTCAACTCTGCCTTTGTAGCACAAAAGCAGCCGCAGACAACACCCAAGTGAAGGGCATGGCTGTATTTCAATAAAACTTTATTTACAAAAATAGGTGGAGAGCCAGCTTTGGCCCAGGGGCTGCAGTTGGCCAACCCCTGTTCCAGATTGTGTGGGAACTCCTTCTAGTTTACTCCTGAGTAGACGCTGCAGTAAATCGTAACCTGGGCCCCTTCCAGTCTTCTCGCATCGGTTCTTCCCTCCTAGCCTCAGTCTTCCTGTTGCCTCGCACGGTGGCACTGTCCCAGCACTTCCCCTCCAGGGAGGTACCCTGGGCTTGGCATCCCAGATTTAGTGAAGGTTTCCTGTGCTCAGGGCCCAGCTCTCTGCTCTTCACAAGCTACCTTCTATTCTGCAGTTTGATGGTACTGACGATAACTCACCCCTAAACCACACTTGGATTTCAACAGAGGCCTTCTGGAGAGGTGGCAAAGACAACATGCTGGAGATGGGGTAAGTACACTAACTGAGGGTTTACCATGGGCCAAGGACTTTGTCTGATTGTTTCAGTGGGGTCTCACACAAACCCTATGAGTTGTTACCATTCTCCCATGAAGGCTTCAGTGGGAAGCAACATGCCCAAAGCCCCACCACTAGCTGGGATGTAAACTCAGGTGTGTCTGATGCCAAAGCCCATATTTCTCATCATCCTAACACATGATCTGAGCCCACATGAGTGACTCTCACCACGAGCCATCTAGGCCCAGTGTGACTTCCCAGGCCTAGCACAGGACAGTTTGGGGTAGGCACACCTTGTGGCACTGCTCAAATTAAAGCAAGAAGCGGCCAGCTTTCAGCATGGATTCAGCGCCAGGGTGGAGGCCACAGTTACTAAGCTCACTTTATGGAAAGAAACTGATAAATGGAACATTGAAATAAGAGAGTTGAGAAAAAATAAAACTGATAACACCAAGTTCAAACACCCATAACCTTTCCTTCCACCCATTTCTTGACTTCTCTGCCTGTCAACCTCTGGTACACAGGAGGCTGTGGCTGCAGCGACTGGCCGTTCTGGACGCAAGCTGAGCTGAGCATTCGCCCAGCTGGCTGATGCACGGAGGCCTCAGGCTGACACTAGCCACCAGCCCAGGAACCATTCCTACTTCCTCCAAATGAACAAAGACCAGGCCTGGGTCAGCCACTGAGCAGCTGAGCCCAACTCAGGGATGACTCTAATGGGTGTGAACGAGGTTTTTTCAGCCTCAGCACGATCAACAGTTTGAGTAACATCATTCTCAGCTGCAGGGCTAGAATGTGCACCGTAGAACGTTCAGCCCCCTCCCTGGCCTCTACCTATTAGATGCCAGCAGCAACCCCTAGTTGTGACAACAAAAATGTCTCCAAACTTTGAAAACTGCCACCAGTGGAGGAGGCACTGCATCGTCCTTGGTTGAGAACCACTGATCTCAATCAGCAGCTTCCAGCCAAGACAATATTGACCGCTGAGCAGAAGAGTAATTGGAGCTGCCTAGTGCACGATTGTTGAAACTTTAAGCAGCCCAGTGCTGACCTGCTAAATGCAGACAGCACTTCCTGGTTGCCGTGACAGCGTCACACGCTTCCAAAATCCTAGAGGCCAATGGTATCTCCCACACCCATCTCTGTTGAGGCCCGAGAGTCAAAGCCTAACATGGTAATTGGATTCCCAGTTGGCAGAGGTTGGCGTAGGGGCGGTCACTCGATCCTGTTCTGAACAATACATCTGAAAGGACCAGGCCCTGGGAGGCTGCAGGGGAAAGTTTTCCTTTTCTACCCCCTATCTTTGTAGGGAAAGGTGGTGTTGATACTAAAGAGCTACCTTGAGAACAAGCGGGACAATCTGGGGGACAAAGACCAGCACAATGGAGTTGGCAGGTGAGCTTGGGACCTTGTTGACATTGTTGCGGAGTGGACAGAGCCTGGAAATGCCTACCTCCAACTCTCTCGTTAAGTGAGATCATGAAGCCCAATTGTTAAGACATTTTTACTGTGTCATACAGTTTTCTTTTTTAAACTTGAGGCTGAGTTATCTAACGATAGAAACTAGCAAGGGTACATGGTTGGTCTAAGGGAGAAATAAAGAGATGTAGGATACGTGACTCCCGACCTCTAGGAGCTCACATTCCTACAGGGAGGGAAGAACCACACCCATCACAGCTACGGGAGCGAGAATATTCAGGAGCTGCGGCTTGGTTCCTGCTGCGGGTGGAGGAGAGTGAGGACAAGGCGACTCAGTCAGGGAGGCACCTGCAGGACGGGGAAGGCAGCTTCTAAGGTGGCCCCAGTGATTGTCCATCCTGGCTCCAGACACATGAGAGTTCTTCCCCTTAAGAATGCTGGACATTTAGTGACTCACTTCTAAGGAACAGAACATGCAGAAATAAAGGGGTGTTACTTCTGAAATGGGGTTATTACAGGACCGTGGCTTCCATCTTGGGTGATCCCTCTCAGGAAAGCTGGTGGCCCTGTCCCAAGGCAGCCCCGTGGGAGCTCTAGGAAGCGGATCTTCTGAGGTTCACGGCTACCACCTGGTGAGCTTGGAAGCAGATCTTGGGCCTTGACAGGACTAGAGCCCTGGCCCCAGCCCAGCTGAAGTCTCACAAGGGACCCTACATCAGTCACAGGCACCTGGCAAAGCTGTGCCCAGATTCCTGACCCACAGAAACTGTGACAATAGTGTTGTTTGAGCCATTGAATTGGGGGTGTCTGTTATGTGGCAATAAATGACTAATGAGGAGGAAAGGCTCAGAGACCTGTAGTTCTTGATGGCTCCAAAGTGGCAAAGTGGCAAACCAGGACGGAGACCTTGGAAAGTCGTTGGGCCGGGGGCCTGGGTCTTTCATGGCTTGGATCTCATCAGATTCCACAGCCAGACAGAACCTCCGGAAGGGGGGGCACCTTACCTCTCCTTTTCTCATGGATGCGGTCCCGGGGTCTAGTCCGTAAGGATGGCTGCGTGTCTGCAGTAAGATTTCAGTCGTGACAAAGTGTGAGCCCAAAGGGAGGAGACACCGCAGTGTGTCCCTGTGGTCTAGGGCGGAAAGCTCGGGACTCTCCCAGGGTGGGTGGAGGTTAGAGGAGGCTCCAGAAAGGATGTCACACAGTCCCCCGCAAAAGCATAGTGACTGGAAGGTGTTTCTGCACCAAGCAAGGAACTGCTGGTCCCAAGGCCATTATCATTGTGTTAGGTCTGATTTTTAGTATTGATACCCAGGAATTACAACTCTTCCTGGTCTTCTAGCTTTCGAAAGGAAGTACCATCCCCTCCCCCCAGGAGGGGGGAGCTGGCTGGAGGTCATGCAAAATGACCTGCCTGTGCCTGGAAACCCTTTCTTTCTGTGAAAACCCAGGTGCACAGGCAGATGGCTGCTCCTCATGTGCTCAGATGGCACTGCCTGAGCCCCGTGCCTCTCATGCCTAGCACCTCTCCCAGCAGAGATCCCCGGTAACCCTTCACACACCAGCCGGGAGGACAGCAACACACCGGAGCCAAAAGCACTGCTTAGTCTCAAACAAATGTCTCGAGCAGGGAGCCACTGACAAGCACTGATCCCCAAGGCCCCAGCGAGCATCCTCCCCCAGGACATGCCAACGTCTTAACATCCCTGCCAGGCAGCGATACCAGCCACCCTGGCTTGTCTTCCTTCTACGTGTCCTCCAGAACATGCTGGTGGGATGCTGCAGGGTAAGAAACAGGAGGGGACACTGTTGCTTTGACTTCACCATGAGGGGACGAGAAAAGGCACTGAAGGCAGGAAGAAAACGTGAGCAGAAGGAGTATCAGGCCCCAGAGAGGGTGTGTTAACTCCTCCCCCAAAAGCAAACTCTGGGAGCCTTCAGTTCAGTCTTTGCTCTGCCTTTTTTCTTGAAAATTACGTAACTAGGCAGGGAGAACAAACACTGCCCAGGCCTCCCGACAGCACTGAAATAGCGCAGAGAAATTCCGGCAGCCTCATCGGAGCTGCATGCTCACGGCGGTGCGGAGCTGGGGACACAGGCCAGTCTGGGGCCCTGCGTGTGAAGTGTGGGTGCTGGTTGCCAAGGGAACACCGTGGGCTGTAGAGGCAGCATCTGCCCAGGCTGGTGCCTGGGTGTCAGACCTCCAGATCACAGGTGTGCAAGGGAGTTTGTGCATGCCGGCACTTCAGTTCCTCTGAGTTCAAACAACTCCTATGTTTGACCCTTGTGGATTCAAGGGGGAACTTCTCATTCTCTCTTTTTTTAAGGAAGGAAACCTGGGATCGCAGAAGATGTTGGCTTCTTTCAAACTCCAAATCAGGACAGTTATGACTTTATTGGCTAAATAAGGTAGGGCTGCTTTGTTTGGACTGTGTTCTGAAAGGCAAAGATCCCAGCCAGGGGCTAAACTTCTCAAAAGCAGAGTTCACACCTTTCATTTCTTCTGCATTGCATGGTAACCCACAGGTTCCTGTGCCCTCCTTGAATTTGGAGATTCCTCTCTGTGAGCCCAGTTTTAATTAGCTGTCATGGGAAAGCCCACAGCTGCTGACCCTTGAGGAGCTTCGCTGACCTTTCCTGCCAGACTTTGGGTCCTTACATGGAACCACCTACTCCCTACCTGCAAGGTGAGCCCATGGCAGAGATGTTAAAAGATCCCAGCGTTGTAGCTGAAGGACACAGCATTAAGTTATCTTGCTTGTAGACCAGAGATGGCAAATACGTGTCATAAGTACTACTGTTGACCCACCTTGCACTTACTATTGAATCAATCTTCACCCTTACTTTCCTGGTGAACAGGAAAACCAGAAGCCTTTGCAAACAGCAACCCCAGAGCCTCTGCCAATCACCAGGAGTGGGCACTCTGGGCGGGGCCTATTTGCATCCACAGCATGGCTCTCGCTGACCTCACATTTCCTTCGCTACAACTGGGCTCTTGCCTGGCTCAAGGGACCAAGCCCCCACCTTTTTTTTAGGCACATAGTCCAACTCAGCTGGCACTCACGGAGGGGCTACTGTGTGGCTGGGCATGGTCGCAAATGCTCAACAATATTTGACTGAAGTTTCACAACACTGAAAGGTAGGGGTAACTATTCCTCCATGTGAATAAACAGCACTGTGCACAGTAGGTGCCTGTTTCCTCTTTGTCCTTCCACTTTGCAGAATTGAAGTGACTTCCTCAAGATCACACACAAGAAGGGGTAGAGCCAGGTCCTAATCCAGCCTTGGTTCCAACACCAGTTCACTCCCTGTCATCGCCTGTGGGGGCTTCCTGTTGTAGACCCCCCCGCCTCTCACACTTGAATGCCAGCTTTTGTTTTCTTGAGTTTTCCCAGTTCTTTGGAGAAGGATTCACTTTGCTCCCTTAAGTCATCTTGGGAGTTGACATCCCTTCTGCAGCCTCTGATCTCAGGGTTTCCTAGACTCTACTCACCAGCCACACAAAACGTCTCTCAGTCACTGAAAATGTCACGTTCTCCCTTGCCTCTGGACCCCCACACATGCTGTTCCCTCTCCTTTTTCCCTGGCTAATTCTTACTTATCCTTTAGATCTAGGTTTAAATGCCCCTTCATCCAGGAAGCCTTCCTTGATGGTCCTTCCCCTCCAGACTAGCTTATCTGTCAGGCTGTGTCTCCCTGTCCTCTCCATCTCATGTCACTTTCCTCCCTTTTTGTTTCACCTTTAATTGCTTGACAGTGTTTAATTGCCTTTCAGTGTTTGACTTGGAAGGGACTGCAGTAAGGACAGGGACCCCTTCACTGTCTACATCACTACAGACCCAGGGCCTAATTCCTAACCTACTCAATAATAAATAATTTGGGGCAGAACAAATGAACTCTGAGAAGTACCATGCTCCAGACCATTGTTCACACGTTCAAATCTGTAATACACTGGCCTTGGCCAGTGTAGCTCACTTGGTTGGAACATCGTTCCATAAACCGAAAGGGCAAAGGTCTGATCCCCACAGTCAGGGCACATGCCTAAGTTTAGGGTTCGTCCCTGGTCTGGGCACCTAGAAGAAGCAACTGATGGATATTTCTCCCTCACATAAATGTTTCTTTTCCTCCCTCTCTCTCCCTCCCTTCCCCTCTCTCTAAAGTCAATGAGTATGTCCTTGGGTAAGGATTAGAAAACAAAAAACCAAATGTGTAATATATTGTACTTGCTTCTTTCCTCTCTTTGAGAGATGCCATCCAGATGTGAGAATTTCACGGATCTTGTTGGATTCCAATCCAGCATTCGGTCTCTTTAAATTCCATGGAGTCCTGGACTTGCTTTCCCCAGCCCTGCTTCTCACCCAGTTGCCTGGCCCATTATCCAGTGAATGTGTGCCCGGCTCCCTCCTACTATTCCCATGGAGGCTAATCATTTACAGGGACTGCTCAGAGGCATAAAGAAATCATTTGCAGGGCAGGGGAAAAAGTAAAAGTCCCTCTCTTGGCAACTGCATCTCCCTGTTCACAAATGACAGAAGTGATATTTCAAGAGCTCAGGTGATAGCAACAATTCCTGGACCCCATGGGTTTGTCACAGCCGGGGAAGAAAGCCTTGGGCTGGGAGTCAGGAGGCCTTGGTTCTAGTCTTGCCATTTCCTGTGAGCCCTTGGGCAAGAAGTGTCAAATTTGGGAAGTGGACATAACTGCCCTGGCCCAATTACCCATGGGATCAACAGACAGAGGCTGGCGATACAGACACACTTTAAAAAGTGTAAAGCTCAGATTGGAGGTAAGTCGTGACCACAATCCAACTATACTAAAATTCACCATTTTAAAATTAACATAGTGGCATTAGCTAGACTCTCGGTGGTTGGAAGTCTCATCTCTCAGGATCATCCCTTTCCATCCCTTTAACAGTGAGTGGCCTCCACTTGGAAGGTGAGTATTGGCCCCCCGGGCGTTACACATGTGTCTTGAATCTTTTTTGGGTGGGGAGGCAGAGGGAAGAAGTGGGGGAACGTCAGGCTAAATCATCCTTATCTAATTAGTGATGAGGTGGGGGCTCTCCTGAATGAGATCAGTGCCCTGTAACAGTGACCCTGGACAGCTCGCACCCTCTTTCCATCCTGTGAGGACACAATGAGAATCCGGCCATCTGCAATGCAGAAGAGAGCCCTCACCAGAACCCGACCACGCTGGCACCCTGACCTTGGACTTTCCAGCCTTCAAAACCAAAAGGAATGAATTTCTGTCACTTATATAGCACCCAGTCTACTCTCTCACACCAGCCCAGACTAACTAAGACACTGACCACGTCCACCACGGCGAGGCCATTGCCTGGTCTAACTTTCCAAACTCTGTCGCCACATGTGCAATGCCCTCTCTCTTCCATTCGCTTCAGGGGTGCCTTTTTCACTGAAGTGCTGTCAGACCCCGAGAGTCAGAACTATGAGCTACAGAGATCATATCAAAGGGACATGCCCCACTGGAGAGGCCACATGGGCTGCTGGGTGCTTGCTTTTTCACTTTCCTTCGTGCTCTAGGAGAGATACAGGGAGTGTCTCTGAATCCCAGGCAAGGCTGTGAGAGATTCCACACACAAATCAGTTTCTTAAGTCTTGATAGTCAGGGCCCCACGGGAGGCCACCAAACCCCATTGGACATGGAAGGGGGAGGAAGGAAGTGATCAGCCTTCAGCTTACGAGATGCCTGGAGAAGAAGACAGATGGCCCCACTGCCTGGGAGGGCAGTGCAGGAAGATTGGAAAAGAAAGCAGTAGAAGCAATAGAAGAGGAGGAGCCAGGGAAGTAGGCAACGGACTGAGGAACCTGCCCCTCTCCCACCCGGGGATTCTTAGATAAACGAGAACCAGAGCCTGTAAGGAGACAGATGTTGGGTTTCCACCAGCTGACAGGTACACTCCTAGCTGGTTTTGATCCCCTTCAGAGAAAGGTGACCATCCTGGCCTTCGGGTGGCAGATGAGTCCCAGGTCCATTCACACTAATTGCAATAGGGACCGACACTCCCTCCACTGCCAGATGAGGAAACTGAGGCCCAGAAAAGGGAAATGACTCCTCCAAGGTCACTCAGAGAGGCAGGGACCAGGCTTTGTAGAGTGTCCAGGCTGCTGTTTGTTGTATTGTTGTTGTTTTGTTTTGTTGTGTTTTGGAACAGACCCTTCCAGGTGCTTCCTGGGCCTCAGGAAACCCAGCCTCCCTCCATCAAATGAGCAAGGGGATCCTGACCCAGCTGGCAAAGGAGCAGCTCTTCTTCCTTCTCAAATAATTAAGTAATTGTTCTGTATCAGAAACAAAATGTCACATATGGACCATGTGGCAGCAGCTACCAGCCTTCCCAACTGGGATGCTGTCCCTTCACTGACAGCAGAGCTGGGAGCCAGGCTGCCTGGGGGTTGGAGGAAGAAGGGGATCGTGAATCCGTCCCTGTCCCCACTGAGGATGCACGGAGCTGGTGCCTAGTGCGGTGCCGGCCTCTGAGGGGCTGAGCCAGCATTTGCTGCACAAGGAAAGCTCCAGTTTCATGTAGTCTGAGGAGAGCCAGGCCCCTCTAAGGCCAGGAGCAAGAGCCACCTTTGTCCATTCAGGTGCAACAAAGACAATAAATGAATCACAGGGATGTGGACAGTTTTATGCTCATGCTCCATGGGAAATCAAACACTCAGAATCCCAAGGGCACAAGGCAAGGTCTGAACCCCAGTTGGGGGAGCAGGGTTGAAGAGGAGGAGCTGGGGGGAGAGAGAGAGAGTCATGGGAAGAAAGAGGGACCTCACCTTCACTCCCAGAGGTGACTCCCTGCCTTCCTCCTTGAGCTACTCAGCTGTTGTTAGCACTTAGCACACACAGACCATCCTCACTGCCTGGGAGCCTTAGCCACACGCATCAATAAAGTCCTCATTGCAGAAAATGCTGGAACCTTGACAACAGCAGCCGCATGACCAACACAATACAGTGCATTAGCTTGACAAATGTAATCGTGCTGGCAGCCAAGAACTCCACAGTTCTCCTAGGCACAGGGAGTCTTGGGCTGGGAACTGTATTTTACCTGCACAGAGTAGTTAGGTGGAATCCTGGATCGGGGCTGGCGCCCCAGGCAACACAGTGGGATGCAGTAAACATTCTTTTGCCTCTTCTTTTCTCTACACACTCCAGATAAAGGGACCTCAGGGTTTAAAGAGTTCTGAAAAAACTAGGTGGAACCAGGCTCTGTCACCTTGTTGTGACCTGGAGTTCTCCTGTGCCTGGACAGAGGGCTGCCTGGGAAGGTCTCAGCCACTCCCAGGCATGTATGTAGGCCAGTCTCCAAGTCAGCCTTTGGGATGAAGGCTACCTAATAGATAGTGCCATCAGTATCTATCAATGCCATGGGGCCAGGGCAAGTTGGGGCTCACAGGTGGTAAGGCAGTTGACTGGCTATGCATCATGGACACAGCCGCCCTCTGGAATGTGCAGGAAGAGGTAAAGGCTGGATAATAAGAAGAAGTGGTTGGAAGGAGCTGCCTCATCCCGCACTGGTCCTCTCCCGCTTGGAGTAAGCTGAGAGACTGCTGCTCACTGAGGGTGGCGGGAGGGGACAGACCCCTGCCCTTACAGTGAGGACCTTCTTGGGAAGAAGGTTGCTTCTAGAGTAAGGCTTTATGTTGCCAATGACAGAAGCATTTTCTTTTTTCAAGTTGCCGTGTAAATTGTTTTTAGCTCAATCTGTTTCAACCACCTAAGTTGCAAATGAGGATGCCAAGTATGGGCAGATATAGAGTCTTAGGATAATCCAGGAGGCGTGGCCTCAGAAGGCTAAAGAGAAATATAATGTGGGCCTCATGAGGACTGAGCCAAGAGTTCCTGCAAAGGTTCTGGTCGATCGTGACTGAGGTGGAGGGCCTAGGACCCACAGCCTATGCATTGCATCCCTTTGTTTAGTTTTAGAAGGCAAATATTTCTCTGAAATAAAACAAAAAGCAAAACAAAACACTGACTTCAACAGGGATCTCTTTTGACTCTGTGGATCAATTTGTTCTGTCTCTCTCTGACACAATGGCAGAAAGGGTGAAGGGCCAGCTTCCACGCTACGCTCACGGATCAAAGATTTGAATTGCTAGAAAAAGTGACTGGAACTAAACTCTAGGAAAATCTCGATGACCTTTCACCCCCTGTGCCTGTGCTGAGGATGTTCTCACAGGCTGGACTTGTTCCTTCTCTTCACCCCTTGTCAAGGCCCCACTATGAGATCAGGTCCCAGGGGAAGCATGGTGAATGATGTGACCAACATGAACAGGGAGCGTCCAGGTGCTTACACGGGAAGGAGGTAAGACTCTGTCCTAGAACTACTGCCATCTGTCCCCTTTTCTTTACCCACACCGCCTGAGATTAGGTCCTGGACATCCGTACGTGTCCAGAGTCTGTACCCTCCTAGCTCCACTGCAGCAGCAGGGGAGAGCCATGGCATCTGTGGCATATCTCAATTAGCATGGAAGGAAGGAAGGGGAGGGAGGGAGGGGAGGGAGGGAGGGAGGGAGGACCAACAGTGCTCTTGCTCCCACCTTCCTGAACCTTCTCCAATCCATTCTCTTTCCAGTGTTTCTGAAACACAGCTGATCATTCCATTCTCCCGTCTTAAAGACATTTTTTTAAATCCTCACCCCCGGATAGATGTTTATTGACTTGAGAGAGAGAGAGAAACATCAGTTGGTTGCCTCTTGCACACACCCAACTGGGGACCCAACCTGCAGCCTAGGTGTGTGCCCTGACTGGAGATCAAACCCACATACTTTTGGTGTGTGGGACAGCACTCCAACCAAACGAGCCACCTGGCCAGGGCAAAAACACTTTTTGATAGCTTTCCACTGCTCAAAGATTAAAGTCCAAGCTCCTCACATAGACCCCACATCGGCCCTGCATCTATCTTTCCACTTCACGTCCAATGACTCCCATAAACCCCACCCTATACTGCAGCCTCACAGATTGGGATGATCAACCAATTCACCACGTTTCCAGCACATGCAGCCCGTTTGCTGGTAACACTGTCCTCTGGGTTCCTGGAGCAACCCCACCCATGCCGTGCCCAAATGTCACCCTGCCATCTTCAGAGTGAACTCGTCTCCAAGCTCACAGAGCACCATGCATACACCCACCGCAGTGATGTCATGGGGCTGTACCTCTCTGAGAGTCCTTCTTCCCACTCAACTGGGAAACCCAAGAGCAAAAGCACAGTCAGGGGCTGATTCATCCTATATCCCCAGCCTTATACAGTTCCTGGCATACAGTAGGTACCCAATAAAAAGCTGATGAACAAATGAAGAGACAGAGTGGGAATGGGACTAGTGGAAAATGTTTGAAAGAGGTGCTTGGGGGAAGGGATCCATAAGTGCATTTCCCTGGAGGGGTGACCTGCTGCTGGTAGAAGCAGGGTCAGCTCCCCAGGACAAGAGCAGGATGTTTATGTGGAACGACACAAGGAAGCAGTCGAGTGGGTGAGCCCTGAAGACCAGGCTGGCTTGCAGAGAGCAGAGGGACCATGCCCAGGGATTGTGACAAGGGGGTGGATGACGGTGAGGTGCAGTGGGAGCTGAGCAGAGGTGCAGAAACAGATTTAGTGAAAGTGCTGGAGAGAGACCAGCAGAACTGAAAGAAACCAGGATCAGAGAAGAGGTTTTTCTGGTAGGATCCCAGGAACTGCACGCTCTCTCGAGCACACGCCAAAGGCAGGTGTTACCCACACAGGGCAACAGGCCAGCTTAAGCAAAAACAAACCCAGAGAGCGACTACACGCCATTCCCTCGGGTGGGCATTTTATTTTATTTTTTACCTCCCAGCTTTCATTCCCATCATCACACTGACCATCTCCGGATTGTTTATCAAGACTGAGTACAAGCTCCCTCCTCAGGCTCACTTGTCTACTTCCCTCCTTCAGGGACAGCCGCACTGCAAGGTACCGCATAACTGAGACTTCTTATGACCCTCGTTGCCTGACTCTTCTGGAAGCCTCAGCTTCCACAGACATTTCTTTTATTATTAGATAGCCCCATGGATGGCAATAAAATTAAAGAAAATCACATTTGCAAAGCAACTTTCTACTGGCCAAAGGACTTGCATGCAGTATTATTTAATATTTAATACTTCCATGTAACATTTACTGAGCATAATTATATACAAGGCCATGGGGACCCAAGAGCAAATAAAGTAGAGACAGTCCCTGGCCCCACTCAACTTACAACCCAGGGGTGACATAAACAATGGACCAAATATCACCTATGTATGACAACTGTGATAAATGTATGACGGGAAAGTGCAGGATGCCATAAGCAGAGATGACAAGGAAACAATTACTTTGGGGGAAAAAATGGTAGACTCCCCGAAGGAGTGACATTTAGGTTGAGCTATGAACAGTGAGTAGAGGCTGCCTAGGAGGTAAGGTAGGGAGATGGGGAGCCTCCTGGGCAGGGGCGACCAAACCATGAGGGCTTTGAGAAGTCCAGCGCTGGGGATGGGAGACAGTCAGTAGGATGGGTCTGCTGGGTCTTAGGTGGCGTGGAAGAAAGTGAGGCCAGAAAGGAAGGTGAGGCTGGACTGGGAACACCTTCCAGTCCCTCTACAAGAGCTTGGGCAACAGGCATCATTTTCATCTGTTCTGGCAGGAGGAAGAGGCTCCAGGGTAGCCTTCTCCCAAGTGCTGCCTGGTCAGAAGGTGCCAGACCACCTGGGGACAGAGCCCCACTGCAGGTCCTCGGATGGGCCCACAGTCTTACCTTGTCTATGCTTGCATGGTCCGAGCTGAGCCCACCTGCTCCATTCTGTGCTCCTGTTGGGACCCTGCACTCTGACCAGCCAGGCGTGGAGGGTGCAGGCACAGAGCAGAACAGTCACCCCAACCCCCAGAGAACAGGCATTAATTTTGACGAAAAGCCTCATGTAATTTGTTGGGAACTGCCAGGAGGAGGCAGTCTCCCATGGAGGGAGGCTTCAGGGACTGCCTGGGCTTTGGATGGGGGAATGGAATCTCTGGGAGAAGGTGACTGTGAGGTGCAGTGGAGCGGAGGACCTTGGCTTATGAAAACACTCTGGGTCCACGTGTGACCTCTGCCAGTGATAGGTTATGTGAATGTGCGCCTCAGTGTCCACATCTGGTAACCGGAATATTCGTGCCTTCCATACTTAGGGTTTTTGTGAGGGTTCAAACCAGGAGACATGGAGGCAGTGTGAAAAGTACACATGTCACACAAAAGACTGCTGAAATAATGGTCACATAGGTAGGTGTTATTTACCTTTCCACACTAGATAATAACAGGTCATGTTGCACTTTATCTCATGTAATTTCACAACGACATTCCTAGGAACAAATCAGTGTTATCTCCTCTTACAAATGGGAAATAGAGGCACAGATTGGTGAAGGGACTGGCCCAAGCCTACCCAGCTGGGAAGTGCCAGAGCTGGGCCTCAAACCCCAGCAGTCTGCCCCCACACCCCACGCCCTTTCCATTAAGCGATCTGAATGAATTAAATACCCAGGATGCTTTGTGCCAAGAGCTGTCCCAGTCATTAGACTATGGAGCTGGTATGCTAAGTGACACCACTCAATTATCAGTAGCTTGCCAAGTGCCCCGTTGACAAGGGCCTGCCTTTCTCTTGCTTCTGGCTCCTTTTGTGACCCAGGACAGCAATCGGGCTAATGGGCTCACTGTCGGAGCCCCCGAGAAAGAGACCTGGCTCCTGCTGCTCGCATCAGCAGTCGGCACACACACAGTTTTTAACAATCGCACGCAGCAGGGTTCTGCGTGGATTCTCTCCTCCAAGTTGGCAAGAGCTTCTGCCGACTCTGAAAGTGCGCAGTGCTCTGCCGGATGCGAGGGCCATTTTGCACAGGGTGCCAGCCTTCTTCCCTCATCTTTGACCTCATAGCTTTAAATCTTCTCTGCAGAAAGCTCCCTGACCTTTCAGACTTGGTGGTGGTGGGGGGGGTGTTTTTGTTTTTTTGCCATATTCCACCATCCCTCCTCTCTCTCTCCCACTCTTTCCCGGGTACCCCATTTCATCTGTGAGCACCCTTCCCTCCTGCTGCCCCCCAACACACCTCTTCTCTCTCCAGATGGTTCTCCCTGCTAACCCTCAAACAGTCCCCTTTTCTCCACTGCAACTCTGAGCAGGAGCCCCTCAGAACAGCCCATCTACACAAATGGCGGAGAAACCTCCATCTCAGTGGTTCCAAGGCCACTTTCTGTTCCCTTTCCTTCCCTGCAGAGTCCTCTCTGCCTTTGCAAACACTCATGCTATTTCCTGTTAGCGCCCACGTGAGGGCTTGACTCCGGCCATGTCTCTACACATCTGCGTGACCGAGATCACGGGCGCCCGTCTCCCAGGGGATCTATCCTTAAGCTTTATCTCTTAACCGTAGAATGACAACCTGTGCCCTGGTTAGAAGAGAGTAGGCAGCACCTTGGCTCTTTGAGGGAATTATGTGTGGACACGATGGACATCACTTCCTGGGATGCTGAGAAGAGAGGACCAAGGAAGCCCTCAAAGCAGGGGGTGCAGAGGGTGTCAAGGATAGTGTACCTACAGCAGTGCCCCACCCCCAAAGCACTGCTGTCTGTTCTCCCCACTCAAGTAACTCCCAAGTCCTTTGCTTGCATGACTGAACAGGTTTGGGGCCCTCCAGAGAGCACTGACAAGGGTGACTTTGTTCCCAGCCACCTAGCTGATCCTAGCCACTGAACAGTTCCAATCTGGTAATTACCTTCCATTCGCCCATCAGCCCCCTATCAGACCAGCTGACAGCAGCTCCCTGCCGCCCACCCTCCCCGGGTGTTATTTACAGAGGGAGGCTGTTACCCATGAGTCCAATGAGGACATTATTTTACACTATCATATTCTGCCCTCCCCTTCCCTCTCCCCAGCCACCCAGATGAAAAGGTAACTAAGCAAGTTCTCTCCTATGCAAAAATCCCAAATCTTCTTGCTTTCAAGTCGTACTGGGAGGCAGCTGTCCAAGAGAAGGGGAGGCAACTCAGACGCTGTACTAAGGTGCAGGCCAACCAGGCTTCTCCTTAGATGGCATTAAAATGAGAGTAAGGGGGTCTCTGAACCGACATAAACCCACGAGAATGAAGAGAACAGGAAGAAAACAACCGGAGGACAAAGGATCTCAACACATTTCTGAAAGGTTGAGAATTTGGAAGCCTCCACTCAGAATGCACAGTGAAGGTGGGGGCCAGAAGCAGGGGCAGCTGAGGAGGATCCTTATGGCTTCACTGACACCCAGAGACGCCCCAGGGTGAGGTCAACAAGCACGTGGGAGGGGAATGACTTGAACGTCTGCGTGTGCAACCACCCGCCACCGCCACTTCTGCACGTACAACAGCATGCAGCTCCTGCCTCTCTCCCCTTCTCTTCCTCTTCTTTTAACCCCAAGTTCTTAAACCCTTAAATCTCTTCCTAAACCCCAAGTTCTGAAGGGGCATGTTGAGAGTTGCAAGGAGAATCAGGGGCGGGGTGAGAGTTAGTGAGCAGGGGAAAGTTTTTTGTTTTTTTTTCCCCTTGTTTTGTTTTTCACAAATTCATAAAGTAAGTGCTATTTAGTCATTTTCAACTTTTAGAATCAATCGATAGCAAACTATGTCACAAACAAAATGTAAATGGCATCTACTCGGACACGTAAAAGAAAAGATTCGGTAGAAACAATACTGTTGGGGAGGTGGGAGAGAAGGCGGAGGGAATGAAAAGGAACAATGTTCTCATACAGAGCTGAGCACTGCCACTGAAAGTTGATGGAACAGGAAAGTTAAAGAATGAATATAAGCCCTGTGGCTAACGGAGAGTAAATATAAGCTCTTTAAAAAGTGATAATTACTATTAAAATAAATATACTGCCCACGATGCTCACATCCTAGTGAAAGAGGTATTAAGGAGTCACAGAAAATAAATAACATGACAGCATCAGATGGTTTAATGGGCAGGCAAGCAGATTTGTCCTTTCTGTTTAAATCGCTCCTTTATCTCTCTTGTTCTTCTCTTCTTAACAACAAAAACAAACAACAACAAAAAGCACTAATAAGCAGGTAAAGAATATTATTTAGAGATATGGAACTAACTAGCAGAACAACTAAAGAAAGAAATGCTTGAACGTTTAGGATCAGGGGTGGGAAAGGGATGGCAGATTTTCATTGTAAGCCTCTTTTGAACCCCTTCCAAAACCATGCCTTGCATTGATTAAAACTAGAAAGACCTACAAGTCAACCTCTTGGTCACCAGGGCAAAGTGGGAGGGCCGCTCCAGCGGTAGGAGGCTGACTCTGTCTCATGGGACAAGATGTTGGGAAGAACCCAGTTCAAGTCTGGCTGCTGGGGAAGAGAGAAGGCACACAGCGACAGCTGCCTCGGGATCAGCTTTGCAGAGCCTGTGGCTCACATCAGTGACTGGACTTCCCCCTCATGGCCTAACCCATCCTCATCCTTCCCTTCTTTAGGTGCCCTTGATGTTTTAGCCCATTGATTCATAATCATGAAAAGAATAAGATAAGCCAGGGACTGGAAGAAAATACTTGCAAGACATCTCTGAAAAAGGACCGTTGTCCAAAATACTCAACGAACTCTTAAAACTCAACAATAAGAAAACAAATAACTCAACTTAAAAAATGAGCCAAAGACTTTAACAGCCACCTCACCAAAGAAGATACCCAGATGGCAAATTCGGGGATGTCGGTCATGGGGAAGGCTATGTTTGTATGGAGGCTGAGGGCATGTGGGGAATCTCTGTACCTTCCTCCCAATTTTGCTGTAAACCTAAAACTGCTATAAAAAAAAATCTTAAATAATCCCAATGCTTAGTCTGCACCCTGATCATTAAATCAGAATTTCCGGAGAGTGGGGATCCCCAGGCGATTCCAATGTGCAGCCAAGCTCGAAGACTACAGCAGAGATGAAGACTGGCCTCCCAAATGGCACAGAGCAAGAGGAACTGTTCTTTCACTGTTGTAGACAATCGGAGAGTGCCCCGGTTGACGCATCTGTGTGTGTGTATGTAAGGCTCCTTTGGCAAGATCGCCCAAATCTTTTTCTGAAGCAGGAAGAGGACTGTACAGAACTAGACCCAAATGAAGGGAGGGGCTAAACCCAAGTGCCCAGTTGGCATGACATCACAGAAGTCCTCAGACTTGGGCCCGGAATGGTCACTCCATCCATTGGAGTCGAAGGGAGCAGTGCTCAAACTTGAGTGAGCAGCAGGGTTACCTGGAAGGCTCATTCACACACAGATGACTGGCTCCACCCCCAGAGGGGCCCATTCAGGAGGTCTGGGGTGAGATTTGAAATCTGATTTCTACCAATTTCCCAGATCATGCTGGTGCTACAGGTGCTGAGACCACACTTGGAGAGCCACTAGCCTAGACAGATTTGAAAGAAAGGTGGGTGCAGGCACCCTCTTTCCTAAGGCACAAGGGCAGCCATCGAGAGGACAGTGGCACAACAGCCCCCCTAGTCTCACTGGCAAGGCTCAACACTGAGGCTGATTGATTACCAACTACCACCCACTGGGAATTAATCCCTGAGGGACCGCTGGGCTTTAAACACTGTATGTTGAACCCAGTTACAATGTTCTCTGTTCAGATATGTGATGTTCGATCACGTGCCCCGAATCATTTGACTCCTAAAAAAAGGTAACCAACTGAAAGGCCTCTTGTTTTGTCCAGAGGTGCCAGCCTTAGAAAGGAACTCTACTCAATGCTTCCCTGTACTGAGAGTACAGCGCAAAGGTGCTCTTGAAAACAACTTCCTGACGGTCCGGACTACTTGGGTTTAGGCAATTTCCTCAAGTTTTTTACTAAATATATTCGGTGGTTGTTTCGTAAAATAAGATAAAAGAAGGAAAGCAAAACGCAAATACCAGCAAACTTGATCTTCATAAGTCAACATTTGGAGTCAGTACTTCGTAATTTAATTTAGAATGAGCAATTGAGCAATCAACGCAAACCTGTTCCCTCAACTCCCCTGGGTGGAATTCTTGAGATCTGGAGCGGAGGCTAGCCTTGCGGGCTTCAGGTGAGTTTCCTCTTCCCAAATAGCAATATTGTGTGTGTTTCAGCTGACAAGCAAACAGCAACCAAACAGTGGGGGAAATAATTAGCAAATTCATTTATTAGGATACTGCTTACACTTCTTTTGTAGTGATTATCACTTACTCATTTTAATTAACTATCTTAATCCCCTGCCTTCTACTAAAACCATTAATGGTTGTTAGTATATGCTATTATATTTGGGGTGGGGGGCACGAATATATTTTGTTTTATGGGTAAAAATGTAATTGTTATAGAATGTCTGGTGTGAAGTGTTCTCAGAGGTAATGTTGCAGAACATTTAAAACAAAATCTTACAGGAAACCAAATACGTCCAATGGAGACCTGAGAACAGTGACCGGACACGTACTACAGGACAGGCACCAGGCAAGGCTACTTAATTTACTCAGCTTTAGTGTAAATTCTAACCATTTAATTATAGGCAACAAAAACATTAAACCTGATTCTTATATAATACTTTAGTTTGCTTCGAAATTTTGTTTAACTGTATATTATTGAGAAAATCCTGATTCCTAGAGATAAGCTATGGCAAATGTGTAAAAGCTTTTTAAAAAAAATAGTTCGCGTATTTTTTTGTTATAACTCTCAAAAGAAATTAAAAACATATTTTTAAAAAGTTCAAATCAAACGTTAATGGAACACCAAAGCGCCTGTCAAACACAAGTTAAAAACGACTACAAGTCTATATGAACTTTTTTTTTTACAGATGAGGAAATCAAGGCCCAAGAAAGGTGGGAAGGCTTGTCCAAATCCCACATTTAGGGCGGATTTAGTGAAGGGTGAGAGTCACACCCACTTCACCTGCCATACATCCTGGCCACTTTCTATGTGCCATGTTTCAGAGAGGGGACACTGTAAGGAGATTCTTTTCATGAAAAGTCACTCTTCCAGGTCTTCAGTGAACTAGTGAGAAGACAGGATGGAGCCTGGTTTTGTGGGCCACAAACTACACGTGGCCCTCAGCCAACATTAGCTCTCAGGTGCCCGCTTGTCTGGTTGTCCTGGCACTGACAAATAGTGGTCCTGGGCAATTGCAAAGGTAAAGAGCACAATCCTGATCTGTGAGTTTGCAATTCATGCTTGTTCGCTACAGGACGTGCACTTTTTTTTCTTATTTTTTTAGACACACTCATAGAAGGCTGCTCCCTCACTCTGTAAGTTGTCCCCTCCTCTCCTCCGGCTGCTCAGCCACTAACACATCTGTGTGTGTGTGTGTGTGTGTGTGTGTGTGTGTGTGTGTGTGTGTGTGTGTGTGTGTGTGTTTTAAGGCCAACATATGTGATAAAAAGAGCCACAGTTCCTGCTCCTATGGCAAGGTCATTCATGTGACTTTTTTGTAAGCAGAAAAAAAATGTCCTGGAACCAGAATCAATCAAAATGGGGTTTAAACCCCAGTCTCCTCGATGCAGCAGCCCTGAAAGGCCACACTGCCCATGTGGAGCCCAAGGGGGTAAAAGCCCATGATATAGTATGTCTCTGATTGCCCACATCCTTCAGAACACCTCCTTTCTACAGGAACTGTTCAGTTCCCAGTGTGGTGGGTTTGGCTACTTGCCCTTTAGTTCTCACACACACGTATATGTAAAGGTCATGCATGTGTGTGAATGCATATAAATAACACGGCGCTGCGCCCGAGGTTCCCGAGGCAAGTCATCTTTCTCTAATACTCACCTCTGGGAATAAAAGGCTTGTGACACGTTTAACCCATTTCTGTTACGAAAAAGAAAGAATGTAAGGTGGCCATAAATATTAGATACAGACACTAGTTCAGACCGCTGCTGATATTAGATGTAACTATTAACAGAGTGAACTATATATAAATAGCACAGATTGCCCAAAACAGACACCCTGTTCTGCTGTTGGGAGGTTCCTAACGGGGTGTCCCACCAGGTAAGCTAATCAAGGCAGGGGACCCTCGACCGTCCCCATGCCCAGCAGGGAAGGATTAATTAGTATATGGTACAGCACCCAGTGGGGGAGAGAAAGTTCAGTTTGAAAAGGACACTTAAAGATGCTGGGAAACGTGCATGATATAGACAAAGAGATAAAAGGTTATGAAGTGATGAAAATTATGATCCCTTGTTTTGTTTTAAAATTATATAGAAGAGAGACTGGGAGGCTAATCTATTAAAATTTTGATGGTTATCTTCAAGTGATAGATTGCAGAAACTTTTTTCCTTTATAATTTGTGTGTTTCTCCCAAATTTTCTACAATGACCATAATTTTACAACCAGAAAAAAATTTTTGAATAAAGCAAGAGTGGTTTGACATCAAGGTTACGGCTTTCCCCCATTCCTCCCCGCCTCCCTTACTTGAGTACCAAACTCTCAGAGGGGGCAACTGTGGGCCAGAGAGCGTTCTTGCAGGGTGCAAACTGCACACAGAAAAAGCAGGCGACAAGCTTCTGTCTTAGGACTTAGCTAGTCTGGCTCTAGCGTAAAGATTTCTGCTTTCCAGGTTCATTCCCATTCCCAGTCCTCGTGCTTGGCACCGGCCCTAAGAAAATTGATTTCTTCAAGGCTGCTCACTTCTGCCCCAAGGCAGAGGTTGAAGTGTTGTTTTACTCCATTCCCTGCTATCTGAAGGGCAAGGTCATGGCAGCTCTGGGTACCAGGACACTCTTTTCTGATTTAGGTGACCACTGTTCTCCCCCATCCACTCAGGAGAGCCCCTGAGCGGTGAGTTGTTCAGCATCACTGAGCCTCAGTTCCCCTCTGAAGATCGAGGGTCATTAAACCTACTCTCGGGGCAGTATAAAGGTTGGAGATAGGGTACCTACGGAGCTCTGCTTAGTGCCTGGCATTTAACAGACACACGGTCAAGAGCAGCTCCTATTAGGGTAATGATGCGGCTGCTGATTCTTGGTTCTCCCTTCCAGAATTTGATCTTTCTCGAAAGAGGCTTCCACATTTCTTTCTACGTTCACCTCATCATGCTCCAGCAGCCTCCTGAGCTCAGGCACTAAATTATATTTCCACTCTCCTGGGTCCTCTTGGGAAGTTCACCTGTAACCTACTGTGACTTTGGACAGGTGGGCTCCCAGGAGGGAAAGTGAGGCCAGAAGTAAACACAGGAACCCTCAGGGCACAGCAGCCCTTGGCAGCTCTGAGATGCCTGTTGTTGTTGGTATGAAAAGTGCTAATGCCTGAGCTATGCAGCTGCGAGGGGAAGGAGGAGCTGCCTTCCTTGGGGCAGAAGGATAAATCCACGTTTGAAAGGCGAGCTAACGTCCTTGGATAAAATGGACGGATTTTACCCTTCCAAGTTGGAAGGATTGAGATTCATCATAATATTTTTCTAAGACTTCAGGGTCTCCAGTGTTAACTCTGGGACTGTGAACCATGCCATAAGGGATGTAAAATGAAGGAGAGATTTTTTTTTCCACTCTCGAAATAGCTGCCAAACAGACAGATTCCACCCAATGAGCACTCTCATGCTGCCAACAGAGCATTGGATCTCATCGTGACCCAGGGGAAAGGGAGGGACCTGGAGCCAGGACTGGCAGAGAGGGGGCGGAGGTGGCATTAACTGAGAGCCTACATTGGGTCAGGCACTTCACCCAACATGATGTCCTTGAAGGTGCCCAAAACTCCCTTGTCATGGGCTGAATTGTGCCCCTCACCCACCTCCAGTTTATATGCTGAAGTCCTAACTCCCAGGACCTCAGAATATGCCTATGTTTGGAATTAATGATAGATAAGTCTTTAAAGGGTTGATTAAGGCAAAATAAGATCCTCTGGGGGGGCGGGCCCTAATGCAACATGACTGTGTCCTTATAAGAAGAGATTAGGATACAGACATGTCTGAGCACAGAGGAAGGACCCTGTGAGGACAACAGTGAGAAGTAGCCATCTGCAAGCCAAGGGGAGAAACCAAACCTACTGACATTTTGATCTTGAACTTCAGGCCTCCAGATCTGTGAGAAAAGAAATGTCTATTGTTTAAGCCCCCCATTCCATGGTATTTTGTTACAGCAGCCCTAGCAAACTGATACACCCCGATGCACATATTATCCTGACTTCACAAATGGGCAAACAGGTGCGCAGAAGTAGCCTGGGTGGGGTGATGTAGCTGGTAAGTGGCGGAGTCCATCATGAAACCAGGTCTGTTTGACTCCAAAGCCCAGTCTCTGTCCTCTACACTAGCTGGTGAAGAGTGGGGGCTCTGGAGCCCGTGTCCCTGGGTTTGAAGTCCAGCTCTGTCATTTCCTGGCTCTGTAGCTTTGAGCAAGTTGCTTAATTTCACTGTGCCCGGGCTTCCACATCTGTAAAATGGAGCCACAGAAATGCCTACTTTATCTGCTTGTAAAGGGGATTAATGAATTTTAAAATGAGCTAATACGTATATATATATAAAACGTACACTTGACCCTTGAATAATGCGGGGGTTAGGGGTGCCAATCCCCCACACAGTCGAAAATCCTGGTATAACTTAAGTTAGCCCACCGCATAGGTGGATTCCCACCTGGGAACTGAAAATACTATATGACATATGGTTCTTGCTAATATTTGGGCTTTGATCCCGGTTCGTGACAGAGAACTCCTAGAAGCCTTGTGAGTTCCTGAGTGAGAGGGGCGTCTGACACAGCTGCTGATCATTCGGAATTTCCTGGATGATAGGAGCATCTTTTGTTCTAAGGAGGTGACTCTTAATGGGCTCCTGGATGGGGGCTGGTCATCAGCCAGACCAAGCCACAGTGGGAAGCTTGGAACTTTCAGCCCCACCTCCCATTCTCTGGAGAAGGGAGAGGGGCTAGGAGGGGAGTTAACCATTGATCACGCCTACGTGATTAAGCCTCCACAAAAACCTCAAAAGTATGGATGAACTTCGGAGAGTTCTCGGAGAGACACGGAGACGTGTCCATGTGTTGGGAGGGAGTCACACCCCAAACTTCAAGGGCTCGGGACCCTTCTGGACCTCACTCCGTCTATCTCTTCATCTGGTTATTCATTCATATCCTTTAATATTGTTTGTAATACACAGGTAATTTTGTGAGGAAGCTGTTTTCCTGGATTCTGTGAGCTGCTGCAGCAAATTAATTGAACCTGAGTAGGAGGTGGTAGGAACCTCTGATTTATGGCCAGCCAGCCACTCAGAAGCACGGGTAACAAGCTGGATTCGCAACTGGCGTCCGAGGTGGAGATGGGTGCCAGTTTTGTGGGACTGAGCCCTTAACCTGTGGGCTCTGATGCTAACTTCAGGTAGATAGTGTCAGGACTGAATCCAACTGTGGGGCACTCAATTCTCTGTTGCAGAAACGGTCAGTGTGAGGGAAGAGCCCCCAAACATTCGGTGTCCGAAGTGTTGTGGGTGAGAATAGAGGAAAACACTGCATTTTCCTGGACAACATAAAATACTTCGTGCCTGACACACGGTGAGTGCCCAATAGATGTTAGCTAGTATTCTTACTGCTTGTTATTATTTCTACCATTATTATTCCTGAGGATCCTGAATAATCTGGTCCAAACTTCTCATTTTCCCAGAGGGGGAAATGTCTTAGAGCACAGGTGGCAAACACACAGCCCACGGGCTGAATATGACCCTCCACCTGCTTTATCTGGCCCGGCACCTTGTTTCTACCTGGCGGCAGCGCCAAGCTCTCACTTAACTGTTAAGGAGTAGCTACATTTATACAGTCCTAAAATTATATTGGGCCCTATGAAGGCAACCGTGAAGCTCATGTGGCCCCTGGTGAAAATGAGTGTAATATCCCTGTCTTAGAAAGTCTGCAAACCAGGTAATTAAGGCCTGGTCTGAAGTTCTATCAGTTGTTTTGGGGAGGCTCAAAGACAGAAAGGTGTGAATACAGAGTTTTGTTTCGAGTGGCTTTTAAGATGGGGGCGGGGTTGGGCAGTGAAGTCAAGTCGGGAGCTGGGAGGTAAGATACTGGACCTGTGTTCTCACGCTCTCCACCCAGCCACCCCGAGCATCACTGTGAGGCCACAAACACTGGTATGCGAAAGCACCTGGATGACAAAGGACACCGTGCCATGGTATTCAAAATGAAAAAGAGCAGCTCTTGAAAATCCTTGTGTGCCAAAGGGCAGAATACTGGATGCATCTCAGGTCAAGACCTGAAAAATCAAAATGCAGGAACATTCTAAGGAGATTAAGAAACATCAAAAGATTCCCACAGGAAAGCAATTAATGGATGTGGATATTAATAGGCCTGTAGGAGGCTGCTGAAAATAGGGCAAAACAGACAGGTCATGTGGGTGCTTTATATAACTATGCTGTTAGAATCCACCACAGGGGTCTCAGACCAGAGAGGTAGCCCCTGCCTAAGAGAAGAGGGGAAAGAGAAGCCCGCAGCTACGCCTGGTCATGGAGCTCCAGGACCAAAGAGGTCTGCAGCTGTTTGGCAAAAGCTTCGAGGGGTGTGTTCAACAAGTATTTATGGAGCACTTTCTGGGTGCTCTGCCTTTGCTCAGCACTGGGGTCAAAGTGAAGCCCGGTCTCCAGTTGGGGGCATGCGAGAGGCAACCACTCGGTGTTTCTTGATCTCTCCCTCTCTGCCTCTTTTACCTGCTCTCTAAAACAATAAATAAATCAACATAGGGAAGGCCTAAAGTGTGGAGAAGGGAGGGAGGGCAAGAGCAGATCGAAGATGAGTCCTGAGCCTGACAGAAGTGCAAACACTGAGGCAGGGGGGCCCTGGGAGAGAGACAGGCAAGCTCCGGGCTTGATCTTAGAATCACGCTGTGTGAAGTTACGTGACATCCACGAGGAGGCGTTGATGGGAGGTACAGACATTTGCTGAATGTTCACTCTGTGCCAAGTACTCTACAAGGCCCTGGAGAGAAATGATTAATAAAACAGATTCCCTGTCCTCAAATAGCTCATGCCCAGCCTTGGCTACATATGGGAATCACCTGGGAATCTGACAGCTACTGATGCCTGCATCCCGCCGGCAGGGAGTCTCAGTTAACTGGGCGTCAGGGTGTTTAGGGGCTCCCTGGGTGATTCTAAGTGCAGCCAGGGTGGAGAATCACAGCTTCAGAGCATTCAAAACTCTGCATCTAATCACACAGAAAGAGGAAGTGGTAAAATGACTCATGATCTTAGGCCTTAAGGATTTAGAACAGAAATACTAAAGCACCTGGGTGTAATGGGAATAATATTATTTGGATATTAAACCAATATATTTTCATCCTCAGTAGTCCCTGGTTCCTAGTTGTCCCTGGCTCCCTTATCAAGAACAGAGCCTGGCTGTCTCAGATTGTAGAGTTTCTCCCGTGACATATAGAAACGCCTCTTATGCCGATGGGGGAATGGAACCTAGATGACAGCTGACCCCTTCTCTAAAAGTCGATGCTCCAGTACAAGATGTAAGTCAAATACAACACAAGCAGGATGTGATCCACGCCAAGGACCAAGGAACAAAACCAAACTACAATGGGCCACTCAGGTTTCTCACTCCTGGAACTGGACTCACCTCACCCTTGAACTCGCTCTGAGAGCACACATTTCTCAACTTTCCTGGAAAGAAAGAAACCTGACAGCCAGGCTGAAAAAAGGCTGCATGTGCCAGGCAAACAACGCTCTGACTACACTGTGCCAGGTGCTCGCATCGTGCCCTCTGCAGAGCCAGCGCCCAGCACGGCTCAGAATGTTCCCACTCATGTTCGCCGTGGGCTGATGGGAAGGGAGTCGCCGGTTTTCATTAAGCCCATTTGGAAAGGGAGAGATGAAGCACCTGGAAGGTACAAAAAGGCATATCTGGGAGTGGCAGGGACCTGGCAAAAATGATCCTGAAGTTCAACCTCCGACTAAGCTACGGCTCTCCCACCCCCTGCCCCAAACTCAAACTGCATGTTTACGGTACCATGTTCCCCAAATTCCTCCAAACACCCCTCACCTAAGTATCAGCAATGAAACAGCCGGAATGTGGCAGACTGTACTTTTCTACCTGAGGACGGAGAACTGGCTGACAACGTTGTAGTCTCACCAATTCTCCGGAAGTGGCTGCAGATAAAAATCAAACCAACACTTCGCATTTCACCCCTGGCCGTGTCAGCTGTCCTGAGGAGACCTGTAAGGAGTATCAGATGGAGCTCCTGACCTCAAGGACTGCCCAGTAAGATTGAAGGAGTTTGGGTTTTGTCCCTTAGTCGGTGTAAGCCGCTTAGGGTTTCAGGGTGATAGGGTCAGGGCGTTTTAGCGATGCTGATCTGGCAGCATCAAGCCCAAGGGGCTTGGCCTGGTGAGCCACTAAACAAAGGGAGGTCGCTGATAAGAATCAAACCCCCGGAAGCCCAGACTGTTGTCAAATATGCTAGAGATGCACTAGAACATTCCCTGAGCCAGGGTTATGTTTAAATCAACAAGGGTGCCTGCTCAAGGCAACAGGAAGCAGGACCTCCTGGGGCTTTTCTGCCACAAGAGCTTAGGCCAGACAAGGAAGGGGCCCGGATGGCTGCAGGAGGACAGGTGGGCCCTTGTTTCCAGGCAACCATTCTAGACAGATGGAGATCACTTTCTCCTAAAGATTTCCAGTGAAAGGGACCCCCCAGTGCTCTTGAGGAACTTCCAGACTTGAGGAGTACTTTCCTGTGTTCTTCCCACCTCTGGCCCACCACAACGGGCTTCGCTCACCACAGAATGAAGAATCGCTGGATGACTCTTCCCTGTCACACAGACACCTGGGGCAGGTGAGGACTGTGAGTCAGACACGCCCATCTCCTTATTGCCCCTGGGACCCAGATGTGGAACCTTAACCTTCCTTAAGGCTTTCATTAAATTACTCCATCAGTTCAACAGATAATAATAATACATCTATGACATTCCGGGCATTGTACTAGGCACAGTGGTACATATAAAAGAACAATCCAGAGTCTCTGTCTTCAAGGGATGATTAAAGTCCAGAAGGTACTTAATACGATTCATAATGAGAGACAGAACATGACAGAACGTGAAAGAATCCAAGAGAAACAGCTGAGAAAAATGCCATAGGCAGCCAGGACGCTGAAGGGACACATTCCAAAGAGAAAGATTGGGGGTGGCAGATTCTGACGACACACCAAGAAAAACCTTGCCAATCTAATTACCCAGAAGTGAAGAGAAGAAACATAGGTGCATGGGCTCTGCGCCCCCCCACCACAGCCATCTACTGTGTCTCGAGTACCCTTGCAGTAACTGGGCGGCAGAGCCCCCACCCCTCTCCACTACGGGCTGCATGAGGGCTGACTGAAAAATGTATGGCCTGTGCCCGAGGGGAGGCAGTCTCGGCAGGCAGATGCCAGAGGACATCTGACTCAGGGTCATCTGAAATTACGTTCTTCCCTCACAGTGTGAAATCCTTGGCAGGTTTGATGCAGTGGGGTCCTGGCTGCAAAAGAGCCGAGTAAGCCTTTCTCAGCTGCACTGGGCCCCCTCGGCCTGGAGAGCATGGGCAGCCCGCCTGGTGATCCCTTCCTCAGGGCCACCCATAGATGTCAACAGCAAAGAACATCTAACACTCACGTGGCACCTTCAAAGTTCACTTTGTGCTTTTGCAAACATCTCTGATCCTCACAACATCCCTGAGGGGTAGGCGCTCTGGAGTTTTTCTTGTTGATAAAGGTTCTGTTGTATTATTTCCTACTGTGTCTAGTATCTACCCACCAGCACATTCCATTCAAATGATTTCTTTGGCTTCAGTATGCCTTCATTGTCCACCTCCACGGGAAGGACACTTGTGAAGGACAATGGTGTTTTGCCCTAAGAGGACTTGCTGTCCATCTGAGGGTCACACCTGGAGAGTTAAAATAACAATCAAGGAGCATCGGAAGGCGGTATTTAAGTGTGCATCAGATAATGGGCAGACATTGATGGAAAATGAGCTCACAGGACAGAGAAAGCAGTGGCCTGGACCAAGAAGGGAGCCACAGAGGTCCAGAGGGGTTTGCCTGGTCTCTGACACTTAGTAGAAACTCAACTTTTTTGGGAGGGGGGCAGTTGATCCTTAATATCTGTGGGAGATATGTTCTATAAACTCACTATGAACACTGAATTAGCGACAACCGAACCACGACTCCCAGGGGAAATACAGTGTTAGGTTCCTTCCAGCTCCTGGTCAAAACAGTGGCGTAGCCTCACATACATTTTGATGAATTTCCTCTTTCCTGGGATGTACTAGATCGTTGATTCATTGACATTGAACTCATGGTCAACAGCACTATAACCCATGCCCAGTTGAAGCTTTTCTAACACACCTATTTCCCCACAAGGCACATCACAGTCTTCTTGTGCTCAGGGACACTAGACACCCCTACAGCCCTACACTTGGGGGGATTTTAAACAGAGAAATCATCAACAAAAAGCACTGAAATGCACAGGAGTGGCATTAAATAGACCCCAGAAAGGATGCTTGTTTATACTATGACAGCTGAAACCAGAAGCAGAGCGTGGCCTCCTTGGGTCTTGGCTGGGAATGTACAAGTAGGGTGACTCGATTTTTTTGGCTGTTCCATCTGCACATGTCAGCGAATAGCAGTGAAAACACCATGAGGGTTGATGGGGTAGTTAAAAATAAATATTAGTGGGTAGGCAAATAGGCAAAGATGGAAGCCGTAAATGAGAATTGACTGTACTTTGCTCCAGAAGGGGTGTAAGTAGAAGCACTCGGGCCATGTCTGTGGAATTGAATTGAAACTCAGAGAGAGGTAGAGAAAATGAATGTGGAGGCTGACAGGGTGAGGGTGAGAAGCTGGTTCTGTGTAACACAGTGATGGAGGAGGCCTGGCCAGCAAGGAAGGTGGGGGCAGATGGGGGAAGACTGTGGATATCAGGATAAGGGAGTATGAGCTTCACCCAGCAGATTACTGAGAACCTAGCAAGTACAGAAACAGAGAAAAATAGGATTTCAGGACTCTGAAGCATGGGTCTGGAGAGGACACTATGGATAGAGAGGTTGCTACATGCAGGCAATCCTGCATCCCCAGGATGGCGATAAGAGGCTGGTGTATAGGGAGCAAGAAGAGGGAATGGCTTTGTGGTGTAAGATTCCCAAGTCTCAGTATCCATCCATAGGAACAGAGCCAGGATCCAGGCAGAATGAATGCTCCAAGGGCATTCTCCATCCCGTTCACCAGCTCCCTCCTGTGTGCCACGGGGCCATTTACATGCTGGTCTTCTTTACTAGCATTCACTGAAGCCCTTGATGTGCCCACATTTGCACATGCCTGATAATGTGCTTAGTCCTCACAACAGAGGTTGTTGTTATTTACAGATAGGAAACAGACAAGGTTAGGTGGAACTCTTAAAGTTCTCTGGGAGCTGACAGTCTGAGCCCTGAGGCTTCAGCCACAACCATGGACCTGGCAGCTCCTGCTTGCTCACCACTGAATCTCTGCACTTAGAACAGAATTGGGCATCTAAGTGACTTTAAAATATAAGCCAAACAACTTTTAGCTCTTACCTTCCAGGTGAGTGGCATTCGGTGCACCCAGAACCCCACAGAACTAAGCTCATACCCTCTTTTCTACAGTGGCTTCAACCAGGGCCAACTTCAAAGGCATATGAACTGTGCAGTCCCACAGCACCCCACCATGCTCAGAAGGACGTTGCACTTGGTAACGCTCTACTGTGGCCATCGTGAAATTCTTCATAATTTTCAAACAAGGGTCCTCCATCTTCATCTTGCATTGGGCCTCTCAAATTCAGCAGCCAATCCTGCTCCTGACTCCCCAGTCTCTTCTCCCACAGAGTGCTTTGCTGTTGGCCAAACCTGAGGACCAGAGACAAGTCTGTGCAAGCAGCCACTGCTTTGCTGAAAACTTTCCGTCCCAAATTAACACGTACACTTCTATTCTGGTCATGGAGCCAACTAAGGGGTGTAACTTAATCACACTGCTATTTGCTCAATCTCGCTGTAAACCATGTAAACGCCATGTAAACACCGTTGTCCCAGGAGCTTTCGCTGCTGGTGGGGAAATTAACAACACACGTCAAGCACCTGGGTGACTCTCGCAGGGTTCTGCTCTGATTTCTGCTCTCAGAACTTCTAACCCTGAGCATGCTGCCTTTCAGCCCTGAGTGATGCCCTCCTTTGAATTACTGAATATAAGGACCTACTCTAAAAGGTCCCCATAGATCAGAAAGAACAAAGCCAAACCATGAAACTCTCATCACATATTGTTCTATCCCTTCCTCAGCAGACTTACTCCTAAAATCTCTTTCTATAAAGTGTTTTCAAAAAGATTTTTTTAAAAATGGATCCTTTCCTCCTCCCCAGTTGAATCTGAATATAAAATGAAATTGAAATCAGCAGAGAACTCTCTGTAAGCCTTAGTTTATTAATCAAACAAATGGGTTGAACAACTTATCTACATTTAATGCCATGGAAAACAAAAGAGCAGGTGGCTGTTAGCCACAACAGTCGTGAGATGCAAATATCTAGCACTGTTGAGAAACACAGCGGGGTCCAAAGGAAGAACGTGGGTGGGAGAGAGGTTGGAGGGATTGTAGGGAAACCCTGATTCTGGCCCTAGTTCTGCTACTGATTGGCTTTTAGAATTGGGTTTATACCAATTCACTCTCTGGGCCTTGGTTTCCTCCTCTGAGAAAAATGCTGACAAAAATATTTGGTGATAGCGAGATTAAACAAGGCCATAGATCCAAAAAAACACTCTGTGAAACCTTAAAGTTTTCTTCTAAAATATAAGATGCTCCATGTTGCACGTACTTAATGGACCTTCAAAAGGTCTAGGTTCAATTCCAGCAGCTCCCACAGAAACTGCCAGGACCCTGGAAGGGTTTCAGGAGCCCAGGCGCCAGGGAGGCAAAATCACAATGCAATGGAAAGAATTTCCACTCCCCGTGGCCTGCCAGCCCTCGGCCTCCTAAAGCGATCAGATGCTGGATTTGGAAACAACCAACCCGATCAAATTCTTCACACTTCTAATTATTTCATGATTTGTACACATTTTGGCGGTTGCTTCAAGGCTGTTTTATTAATTCACAGATTTTCACTATTTTTGCCTCTCTTTTTCTTGCCAATTAGCTGAGCTAGCTGCAACCTGGCATCTGGGGAGAGCTACAGTGGGGACCAGGGCCCTCCCTCCTCCCCAGCCCTCACCACCAGGGACCTTACCTCAGAGTGAGACTCAGAAATCACCACCAGAGACAGATGGATGGGGGTGGCCTGGTGGAAGCTTATTCCCCAGTGACTAAATGTCTGTTTGCTCTGCTTTGAGAGAACACCCTGGATCACCTCTCCTGTGTCTAATGCTGACACCGCACATACTCCCAGCCCTGTAGCTCACACTCAGAATCTGACACCTCAGGGAGAATGCTGCTATCACCAGACTTGGTTCACTAACCCAGCGAAGATTCTTCCATGAAGCCTCACAAGATTGGAAGAGAGCACCCAATGTAGCTAGGTCTCTGGTTTGGCCTGTAAACACCATCCAAACCCAAGGCCAAGTGAGCCCCCACCCTTCCAAACTGGTAAGGATTGGGCTCAAGTCCTAGCACTCATGGGTCTCACCTCACCTCCCTAGAATGGGGATGGTGACATGGTCTGCCCTCCTCATCAGGTTACTGTGACAAAGAGTGATGAATGCTCGAAGTGCTAAGTACAGGCAAGGGACCATGATAAGCAGACAACTTTCATGTGAATGTACCCTCATAGTATGGTGTTTTGGCTTCATGTTCAAATCAGAAGGATCTCAAGGCCAGGTTTTGGTATGGAGTAGAAAACATAGCTGAAGCCTTTCCTTTCCTCGGGCCCAGGCAAACTCTGAAGCTAGTAGTAGAAAGCAGGAAGGAATGTTCTGGAAGGGAGTGTCTGTGGCCTTCCTAGGCCATTGCTATCCATTGTACCCCTCTCAGATGCTTTTTGTCAGCTTGTTGCTTTCAGAATCTCCCTTCAGAGGGAGGTCAGGGTGGGATCCAGCCAAGGAAACAAATCAGGAACTGAAATGGAAGCCACTTGGCCAAGGCTAGGGCAGAAAATGCTTAAGTACTGAGCTGGGATAGTAATGTTCTGCCTCCTTCCCTTCGTTACAGGGCAAATGAAAACACCCATTTGTCTGACAGATTGATGGGGGCCTGGGAATAGCTAGGAGGCTGGTTTCCCTGTGCACGGAGTACAGACAAGCTCCCTTAAAGTATAAATTATACCTACATGATGAACGACATCACACACTGATTAACATTAGCAAAGAGCCGCTTGGGCACAGGGTCAGGGAAGACAGGAAAGGACAAGACAAAGCCTCTTTCTGAATGTCGCTGAGACCTGATGCATGAGCAGCACCATGGACTGGGGCTGTGGTTCATTCTGCGAATTTGGAATGAAGCTCATTTTCTGGAATCTCTTGGGACCTCCAGTGAGACAGACCTTGTCTGGCCTGATGTTTAAACTGATGGAGGAGGGCAAAGACAGGGAAAGTGTGAGGAGGAGAAAAGGGAAGGGAAAGAGGATAAGAAGAAAGACAACAGATTCCCGTGGTGAGACAGTATGGGGATAAGCAGGCCAAAACTAATGGCCTTGATGGCCACTTGGAATAGAGACTATCGACCCATTAGCCACCCCAGAATCCTACCAGCTTCTAGTGAGGCACTTGGTAGAGGGCCATGAGACACAGGCTCTGTAGTCTGTCTTGTGGCTTAATATGCAAGAACAGTGGGCACCATGAAGCCCAATCCATCCACCAAATACTGGTTCAAGTCCACCTGTCTCAAGAAGCCTTCTCTGACTACTGGGTTCACTCACTAACCTCATAATCAGAGGAGGATTTACCAGGTGTGATGGTTAACTTTGTATCAATTTGGCTTAGACATGGTCCCTAGATATTTGTTCAAACATTATTCTGGATATTTCAGTGAAGGTGTTTTGGGGTGAGATTTTAAATCAGTAGACTTTAAGTTAAGGCAGATTGCCCTCCATAATGTAGGTGGGCCTTATCCAATCAGTTGAAGCCTTAAATAGAACAGGCAGACCTCTGAGCAAGAGAAAATTCTGCCAGGAGATAGCCTTGGACTTCAACTGCAGTACTGGCTCTTCCCAGGGCTCCAGCCTACCAGACCCTACCTGCAGATTTTGAAGTTGCCAGCTTCCATAATTCTGTGAGCCAATTCTTTAAAACAAATTTTATATATGTGTGTGTGTATTATGTACATATACACACACACACATATTATATTCGTGCTGTTTCTCTGGAGAGCACTGACTAATACACCAGGAAACTAATGCAACTTAAGCTGAGAGCGCCTCACTTGCAAGAGCTTCTTCCAGAATCCTTAGAGGGGCCCTAGCAGTTCCATATTTCTTCTTTTTAAGAGGGCTTCCAATATGGTATAAACTTCAGACCTCACCAGCCCTGGATGCAGCTCCATGCCCACCCTGGCGTCTCTGCCTTATCCTTTGCCTGGCCCTCAACAGCCCACCTTCCCACTGTAATTCAGGTGGGAGCTCAATGAAGGAGACTGTCCTACTCCTTGGCCTCTTCTGCCATCGCTGCTGCACATCTGTTTGCAGAATGTTGGCTCTTGACTCCTGGGGATTTGGGGGGAAGGAAGCTAGATAGGAGCTCTCAAAGAACATGGCCAGGGGCCCAGGAGAGGTGGAAAATAGGAGGCAAGGACGAAGCAAGGAAGAAAAAACTAGCCACATTTCATGCCCAGCACCTTTGCTCTCCCTTAGCATCCGGGATACTGGTCATCCGAGGCTCGGTGTTCTGAGGTCCCCGAGGCCAGCCGCCCCTGATGCAGACCATGCTCCTTCTCCAGCATCTTTCCCCATGCCCCAACTCAGCTCAGGGAAGCACAAAGCTGGCCGAGTTTTCAGGGCAGCCTACTTCAGCTTCTCACGCTGGTGTGCTGGGCAAGTGCAAATCAACTAGAATGTGAATCTCAGTTCCAGATATTTCCCATCTTCCAGGTACCCCAAAGAGTGAATTCAAATAGAATCCAATGCCACAGACCGAGGGAGGTGTGGCTTTCCGGCTTGGCCCAGTGCTTTGACAAAGCTCAGAGCTGATTCAACACTCTTTAAGTGGGCCATTTTCTGAACACATCAAGTTCTCTGAAGACCCCAAGGCAGCCAAAACTTCCCAGGAGGCTGTACCAGGAGGGTGTACCCAGTGAGGCCTCCAGGAAGGACACCTGCATATCTTGGAAGAGATTTGTCTTAAAACAGTGTTACCACCAACAATACCACCACCACCCCCTCCACCAAACTCCCAACTCAGAGCTTATTTCTAAAAAGCAACTAAACCAAGGTATAAAAAGTTAGATTTAGGCAAAAGACAAAGATGGTACTTATTCTTTACTTCATAAAAGATAATGTTTAAAAAAACCAATTACTACTTTTTTAAAAAATTACAAATCTACTATATAAAGATCGGATAATAAAGATAAGAAAAACAAACCAGAAGGAATAACCCTAACATCCCAGATCATCCTGGCTAACACTTTGGTAGCACCCTTCCAGCTGTTGCTGAATGTATATAAAGTCACGTCATAGAAGGAAAAACAGGATCATGCAGTATATACTGTTTTATAAGCAATACACCACCAAAACCTCAGTGAATGAGAAGGCTGCCACATCATTTACTAGCTCCATGGCATCATCACAATTTACTCATATGTTGACTTCCTTTAAATAATGCATTCTCCTAGAACCTTCAATAAAAATATTTGCAAATTAAAAAATAAAATAATGTACCAATCTCTAGGATTCTAACTAAGACATGGTAACTTGGCTGGTGCTCTTGTATTCTGTTTTCACTTGTACAATAGGCCCTAGAAAGATTGTATCCTCATTACAATCATTTGTTCTTTCACCATACGCGGGTTCCACGCCTACTACGTTCCCATCATCGTGTTAGCTCTGTGACAGGACAGCAACCTGGCACACAGACAGGTTTCTGCTGTGTGGAACAAGGAGAGGAAAGAGATAGTACAGAAGAAAACGGAGATAAACAAAATAAAATCAGATGTGGATAGGGCCATGAAGGAGATAAACAGAGGATCATTCCAGCTAAAAGCCCTCTCTGAAAAGATGTCATTTGGGCTTGGACCTGAAAGATAAGGAGCCATTCATGTAATCTGCTGGAGGAAGAGTGATCCAGGCAGAGGAAACAGCAAGTGCAAAGGCCCTGGGGCAGGAAAGAGCTCGGTATACTCAAGAAAGAGACTAGTGGGGCCAAAGCAAGAAGAGTAGTGAGGAAGATGGTTGAACAGGCAAATCATGCAGAGTCTGGTATGGAGCAGTAGGGAGTTTGAACTTGATTCCAGTGTACTGGGGAGCCATGAAGAGTTCCCAGGGGGAGGCAGTGATGCCTAGGGGAGTGATGTGATCCAATTAGCATGTTTACAAGTTCCCTCTGGTGGATTCCTGACATGTGAAGAATGTATTGGGGCAGGGAGTGGGGAGCAGGAGTGAAAACAGGGAGATCGGTAAGGAGGCTTCTTCAGTGATCCAGGTGGGCGAGATGGTGGCCTGAACTTGGATATCAGGGTCCAGGTGGAGGGGTGGAGAGAGATGCAAAATGCCTTCTGGAAGTGCAACTAGTAAGATTTGCTGATGGATCAGCTGTAAGGAACAAAAACAGGAAAAATGAAAGGAAGATTCTGCTTCTCTAGCTTACCTGACTTGGTATTTACGGTCCGGCGTACACAGGCGGGAAAGTCCAGGGCACAGGCAGATTTAGGAGGAGTCTAAATGAGTTTGTTCAGACTCTACACTGCAGCACAATGTCTATCATCCTTTGGAGGTCTTTCTCCTCTCATCCCCTCCACTCCAAGGACATTCGTGCTTTAATCGCTGAGAGCTGCTGGTCCAGGGATTAGCCACTTCCTGACCTGAGACTTCAGGGAACTGACCTCACTCCATGGAGATTTTCCCCACCTCTGACCAAATAAATAGAATAAATGCCCCTTCTTAACTCCTACAGCTCTCTCAAAGGCTGGGAAATGATGCCCACAGAGCTATTTCAGCTCCTGGAAAGGAGGCATGCTATAAATTATTTTGTTTCCTTAGCTGTCTCCCAAACGAACTAATAGTTGTGTGCACTGGAGATATTTATCTTACTCCAAAGGTTTTGTCTCTGATAGAAATCTTTGGGGAACAGTATCTGGAATGATAGCGTTTATCTGACTGTACAGGTCACTGATTCCTCCCCAGTGGCCATTAAGTGGCTTGGGGACGCTGACATTCACGCTCCTTACGAACGACGCCCATATTGGAAAGCCCAACCCCATCTACTTGACAATTTGTGGTGGCGGCTGCTTGACCATTCGCAAAATGGTCCTTCTTGGCGTGGAAAATTGTTGTTCTTTAAACAAATGCTGCCATTCCAAACCTACTCTGCCTGTCGCAGCCACAAGGCAGGAGCCCAGTGCCATCCGAGAGTGAGCTACTCTCAGTAACATGTCAGCCTTTTACGTGCTGGCCAAGTAACCCTTCGGGAATGAAGGACTTATTGCCATGGCCACAGGGGTGTGACCCTCACTGCCTTGGTGGAATAGAGGTGACACCCAAGGACAAAGTGACCTGAGGGTATAGAGGCAAGTTGGAGCAACTCTGAAGGACCATTTCAGCTGCCAGAGTACCCAAAGTGTCAGCCAAGGCTATCACTGGGGTATCCTCAGTCCCGCTTCCCTCTTTCTCTATTCCCAAGACACCTCTCTAACAAATGCTCTTTACACTGACCTTGTCACAGAGCCTGTTTCCCAGGGAGCCCCACTGGCCACTGCCTCTGCTGTGTAATGCGTGGGGCAGGCCCCCAGGGGAGACGGGGTTGGATCCTGCAACTGGACCCTGGCCCCTCCCATGGACTACGGTGTAGGTAGGGAGAGACCTGCTTGAAGTACCCACACTACCCTATCGTGCATAACTCCAGTCCTTTCAGGGCCTGTCTTCTCTAGAGGACAAGTCCCTCACACCCTAGGCCAGACCCAGGACTCATGGCTTCTCTCTCCTCCTACTCTTGGGCTCACTTTCCATCTGTCTCCTTAATTTGTGGCCTCCCCTTATAGTAAAGTCCACTGAGATCACAGTGAACTAGAAGGGCTGTTACTTAGTATTATGAACGAGGCTTGTCTCCTCAAACAGGCTGTAAAGACCAACTGCAGAGACTGAAGTATCTCTCATGCCCAGCCCAATGCAGGGTATAAGATCTTAAATGGCAGTTGCTATCACTAATGGTGATGAGTAGCACACAAAACACTGGCACGTGTGCACACTGAGTGCCAAATCAATGGTACCAAGTATCATGAAAACTTGGAAAAGGAAGAGATTGAAGAAACTCCAGGGAAATCATAAGCAAAACTTTTATAATAACTAACTCAATGGGGATGATAGAGATTTCATTTCTGGGGAAAATTTCGTTCTTGATAGCACCTCTACTCTGACTTATTAGCAGCTCAATTTTCCAGCTCATCATTCCTTTTCCTACCATTTGGGGTCCTCTCTGTGCTAATGAATAGCTCTGGAGAGAAAGAAGAGTCAAATCTCAGCTCTTCGTGGAGAGTCAGCCAAAATCGATGGCTTCATGGCCAGTCTGGGCTCCCGGTGACTTCTCGTTCCCTGACTTACTCCCTTGCCCCCAAGCACACACCCACTGCCTCTGCCATTAGGATAAGTCCCATTTTTCTCCCTCGCATTAAAGGCTTCCAGCTCACATAGATGTTTCCCAACTCTGGCTCCCCACAGCACCATCTATTTTTAACACACATTTTAGAACTTAAGGACACATTGTTTTTGTCCTCTAGATGCATCCTGTTTACATCCCCTTTCTTCATCGAGGTGAGGACCTGAGAGACAGACATCTTCTGTTTTTTGTCTCCATGTCAGGAAGGCAGTGTGATGAGAAAGAACACAAACTTTAAAGTTGGAGGGTTTGAATCTCAGCTTTACTGTTTACAAACCAGGGAACTTGGGTCAAGCTACTTAGCCTTTCCAAGTCTCAGTTTTCTCATCGAGAAAGTGGGGATAATAGGACCTTCTTCATAAGGTTGATGTGATTCAATGGGTGAATGTGTGTAAAACACTGAGCATAGTGCCCAATGGTATAACCATTATTATGACATACTTGATGAAATACTATTAAATACTATTTTTCCTCTTCTATAGTTTTTGAGGGCCCTGTTTCCTAGCAAATCAAATGACAAAGAGGCCACTTGGCTCAAAAGAAATAAAAATAAGATCAAGTAATTATTAGGTTGATAGTTACCCAAATACATGGGTGACCTCTCCAAAGACAGAAGAGAAGGTAAATAGATGATTTGATAGGGGCTGGGCATTGGCAAAATATTTTTCTTTCTGTGTATTATTGTAATATCCTTTGCGCTGTACTTTTTTAAACAAGAGTATTCAATGATCTGCATATTTAACTGTGTAGCCTCCCTTCCTTCCCTCCGTGATTATAGGCAGACAGGAAATTTCAATTACCCAGAATGATCCAGTAAACGCAGGAATCTCAGATCCTGGGCCATAGGGAAGTACAACAGGCAGATTTCACATCAGACTCGAGAGAGAACTACAAATCTGTATTTTATTAATCAGTTCTTAAAGTGATGATATGCTCCCAAAAGTATGAGAAATTCTAGAAAGAACCCCAGATTTGGAATCAGAAGGTACAAGTTCTAGTCTTAGTTCCATGGCTGTCTTTCAGCAAGTCCTGTGTCCCCCGGGTCCCATTTGGCTTTTCTACTATAATGCTTCCAACTGGATGATGGTTAAGGCCCCTTCTGAAAGGAGAAGGGGTCATTCGCATTCCCCACTGGGAACCCCTGCCAAAGGGAAAAAAGTTGGCCAGAAAGCCTGGATTCCTGAGGATAACTAAATAATCTTTGGGACAAATAAATATTCAGCAAGTGATTGGGCTCAGCAAAAGTGAAGGGCATGACTCCTGTTGCCAACCCAAATAAAGATGTTGCCCAGCCTGCATTTCCTTGGGAGAGTCAACACCCCAGTTCTGTTTGGAGGCGGTGACCCTGGAGCACAGTCCAGGGTCCCTGCTCATTCCAAGCTCCCCGTGGTCAGCCCAAGGTTTTGCCTTCTCTGTCACCAACAAGGCAGACAGAAAGGAGTGCAGAGGAGACAGCGAGAGACACATCAATCTGCCTTATGGTTCTCAGTTTTGCTAAAAGGATAAAGTAGTTAAAAATAATGCCTAAAGGAGGTTTCCTTGAGTCTGAGTATGACACTGCCTTGGGGAAGGAAGGATTACTGAACACACCCAAGAAGATGGGACATTCATCAATGACGATTGAGATTTGCTTGTCTTATTGGGTGAGATAAGGATTCTAGGTCTATTTTAATGTAAACTCCTGAATTTTGATGATTCGGTTCATGTGCCGGGTAAAAATCATAATGGCTCGTGGAAAAACAAATCATGGCTGGTCATTTCATTTTTCTGATGAAGGAGTGTCAGACATCATAACTGCAGACTAATTGGTATATGATACAGGATCTCACATACCTCTAGCTAGGAATCTCTGGCTGGATTATGTTCATCCAGGTTCACAGAAATTTGAGTCTTCACAATTAGATCCTTCAAATAATTCTTTCTTTTGCAGGGGGATGGCCAGGCAGGTCAGAGGCACCATGGTACATAAAGGATGATGAGAACTGAGAATGTTAAGACTGGAGATGGAGGTGAGTTGCCTTCAAATGTTTGAAAGGCTGCTGTGGAAGAGGAATCAAATTGATATAGGGTTGATCTGAAGGGTAAAAAAGGGATATATATATATATATATATATATATATATATATATATATATAATATATAAAAAATCTCAGAAACGCTAGTTTAGGGCACAAGAGGAAAGTTATCAGGTATGTTGACACCCTTCTCCAAAGGAAGGGCCAACTCCTATAAAGCAGGGAGCTCCCTGTGTTGGAGAAGGAATAGCGACAACAGGTCCAGGATGACATGAGGAAGTCTGACACTGGATGAAGTCTGAGTGTCACTCCAGTGTGAAGATGTGAGGATTCTATAAACAAAAACAGTTACAGAGCCAGAAAACAAGATGAGTGAGGAGTGGTTCAAGGTCTATGGTTACCCGTTGGAGTAAAGATAACAGGACTGTTCTGGAGAGGACTTGAAATCATATGAGTGAGCAGATCAGAAGTCCTGTCCCATTGCTTCCATTTGATGCTTGGTATAACTACAAACTGACCCAGAAGGACACTGCAGCCAATGACCCCCAAGCCTTCTCCGCACCAGGACCATACAGTTCAGCAAGACAACTTCATCAGCTCTGCGCCGGGCTTTGCAATAATAAGACCCCCTTCTGTGGAACCACTGAGAGAAACTGACTGGAGTTTGTCAAGGGTTTAACAAACTGGAATAAGTAGGAGTCTAAAATCAAAGGCAGTTTAATCCCTGGAAAGTCAAGTTTGACAAAAAGTAATATCATGGGGTTTTCCGTGGGCTTATCCTTCTCCTTAACTGTTTGAAGGGCTTTCAACTCGGTATTTTATTTCCTGCCATGTGCAGCATAAAAACTGGAATCATTTTTCTCCTTGATTTAAAAGACCAAAGTTGTTTTCTCTGTGAGAAACAAGTTCTTTCAATGTTGCCTCTGAAATTACAGAAACTACAGATTAGTTAGGTTTGAATTGTTTTAGCCAGAACAAGCTAACTCTGAAGTGCCTTGTCGTGAGAGAACCTGCAAAAATCCAACAGCAAGAGAAAAACCCACTGAGGAGCATTCACTTGATAGAAGAGCCCCTCATCCAGCACAGTGCACAGAAACACAAAGCCTTGGGCCTGAAGCCTTGGACTTGAGGTTGATGGTGGGGACAATGACAGTAATCGTGCCCACTTATTAAACCTGCCTTTTATGCTAGACTCACCAATATAAGCCCTCTCAACTCTATTGCCTCATTTCAGCCTGAAGACAATCCCAAGAGGTAAATAATAGGAGCAATATTTTATGAAAGAGGAAACAATATTCTAGAGGTGGGGCTCAGGAAAGCTAAGTTCCTCAGCCCCAGTCGTCACAGAAGGCAAGCGATGGGGCCGGGGTTTAAAGCCAGGCAATCTGACTCCATGCACTGTGACCTCCACAAGGCACCACAGTGTCCAGGCATTTTCAGACTTTCTTCTCAGCTGTACCAGTCCCCACGCCCCACAACCAATAAAAATAGAGATGGCATGACTAGTACATAGGAAGAAGAGTTCAGAGCCAACCCTCAGCCCCTGAAATGACCCTAAGGAACCCTTGGGACCCTTGGGACCCTTGGAACCCACTTTGTAAGCCAGCAGTCTCGTAGTTCAAAGCCCTCATTTTACTAAAAGTGAACTGAAGCCAAGAGAATCTCACTGACTCAAGCTCACTTGACTAGGTTATGACTGGTTGCGGATCTGAACCCAGGTCAGTCCCCCAACCACCTCTGCCAAGTGTCTTGAGAGAGTTAGGAACCTCAGCTAAATGTTTCAGGTAGCATCTGGCCTGCAAGGTGCTTAAGACCATCCAAAGCTCTTCCCTACATGTCTGTTGTTTCGGTGAATCACAACTAAATGTGGGCAACCCTGTATCCTTGAATCTGTATCCATGAATCTAAACTGTCATCCCTCCTTCCAAACTTGTGTAAAAAATATACACCTGTGGCCAAGACTACTGGTTCTCACCCAAGTTAGGTTCTCCCTTTCTCTCATAGAAACATCATTTTTAGTTGGACACGAAGACACCCAGGGGAAGAGTACATTTCTCAGCCATCCGTGGACAGTGGGATGTGCACAGAATTGATCTGTGCAACATCACGGTCAGACCCTTCAAGAGAGGAGCCTTCCCTCTTTTTGCAGCTTCTCCCCTTCCTTCTGGCTGATGTGCAAATATGGTGGGCACCATCCCAAGCCATTCAGTTGAGGGCACCATTTTAGGGAAGGGGAGCAACAAGACAGAGGGAGCCTGGACCGTTGGCTGTGGAGCTGGCATGACTTCATGGGCTACTTAGGCTTGCAAGGTTATGTGAGAAGGAAATAAACTTCTATATAGTTTAAGCCATTAATACTTGGGGCAGCCACCACCCCTCAGGCAAGAAGGACACATGCATGGAGCCCCACTTCAGAAAGCCCTAGATTGTCACACACACAATTATTAAAGGACGGGGGGCCCTCCAGTCACTTAGGACCCGAGGCTGGGCACCAACATGGTACTACGGTACCTGGAACAGTATCTAGCATCACTTAAGCCCCAGGGAAACCTTCCTCAGCTCTTGCTTTAGTCCTCAAAGCTAAAGGCCACTGTGTCCAAATGTTGTGCAAGACTGGGGACTTTGCCATTGGCGGGATCAGGGACAGATGTAGCTTCAGAGCACAGGGAGAAGATGAGCAGTGCCAGCACTTGCGTATTAACTCATCAAATCCTTCTTCACAGACAGCATCAGTGCGACAGATTTCCGCATAATGAAGAAGCAGTATCTCCCAGAAGGGCAGAAGATCCTTTCATTATTATTATTGTTATTCTGCTTCTCTTCATTTTCCAACTCCTGCCTCCAGCAGTACCCCTGGATTAGTGTGGTATTTACGAGAGCTGCATATGGAAGTGGAGAAATACTTTGCAATATTAAACAATTCAGAGAAGGCTTCTGCATACACATTTGTGCAGGTCTAGAAGTAACATATGTGAATTGTGATCCTGATTCCTTACACTGGCAATTAGATGGACTTTAAAAGCTACAACTACAAATAGTTTTAGTTTTATAACAATGTTTAATAAGACTTTGAATTAAATGTTCAAGAAATTAAATAACATTTCTGCCTTATTTAGACTATTTAAATTTAAAAATTGATAGTCTACAGTTTATCTGGTCACAAAGTGTATACATATGTAAAAAATTCACCAAGCTGTACGTTTAAGATTCATGAGCTTTACTTTAGGTAACATGCTTCGATCTTCAAAAATCTAAATTAAAAAGAGAAGATGAGCCTGGTCAGGTGGCTCAGTTGGTTGGAACATTGTCCTGTGCACCAAAAGGCTGCAGGATCCCTGGTCAGGGTACATACCTAGGTTGTGGGTTCGATTCCCAGTGGGAGCACATATGAGACAACCAATTGATGCTTCCCACATCAACGTTTCTCTCTCTCTCTCTCTCACTCTCTCACTCTCATCCATAAACATATATGAGTACTTGGGTGAGGATTAAAAAAAAATAAGGAGAAGCTGAGGGGGATGTGCCGAGGGCTCTGTGTAAAGAGCCCAGCCCCATTCCTGCATAAGGAGTCAGTATTCTTATCAGGGGAAAGTGAGGTCAACCCTGGGATCACCTCAGAGGGTCCAGCATCAGAGTCCTCCCCCTGGCTTGCCACTGAGGAATGCTACCATTTCCTCTGGCCACTTTATCCTTCTCTGCAGACCTTGAAGTTTAAGTGCTGCTTTACTAAAAGGTGTCCTGAAGTCTTCCTTGAGGGCAGGGAACAATGTCACAGCTGTCAGAGAGATGGGCAGCTCTCCCGAGGGTAACATCTGCAAGGTTACACCCTGGCCCAGGCTGGGATAAGGAGCTCAGTGACAGCTGCCAGCAAAAGGTCAGCTCTGTTCACGCACCTGGTGGAGGTGTGTGTGGATGCACCAAGGACTGCTCCCCAGGCAGATTCTCTGTTGCAAACTTTCTGCAGCCACGAGCAAGTAACTCTGCTGGGTGTCCTCTTATCTCCACATTCATTTTTTAAAATGTAGGAAGTGGCACATTACTGGGCTCACTGTGGGAAGATGATGCCGAGGAAAAGCACAACTTCGGGAATGCCAGATGCCAGAGATGGCAGAATGCATAGCTTCCCTCAAGCACACGTGCCTTTGGAGAAACTGGGTCTCCAAGTCAGTACATGGGAGACTGGTAAGAAACCACTCTTCTTGAAAACCTCCTACTCCAAGCAGTGTGGATTTTTCTCCCTTCCCTGAACTCAAACTGGGAAGCATAGGTAAAAAGGAAAACAAAATTGCTTATATAATTCTTATTTGTTTACTTGCTTATTTATTCAATTCTCACCTGAGAACATGCTTATTGATTTTAGAGAAAGAGGGGTAAAAAGAGAGAGAAAGAAACATCGATGTGAGAGCGGATCATTGATCGGTTGCCCTCTCATAAGCAACCAGACTGGGGACCAAACCTGCAACCTGGGTACGTGCCCTGACCAGGAATCAAACCCACAACCTTCCCGTTTACAGGACGGTGCTCCAACCAACTGAGCCAACACTGACCAGGGCTGTAATCTCATCTTTGATTAGGGAAAGGCCTCATTTTGATGAAAGAAAAAGTTTCCATGACACTAAATAAAGAAATTTAATTAAGTAGGCTTTCAATAGGGGCTACGGAATGACGCAACGGATAGTATCTGCAGTGGTAGCTCTTCAGAAGTCGCAAGAATGCATTATGTGTCTTCTTATTAGTGGGTCAAATAGAATTAGGCCATTGCAACACAAGACTGGTTGGTGGTCAATTATCTGCAAAGCCAGCAAAGACGACAGTCATAGCTTGCTCAGTGCTTTGCCAGGCCAGGAGGGGGCGTAACACAATTTCTCAAGACAGTTCCAGAATGTAAATGACTTCTTCCCTCCAGAGAACATGGCTGAGAATAGAAAGATGACAACATGCCTAGGAGACAACTAATGGAAATACACAAAACCGTGACAGAGAGTGATTTCTGAGATCTGCCACCCTCCAAAGGGGCCATCTTTCTGTGAGTGTCCGAACTGCCAACCCAACCCAACCCTCTGGCTATTTCCATCAACCTCCTTCCTGGCTCAGACCAGCACTTTCCTGGAAGCAACACTCTTCATTTTCACCCTGCCGACAGGGCCACTGTGGGTCATGTCAAAACAGCCCACACAGCCAAGAGCAGCGATCAAAGAGGAGAAGGGATAAAAGGAAAACGTAATGCAAAGACCTGAGCCCAAGACTGTGCCCAGAGCTTCAGAACTCAGGATTCAGAATTAGAAGACATGGGCTCCAGTGCCAGTTCCCACACTTAACCCTTCGTGAGATTGTGGGCACGCTGTCTCACCTCTCTAAGCTCTCCCGTTTCTGAAAAATGGCTGTAATAACAGTACTCCAGCCCCGGGGCTGTGGGAAGGGGTTACTGAGACAGAGTCAGTAAAGGCCTCCGCAGAGTGCTCGGCACAGGGTGAGTGGTGAGCAAACGTTTGCTGCGATGATGGGGGCGAAGAGAACGCAGAGGGCAAAGCTTCATCTGCCTGGATGGGGCAGCATCATTCAGCAGAGAGAGGGTCTGCTGCAAGAGGGGAGGGCTCCAAAACCTCTGTGGCTGAACACTGCCAGGTTTCTATCTCATCCGTGCCTGTGCTCACTGGGGGTCCCACTCTGGCCGAGGCTCCACGTCCACGTGTGCCTCCATGGTCACCACACACCACGATCAGGGCGTCTGTCTACGAGTGTCACTTATGCTCACAACGCATTGGCCCGGGGTTCAGCAAACTGTCACCTGCAGGCCAGCCGCCATTCTTCCAAATGAAGTTTTACTGGAGCATGGCTACACTCTCTCCTCTCTGGGTCTCAACTTCAGCTTCTTCTCCAGGGAGCTGTGTGGCTTTGGATAAGTCGCTAACGTCTCTGAGCCTTGATCTTCTCATTATATAAAGTATCTACCTGGTAGGGTTGAGAGCACCTGAAGTGTTGATGTGTGCACAGTACCTGGTACACAGTAAGAGCTTAATAAATGGCAATGGCATGGCAGTAATGCCAGGCTGTAATGATCATTCTCCCGCTTAATGAGGAAGCACATGAAGAAATTCAAGGCCTTGGCTCTTGTCAGATCATTTATCACAGACTTTCAAATCCACTACCCATTTCCCAACTATGTGTCTCCGCGAAAGACGCAAATCAAAACGCAAGCTGGGTCAGGCCCGAGTCACTGGTGGGGCAAAGCCCCCGCTCCAGTCCACTCTCCCTTCCAGTCCAGCTGCTACTGAAAAGCCAAGGCAAACCTGAACACCGACCCCGGTGATAGTCTTTGCCACCCAAAGCGAGATAGTCCACAAGCCTTTCCCAGGTACCCCTAAAACATATCTGCTCTCCACTTAGCAAAACAACAGTGGCTGAGGCCTTCTACGGCAAGGCAAGAAGCAGAAGTTAAAAACAGAAGTCAGAGAGGGCTGCTTTTGGGACAGGCATCAGTCCCTTGCTTGGCTCCATTGCCCTCCAGGCTGTGCGTGTGTCTGCAAACCTCCTTCAGCTCCAGCAGGGGTCAGATGTGGGAGCTGTTTCCCACAGTGTGAGCGAGCGTGCATCTCCTGGACCGGGGGTATTTTACAAACATTAACTTCTGTAACACTGTGAAGGGGTGCCTTATTTATCCAGTACGATCTGGGTGCTGGGCATGTTAGATAAATTGCCTTAGCAAATGACAGAAGGATGCTTTATCACTCTCAGCACCTCGACTCTTACATTCACCACATTGTTGGAAGTTCTGAAGCTTATCACGTACTGTCCTGCCTCATTAACCAAAGCATGCTAAAAACCATTTAATCATCTCTCAGTAACTCAGGGCCATCATTAGAAGCACCAACCACTACCCCAGGCTTTAGAACAATGTCACTAATCAAGAACCACTGAGGTATGGGACTTTTTTTATCTTTTTTTCCCCTGATCCAAATGGCCCAAGAAGTTAGAAGTTCCCTTCCCTGATTTTTACACTTTTATGACTTCCTTCACTATCAGCAGTCACTTCCTGCTGCTCTGAGTACGCCGGCCACAAATTCTTTCTAATTTGGTGTTTCTAATCTTCTGTGAAGTAGAAAAGCAAATCGAACTTATTAGAACTCCATGTAAACCAATAGCAAGTAACCCTTACATAAGGACTGAAGAGGCTCTTTTATGAGTAAAACAGTGAATAAAGCACCCGTGTGATGAATCTGCCTGTTAGGACAAAGCTTTAATAATGAGAGAGCCCTGGCTGGTGTGGCTCAGTGGATTGAGCACAGGCCTGCGAATCAAAGGGTCACCGGTTTGATTCCCAGTCAGGGCACATGCCTGGGTTGTGGGCCACATCCCCCCTAGGGAGCATGATAGAGGTAACCACACACTGATGTATCTCTCCTTCTCCTTCTCCCTCTCCTCCTCTCTCTAAAAATAAATAAGATCTTTTTAAAAATTAAAAAATAATGAGAAGGAGAGAAACGATGAACACTTAGTGCTCACATGGTGCTGGGCAGTGTTCTAGGGCCTTTGCACGTATGAACTAGTTTCCTCCACAACAGGCCCATGGAAAGGACACTATCATCAGATCCACTCTGCAGGTCAGTCTCTGAGGCACAGAGAAGGGAAGACTAACCACATGGGGCTGGAGCGGAAGACTGAGTTCTGGAGGAGCAACAGCGTGGAATTTGCTCGTATGGTCATGGGTCACGGCTCCTGCAAGAACCCCAGGAATGGTGGCAGCAGGGGGAGCAGGAGGATGAGGAGGCAGGACACTGGCAGAACACTGGCATGTGTTTGCCTAACACCTAGGTCCCCTCTTTGCAGTGGCTGCAGGAGGAGGGCAGATGTGGGAGTCCCATAACTGAGGGCTTTAGTTGCTAAGAAGTCCCTAGTACAGCCACGTTTACTCCATGGAACAGAGGGGAGATGGGAGATGAAAGCCCACTGAGCTGGCAGAGCTCTGGGGTGGCTGACAACTCCCTGCCCTGGTCAGCACCACTGTGAGAACAGGGGGGCCAGGCTGAGGGTCCAGCCTGTTGATGCTGCCTGTGGGAGGCAGGGAAGGGAGGGGGGATGGCACTTGATCCCTCCACTTTCTGGCCAAATCCACCTGGTTCTTCTGGGAACTATCAGCAGCCTCTGGTTTAGCTGAGGACTAGCAGCCCCTCCCTGTGACCTCTCTGCCCACGGGTGTGTGACAGGATTTAAGCAATTCTTACATGAACTTCAGCCAATTGTCAAATGTTTATTAGCAAGCCTGCAAACACTGTCACAAGAACAGTTCCTGTAGCTCAGGAAAGTCCCCATCCCGGCCCTTTGACACCTCAGCCAGCACCCACTTCTGCTTCCAACACAGGCAGCAAGGTGTCCTAGGACCCCCAGGGCACCCAACTGCTAGGGCTTGCAGATTTTTCTACCTGCTTCATGCAGGAGGTGTCACCTGGACAATCGTCCTAACTTATCACTGACTGCCACTCATTACACAAGGAAAAGTCATTTCTCACATACCTTATGGTAAGTAAGCTTCACATATAGACTTAAGGACACCTGCAAGGCTGAGTAACTGTCTCGGGAATGTTGGTTCCTGATGAGGCTATATTAAATGCTAAGCACTTACCCTAGGGCATAAAGTGAAGTTAAGTTGTGTCTACCGTCTTGCTCCAAATTCTTATACAGAAATATTTTTAAAGATTTTATTTATTTATTTTTAGAGGAGGGGAAGGGAAGGAGAAAGAGAGGGAAAGAAACATCAGTGTGAGTGAGAAACACCCACACCCAACCAGGGACAGAACCTGCAAACCGGGGCATATGCCCTGCCTGGGAATTGAACCTGCGGCCTTTCATTTAGCAGAATGACCCCCAACCAACTGAGCCACACTGGTCAGGACTATATGGAAATATCTTACAGTAAACAATCACACAGACACTCCTGGGCACTAGGCTCAGGGGCAGGGCTGGCCATTCTGATACAAAAACAGGGAGTGGAATTCCCTGTTGGGGGAACCTATGGGTGAGAAATCCCCAACACGGAGACTTAGAGGTGGCAGAGTTCAAACATGGGTTCAGGGAATTTTAAGTTCTCCTAGATGGGTTTCAGGCTACTGAGTAGACCTTGAGGCAAGGAAAGCAGAGGTGGGGGGAGAGCAGAGATGGGAGGACTTAGGATCAAGTAAGTTAAACAGTTGCCTTTTGTCTTTGTACAGGGTTGTCAAGACCTACCTTATGTGCTAAAAGGCATGCTGACTCTGGGGAGATCTGCAGCATTTTTCAAATGACTTAGTCTATGGAATCCTTTTTCTACAGAGTACCTTAAGGGACTCTATTATAAGATAATTGAAGAAACACAGTATTAAAAAATATAGGGGATAAAGCTAGATCACACCAGCTAAGAAATATTGGATTGTTGGCTGGAAAGAAAAAAATTTTTTTTTCTTACTAGGCTAAGGTTTAAGATTCTAAATTATTGGGTCTTTTCCTCAGGATGGAGGGAAAACTAACTGAAGTGTCCCTGGAAATGAAGAGAACGTTCCCCATAAACCCTTCACACCGAGTGCCTGTGGGGGCAGCAGGGAGATGAGGAGGGTGTAGAACATGCCCAGTGATCAAGGAAGTGATGGGAAAAGGCAAGAAACCATATTCCTGGGCTTGAATTCCCATAGGTGTTAGCATGCAACGTTGCTAAGAAATAAAATCATCATATGCTAATGTCATAAAGTGGTAAACAGGATCTCCAAGAAATAGGGGGGAGCTCAAGGACAGACTCTAGCAGTGAAGGGGTTCAGCCAGTTCTGAAGACTCAGAGGCAGGCTGGGGCAGAGGCTGAGCCTGCATCTGGGAAGCCCACTCGGTGCACACCTACCCATATCATACGAAGATGCCCTGAAGGAAGGGAAAGAGGCCCTGCCACTTGGTTCCGATAGCTGGAGGGATGTCCCATCCACCAAAAGTTGTGAGTACAATCCCCAGGTGGGGCACAGCTGGGAATCAATGGATTGATGCCTATCTGTCTGTCTCTTTCTCTCCCTTCCTCTCTAAAATCAATAAATATATTTTTGGGTGATGACTTTAAAAAGAGAAGATGACAGAGGAAGAGGAGGGGAGTGGCAGTGGAAGAGTGAGAAGAATTGAGACTTTGGAAGAAAGAGTGGCATGTGTTTCAGAGGAGGGGACAATCTGGGTGGTTTCGTGGCCCCAGGGTCCATGCTATTGGTACACCAGACCAGTCTACTGCACCCCGATTTTTTAATCTTATATCCTCCAACCATGAACAGTACAAAAGCTTAAAATAACATTTAGTGAATACACTGATAAAAAAGTAGACAGGAATAAAAAAAAAACTATATATTCTTTAAAATTTTCCAAATGGTATGAAAATACTTTCCAAACGAAAGTGAACTAGTGCTTTTTTTCCTCAGTTTTAATCTCTTCTTCCAAAGAGGTCCTTTGGCACTAACATCAATCAAAAATGCTTGATGACAATTCCGTCATTCAGGATGCCTTTGGCGGCAGGTAACCAGAAACTCACCTCAAGTACATTCATTGGCTTAAACTGTAAGTACACTTACTGTTCCCCATTCCTGGAAGCCACAGCCATTGCCCTGAGATTCTCTGGGCTTCATGCTCCACTGGAGGTGGGGAGCTCCTACAGGTACAAATGACAAAGTCCATAGGCAGAGGGACCACTTCACCTCTCCCTGTTGTTTCTTAAGATGAAGAAGACTTTGCTCAGAAGCTCCCAGCAAGGCCACTCTCAGATGGGCTATTGGGGGTTCTCTGCACAGTCCTAAGCTGATCATAAGCAAGAATGAGTGCCCTTCAACCAACCAGATCCATCCCTACAGCTAGGTGGGGGGTGGGTCAGTTTCTCCTGAGATACCTTGTAGAGGTGGGGAAGAAGGTTTCTGAATAAATTGGAATTAGTTGACTAGAAGGAAAGATGCAAATGTATGTGGGATAGACAACCAGCAACAAATACTACAAATGCCACAAGCTAGTCACTACGGGAGACAAAACTATAAGTTACAAACTATTCTCTCAAAAACAATTAGAGTGTTATTGGGGAAAAGCATATAAATGGAAAATAATTATAACATGCAAGGCAGTGTATATTAAGTACCAAATACAATGCATTCCCCTGGACAGAAGCCAAGACAGAGTCATCTTAAACCAAACTCTGTTCTATTGGAAACCAAGTCGCATGGGCAGATACTGGAGTTTTTGAGAATGCAGACATTTCCTAATTAAATATCGTAATCCACTTTGCAGTCCTTAGAGAAATGTGTTCCAATTAGAGGTTGTATTGTAATATAATAAATAGATTAGAATCCAAGGCTATTTTTAACAGACATATTCTTTAAAATGATTTAGGATTATGTTCCACAGGAAAGCAGAAAATACAAAGTAAAATATCTGTGGAAAGTTACACTGAGCCTCTGTAGATAAGCTCTTTAGAAACACATCCATAGATGATGGATTTCACTGATACCTCCACTCTCAGCTATATAAATTTCAGCTTAGAAGTGAAGTGAAGACTGACAGGTTTCTAGAAAAACTTCTATTTACAGATCAGTGAAGTGAGAATTAGTGAGATCCTGCTATAATGTCTAATTAGGATTAATTAGCTAATGTTCTCAAAGCACAGAGCAAGGATGAAATGTAGTACCAAGTTGGACTGTACTATAGTAGAGAGGCTGAATATTAATTCTGTTCAAAAAAGATTCATCCAAATAAGATATGTAGATACAGTTAGGGTGCGCTAGACAGTGGAAAAATCTGGAAAACACCTCCTTATCCAAGTGATCAAGGTTAACATAATCAGTGATGTCTATGGATGTCTCATATCCACTGAGAGGATATCAGGAGAAGGACACTTAACCTCTGTGTTCTTTCTAAAAACCCCAGTCTGATCATGAGAACACCATCAGACACATCCAGCTCAGGGGACATGCTACAGGACTAGACTGTCAAGGTCATGACTAAACAAGGAAAGACCAAGAAACTGTCACAGACCACAGGAGGCTGAGGAGATATGACAACTGAGTATGATGTCATGCCCAGGAATGAATCCTGGAATACAATAAGGACATTAAGTAAAATCCAAATAGAGGTGGCATTTGTTTTTAAAAAGAGTCAGCTTTTAAGGCATGAATTATGAAGATAAATGTGTGTGGCAATTTTTAAAACAAAAGTCATCCATAAATTGAGAACACAATATCAAGTTTGCCTATGACTCTTTCAAAAGATGGAGTAATTAATTGATTTTTTTTTGTCCCATTGAGGAAGTCATGAAAGAATTCTTTCCTGGCTGGGCCACTGCTCAGTGTGACAGGAAACTTGGGAAGGCATTACTTAACATGTGAGAGAGGGCAGAGACCAGACAAACTGAGATGACCTAGGAAGAAGACCAGTAGTGACAGTTAGGGAATGACACAGGAGGGCACAGTTTGTGTGGGATTCTTGTCCTGAAGCTATGTGACCAAGGTGTGAATTTCCGGAGGGCAGGAGCTATTTCTTATTCACTTTTATAACCTCCATAGTGCCTGACTCGCAGTAGATGTTTAACATTGAAGTCAGTTAACTCAATTTAGAAGCTCAAGTTTCAAGGTCTAACATTTCTCAGGTGGTTTTAGCCAGGAGGGGAGGGACCATGAAGGATGGATGACTAAAGGTGAATTTTCAAACACAGAGTGACTGAAAAGGTTGATCTATGGTCCCAAACTCTACAATGTTTTTCTTTTTTCCCCAGGAGATCAGTCTCTCCAAAGAGCCATAGCAATGCCCTTCACTAGCAATGCTCTCTAATGTCATACTACTTGCATACATTTTCACAGCTCTGACTATTTAATATCTCATTTAACATTATCAATAATCTTGAGATAGAGAAACAGCATTAATCTAAATTTTCAGATGAGGACTTCACAGCCCAAAGAAGTGTCTATACAGAGTCAGGCTCAGATGGAGTCCCAGGGAAATCTAGGTATGCCTTCTCAAACAAGCGCCTGTCTGAGGCTTTAGATGGCATCTTCTTTAGTTTTTAATTTTAGGTAGAATTGACACAGATCTTAAGTATTTGATGTAACGACTATGTCCACCTATATAACTATCACTCCAATCAAGATACAGAACATTTCTGACTTCCAGCCAAGATGGAGGCATAAGTAGACATACTGTGCCTCCTCGCACAACCAAAAGAAGGACAACAAATTTAAAAACAAAAAACAACCAGAACTGACAGAAAATTGAACTGTATGAAAGTCCAACAACCAAGGAATTAAAGAAGAAACATCCATCCAGACCTGTAGGAGGGGTGGAGACAGGCAGCCGGGTGGAGAGGACTCATGGCGAGGCGGTGGCTGACAAACCAGGGAGGGCAAAGTGGTGGCTGGCGGACTGGGCGAGGTGGCAGATTGTGGACTAAGCAGTCCCACAGTTGTGTTCGGACAAACCGGGAAGAACAACTGGGGATCGAGACAGACCACACAACCCAGGGTCCCAGCATGGGGAAATAAAGCCTCAAACCTCTGATTGAAAACACCTGTGGAGGTTGAGGCAGCGGCAGTGGGAGAGACTCCCAGTTTCACAGGAGCGTCCGTTGGAGATACCCACAGGGCCCTAGAATGTACACAGACCCACCCACCTGGGAATCAGCACCAGAAGGGCCCAATTTCATTGTGGGTAGTGGGGGAAGTGACTGAAAACCAGCAGAGAGGTGAGTAAGCAGCTCTGCTCCCTCTCTGACCCCTCCCCCACATACAGCATCACAACACAGCGATGTGGGTAGCCCTAACCTGGTGAACACCTAAGGTTCTACCCCTTACTACATAACAGGCACACCAAGACAGAAAAAAATGGCCCAAATGAAAGAACAGATCGAAGCTCCAGAAAAAAATACAACTAAGCAACGAAGAGATAGCCAACCCATCAGATGCACAGTTCAAAACACTGGTAATCAGGATGCTCACAGAATTGGTTGAATATGGTCACAAATTAGATGAAAAAATGAAGGTTATGCTAAGTGAAATAAAGGAAAATGTACAGGGAACCCACAGTGATGGGAAGAAAAGCAGGACTCCAATCGATGGTGTGGACCTGAAGAAAGAAAGAAACATTCGAGCAGAACACAGTAAAGAAACAAGAATTCAAAAAAACCAGGACAGGCTTAGGAACCTCCAGGATGTCTTTAAACATTCCAACATCCGAATCATAGGGGTGCCAGAAGGAGAAGAGGAAGAGAAAGAAATTGACAACTTATTTGAACAAATAATGAAGGAGAACTTCCCCAATCAGGCAAAAGAAATACACTTTCAGGGAGTCCAGGAAGCTCACAGAATCCCAAAGAAGTTGGACCCAAGGAGAAACACACCAAGGTACATCATCATTACATTACCCAAGATTAAAGATAAGGAGAGAATCTTAAAAGTAGCAAGAGAAAAGGAGACAGTAACCTACAAAGCAGTGACCATAAGACTGTCAGCTGATTTCTCAAAAACCTTACAGGCAAGAAGGGGCTGGCAAGAAGTATTCCAAGTCATGAAAGGCAAGGACCTACACCCAAGATTACTCTATCCAGCAAAGCTATCATTTAGAATTGGAGGGCAGATAAAGTGCTTCCTAGATAAGGTCAAGTTCAAGGAGTTCATCATCACCAAACCCTTATTATATGAAATGTTAAAGGGACTTATCTAAGAAAAAGAAGATCAAAAATAGGAACAGTAAAATGACAACTCACAGTTATTAACAACTGAACCTAAAACAAAAACAAACACAAACTAAGCAAACAACTAGAACAGGAACAGAATCACAGAACTGGAGATCACATGGAGGGTTATCATCAGGGAAGTGGGTGGGGAGAGAGGGGGAAAAGGTACAGGGAATAAGAAGCATAAATGGTAGGTAGAAGATAGACAGGGGGAGATTAAGAATAGTATAGGAAATGTAGAAGCCAAAGAACTTATATATACGACCCACGGACATGAATTAAAGGGGGGGGAATTTGGGTGGGAGAGGGTGTGCAGGGCAGAAGGGAATAAAGGGGGGAAAATGGGACAACTGTAATAGCATGATCAATAAAATATATATTTTTAAAGTGATACAGAACATTTCTGTTATCCCAGATTGTCTTCTCATGCCCCCCTTCCAGTCCACTCCCATCCACTACTGACAAAGGCAACCACTGTTCTGGTTTCTATCAGCACATGTTACTTTTGTCTGTTCTTGAACTTCATACACATAGAATAAATTAGGAAGTATTATTTTTTCCTGGCTTTTTTCACTCACTAATTTGTTTTCGAGATTCTGTTGCATGTATCAGCATTTCATTCTTTTTTTATTGCTGAGTATTCTTCCATCTTCCATGATCATATGACAATATACTTATCCATTCCTAGTTGATGGAGTTGATTCCAGTTTAGGACTATTATGAATAAAGCTGCTATGAACATTCTCATATGAGTCTTTTTATAGGCATATGTTTTCCCTTCTCTTGTGTAAGGATCTAAGAGTAAAAGAGCTTGGTGATAGGGCAGATATATGCTTAAGTAAGAACTGCCAACAGTTCTCCAAGATGGTTGTATCACTTTACAATCCATCAGTATTGTATGAGCATCCCAGAATATTCCATATTCTTGCCAACATTTGGTATTGCCAGTCTTTCTGATTTTAGCTATTCTAGTGATTGTGCATAGTTTCTCACTGTGGTTTTAACTTATATTTCCCTTATGACAAATGATGTAAATCCCTTACTGGTAATTTGTATATTTTCTTTTGTCAAATATCTGTTCAAGGCTTTTGCCTACGGTTTTCATTGGGTTGTTTGTCTTTTATCATTGATTTGTTGTAGGAGTTCTTTAACTATTACATTTCAAGTCTTATTTAATTTCGGGTTAAAGATATTTTCTCCCAGTCTGTAGATTGCCTACTCATTTTCTTCATCAACAGCGTCTCTTCCTGAATAGCAAGATCTGATTTTGATAAAGTCAAACACATCCTTTCGTGGTTTTTCTGGTCAGTACTTTTTGTATTCCTAATCTCTGACTAATCCGAAGTCTTCTGTTTTCCTTTTGAAGTTTTATGTTTAACTTTCACATTATGTCTGTGATCTAACTCATATAGTTTTGATGTGTATAGTGGAGCTGAGGTGGAGGGTCATCTCATTTGCAAACAGACATTCATTTTTTTCTAGCACCATCTGTTAGAAACTCTTTCTTGTTGAATTAACGTCACATCTTTGTCAAAAAACACCGAACTGTACAAGTGTGGGCCTATTTCTAGATTCGGTTCTGTTTCATTGATCTATTTGTCTGTCTTTACGCCGCTATCATGCTATCTTTGTTCCTGCAGCTTTAGAGTGAATCTTGAAATCAGGCAGTATGAGTCCGCCACCTTGGTTTCTCACATTCAATATCGTTTTGCTATGTTACAACCTTTAAATTTGCATATGATTTTTAGATCACCTTGTCAATTTCTTCAAATTAACCTACTATGGTTTTGACTGGGATTTTTAAAGGTACAGGTCAATTTGGAGGGAATGAATATAGTTGTCATGGTAGCTAGTTACACAGTTCAAACAAGAATAATAGTTAACCTTTATGGAGTTCACACTACGAATCCTGCCATTTGCTCATCTTTACAATGACCCAAGGAGCTTAGAATTAGTCCCATTTCACAAATGGAGGACTCTCTGCTCGAAAGACTGATAAAGTATCTGCTCAAGTATATATGGCTAGTAAGAAAAGAGGCTGAGATGCCAGCACAGTTGGGTTTGACCTTAAATCTTGGGTGCTTTTCACCAGGCTATCTGAAGTTGACAAACAGCCAGGGGAAGCACCAGGAGCATGGAAATCATGCCACATGAGAATGTGTGAGCAAACTAAGGATTGCCATGCTGGAGAAGAAAAGATGACAGGAAGACATGACAGTTTGTCTGAAAATACTTGATGAATCATCATGTGAAGGACACCAGGGCAGAAACTGTAAGAGGCCAATTTTGAGGCAAAATAAAAAAAAACATTAATTACTAGAGATATCTTCACAGAGAAACAGCAAAGCTGATGATTAAATGCACAGACTGTGGAGTCAGGCTGCCTGGCTTCCAATCCCATCTCTGTCGTGTACCAGCTCTGTGGCTTTGGGCAAGTTACTTAACCTGTCTGTGTCTGAACTTCTTCATCTGTAAAATAGGGATCAAGGTCATATTGGATCAATGACTAGGAATTGTAAAGGACTCCAGACAATGTATGTCTGGAACATAGCAGGTGTCATGTAAGGATTAATAGGCAAAAACTTTAGAAATGGAGTGAGCAATCTCATGAGTAAGTAAATTCCTCTCTTTGAAAGTTTCAAAAGTATCTGAATGGCCATCTCTGCGTGTAGCTGTGGAGAAGGCTCCTGCCTCAAGTGAAAAGTTGGACTGCACAGTCCCTGAAGTTCCTTTGTTCAGTTCCAAGATCCAATTATTCTAAGTCAGCTCCTTCAGAAGTTATGAAGAAAACAACAGGCATGACGGCCTTCTTGCCTCAGTCAATCAATATACATGCTCACTTCATTCAATCAATAAATCCCCAACTTGCTTGGAAACAAAAGCCTCTAAGTGGTGTAAGGAAATCTCAGTCAGTCTGTGCTCCATTCACACACAGGTGATGGGAAAAAGAAAGAGAGAGAGAGAAAGAGAGGAAGAGAGGAAGGAAGGAAGGAAGGAAGAGAGGGAGAGAGAGAGAGAGAGAAAGAAAGAAAGAAAGAAAGAAAGAAAGAAAGAAAGAAAGAAAGAAAGAAAGAAAGAAAGAGAAAAGAAAGGAAAAGAAAAGAAAAGAAAAGACACCAAGAGAAGTTAACAATTAATTTGCTCACAAGATGGCTGGTTGCTTCCCTGTCTGCAGGATCCAATGTTTGATTCTCTTGAGATCCGTCAAAGGAGGAATGGCATCATTCTATCTCAAAGAAAATGGGTATTTTTGTCCTCAGTTCCACATCAGGGACTGTTTCTTCTCCAGCTCTGGTCTTCATAGATTTGTACTTGTCTAAAACATCTTACCCCTCAAAATCTCCTTGCTCCAAATAAAGAACAGAACACAGTTCCCCTATAGATGGAGCCATTTGCCATGTCTATTTGACCCTTTTCTGGGCCTCCCAGCAAATGCTGCTAGTTTTCCCAGCAACATTTCTTATTCATGACAGGCAGGGCGTGCAAACCGTAAAAAAACTTTCATTCCTAAGTCCTTTGCCCTTCACTCAATGCCTTCTGTCCACTTGGCTCCATTTGAAAATGAGCTGCTTATTTAATTAACTTCCCAGGCCCTTTGGGTCGATTAAAATCATCCATGCCCTGGAAGAGGCTGCTGCATTTCTCACCACTGTTGGCGACCAGAGATTATACTTCTCTCTTCATAGAGGAGAATCAATCTCAGCATCTCGTGAGGGGCTCATTATGAACCCTCTGTCCTAGAATGAAAACCTGTCTCCCAAGTTTGAAAACATGCTGGAGAAACTCTGAAATCAGTAATGAGGGGCCAGTGAAGGGCCAAATATCAGAACTACTTGGGCTCTCAGTCACATACTGCTGATGTGTCACCTTGAGCAACCCACTTAATCTTTCTGAGCTTCTATCCTCTGTTAGGAAAAAAATGGTAACACTAAGACCTCCAACAGGTACCTGGACCTTACACTTCCCATGCATCAAAGAGATGCTGCAAACAGATAAAATGCTTTGCAGACCAGAAAAGCACTAAACAAAGAAAAGGCTTGTTTAATGAAGCAGCTCCTTGGCCACACTGAATGAATAAACTAGGAGCAGGCATGTCTTCGAGTAACCGAATTCTACATTGTCACCTAGGTCAGCATGCAACATCTTCATCAGTTTCACTGCATCCTAAACGTTACTGGGTGTTGAAATAAACATCTTACATGAGCATGGCTTTAGTCAGATACAGCTGTTGGGAACACATACAAGAGGCAGGATTAAGGGAAGGATGGAGAATCAAAAGGTAGGAAGCCCAGGCTCCAGTTTTTGTAGTCTTATTAATGAGCTGTGGGATTCTCTCCATCTATCTTGTTCCCCAGACTCTCCCACTGCACGGGGTTGCTATGAGATAAAGTCGTACATGAGAAATGATTTACTAACTTATAAATACAGTGGACAATATTATTGTGAAGATTTTACTGATTCAGCCATGAAGAACCAAGGGCTTCTTTCCCTATGAGCTCAACCAAATCCAAAGCCAGCAGAAGTCAGGCCACTGAGGGTGCCAATATGAATTTGAATAAGCATTATTACTTCTTTTAAAAAAAGAACTTACTCAAGGAAAAGGCCATGGTTTGGATCTCTACTGCCAAGAACAGGTTCATTAAAAGCATAAAACACAGTCTGTGTGGTGATTTCTCTGCAGAGGAGAAGTAACCTACTCAGCACCCACTCAGTGCTGAGCTCCACACTATGGGGGACCATATAACTTACCATCGAAACCTGGACATTTAGGACAGTAAAGAAGATCTTAATGATTATGCAAGGACAACAAACTATACTGAGACTGCCCCCAACAAACCAGAACACATCGTCCAAGAACTCCAAGGACAACAGAATGGCCAATCCACACTAGAATTTTCCCATCTGATGTAACATTATTATTCCACTCCAATGATATGTCTGTGTTTGCGTCAGATCTAGTTTTAGCACAGAAAGGAAACCCATTAGCTGCAATTGAGGAAATTTCCTCCTTAACTTCTGTGAGATGCTCTGAGCTGGATTGACAGATCCACATGACTGCTAATGGGGCCCTAAACTGTCCCTTATCCCTCCTAAATGATGCTCAGGTCCATGAATGAATGAGCTCAAATGCCCTACAAAGAGAAAGCCACTACTGGGCCTGGGCAAAAACATGTTTCCTGGTGGTCCTTCCACTGGCTGCAAACAGCAAGTTTTTAACACCACTAACTGGAATTCAAGTTAAAAAAAGCATATCTTTGCATCTTAACTGCATGGCCAAGGCCATTAGTAAGCTACTAACAGGTGCTTTAGTCCCAAGAATTGCTCCTTCCTCATCACAGCCAGGCACCTTCCATGGGCATTAGGGTAAGCATTTTACAAGCTGGAAGTGTGCAAAGGTAAAAACACTGATAGAGAGGGCATAAGTTCTGGCTTTGCCACTGCTTGATCAAATTCTTAACATCCCTAGATTTCCAGTTCCTTCTTTCTACAAGAGAGCAGTCTTACTCAGTGTTATCTTATGGAGTTGCCATGAAAATGAAACGTAATAATGCACCCAAAAGCTCTTTGAAAAAACAAAGAGCTCTACAAATATGTTGGCAATGCAAATTTGCAGGTGAGAGGACAACCACACAGAAAAATAAGAAGCTCCAGCTGGGAGTCCTTGGTTCATTGCAATTTGAATGCCTGTGTACCCAATTCTCTCAATGCATGCAGGAGCTAACAAAAGCTTGTTCAGGAAGTAAGAATGTGGTTGAAAAAAAAGAATGTGGTTGAGTGGATGGACAGAAACTAAAAGAGAGGACCATTTTCTAGCCCCAAGCAATTGAAGAAGTGCATATTGGACCATATTATTTGAAATTGAAACACATTTGGCTTCAAAAGGCTTTGGACACACCATTATCGTAATATTTTGAATTCATGTTTTTCTGTCATCTAATAGGCTAACTCTTGGACCATTTCTCAGATTTGTTTTTCTCCATCCATAAATGTCTGTCTGAATTTAGTTTGGGTTAGATACACAAAGTTACTTCCCGATCAAGGACATGATTCCTGGAGCTACAGACCATCCCAGAGAGGACCCCAACCAAACGGGGTCCTGGATGGATGTTCCAGGACTGTTCCTCTGCCTTATTCTCACACTGGGCTGAACTTTCTATTCCTGAATTCTCACAAATGCCCCATGCATGCTTGGTGGATTTAACAGGTAGTCTTTGTATCCATAGATGGTACATAGTAGTAAAAATGTCTGAGTTTCACCCTGACTGGGTGGTTCAATTTGTTGGAGCGTTATCCTATACACTAAAAGGTTGCGGGTTCGATCCTTGGTAAGAACACATACTAGGTTGTGGGTTTGATCCCCCATCGGGGCACGTACAGGAGGCAATCGATCAAAGTTTCTCTGTCACATTAATGTTTCTCTCTCTCTCTCTCTCTCTAGCTCTCTCTCCCTCTGTGTCTCTGTCTCTCTCTAAAATCAATAAACACATTCTCAGGTGAGGATTTTAAAGAATGTCTGAGTTTCTCTCAGCAAGTAGACACACGAACGTTATTGCGGTAGGTAGACTCCAACTTTGGCCACCTCCAGCTCCTCCCATCACTGCAGGGGCAAGCCACCCCACACATCTAGAAGTGGAGCCTATGTATCCTTCCTGTCAGTCTGGGCTGGCCTTGTGATTCACTTTGACCAAGAGAAAGTGGTGGAGATGATGTTCATTCTGGGACTTTTGAGTTTGGGTCTTAAGGGAACTGACAACTTCTGCCTAGTCCCTCAGATGCCAGTCTCTACATAAGAAGTCCATCTACCCTGAGACCACCATGCTGTAAGGAAGCCCGAGCCAGACACAGAGAGAGACCACAGAGAGAGACCACACAGAGGTGCGGAGGTGTAAGGCATATGAGCAATCTCGGGGATTTTCTGGCCTGGCCCAACCCAGTCAGCAGCTGAGAGCAGCCATATGAGGAATCCTATTTGATGCCACATGGAGCAGAAAAATCACCCAGCCAAGCACTGCCCAGATTACACAATTATGAGAAACAAATCAGTCATCGTTGAGTTAAGACACCAAATTTTGGGGTGGTTTGTTATGCAGCAATAAGTAACTGGAATAACTGTGGCTCTCCATTCTACCACAAAAAGAGTACTCTGAAATACTATTATAAATGACATCATCGGCAGAAAATAACCCAAATCCTGCATTTGGCAGTAGTCTGGGGAAGTTCAATAGTTTCTAATGTGCTCCTACTTCCTACTGCCCCTGACAAACACTCTTTGGAAGCATCTACCACACCTTCAAGTAGGGGCCACACCTAATGGGATGGAAGAAAAGCCCTGGTGTAGACCTGGAGGCCTACGCTCCAGCTCTCTCTCATGCCCTTTTGACTTACTCCAGACTTTAGGCAAGGCATTCAGTCTCTTCCACCTGTTTTCTATCTATAAGATGGAAATAAAATCACCCTATTGACTGAAAAGAACCCTGCAATTTAAGGATGGCACCACCAGATGGTTATGGTATATAAACAGAGTCACCAAAATCCCAAAAGATTAAAGATTAAATTAAAAATGAAGATATGTTTCTATTTCCACAAACATATAGAAGTACTTGCCTGGAGTAACTGTACTGCACATTGTGAGACCTTTATAATACTCTGGTCAATAACAGTTGTCAGACCAAATTCTGTAACTGGGGATCCTTTTCCACCCTCAACCCACAGGCTTGTGGAGTTTCCCAGAGAGACCCCAAGGCCACGTAGGAAAGCAAATCCTCAGCAGAGGAGGGACTCAGCCATATCTGCTCATCCATTTGGTCAGACTCAGGAGCCATACTTTATGTGATGTTTAAAATATGTTCACGATTTATCTGACATTCCCTTCCCTTTGAGTGTGGGCTGGACCTCATGACTCACTTCTAATAAACGGGGGGGAAAAGGGACCGATCACATGCGGCTTCAGAGTCTAGGTCATCAAAGGCACTGTAAATTCCTGGTTGCTGTCTCTTGGGTCACTTGCTCTGGGGGAGGCCAGCTGCCATGTTGTGTGGCCCTCTGGAGAGGGGGCCACACAGAGAGGAACTGAGGCCTATAGCCAACAGCCATAGGAGTGAACTTGGAAGCAGACTCTCCTGCCCAAGGTAAGCCTTTCGAGCTCTCTAGCCCTAGCCAACATCGTGACTGCAACCTCATGAAAGATCTTAAGCTAGAACCACCCAGCCAAGCTGCTTCCAAATGACTGACCCACAGAAACTGTAAGGTAACAGCTGTTTGCTGGTTTAAGCTTTTAAATTGTAGAATAGTTTGTAACACAGCGATAGATAATTATTATAATGCATCTTGTTTCCTCTCTTTTTAAGAAGAGACACTAACACAGTTTTGGAACATTGGGAGGGCCCAGAATGAATATGCAAGGTATAACCCTTATTGCTCGTGAGTGAAGAATAAATAATAAATGCATCCAATCATCCTCCTGGGTGAAGATGAGGCAAAAGGCCCATGAGCAGTACTTGGTGGATACTGGAAAGGTAGATGTGTTCAGATAATGAGTTGACTCAAAGCCAAGCGAAATTTTGGCACCTCAATCAAGCATCCAGTATACAACAGCTACTGCACAACAGTAAGCAAAACGGAAAGCCAGAGGGTAGTACAAAAGAAGTTCTATAATCAGTTTCTCTTCCTGCCCTCAAGGTTTACTATGCATCTGAGGAGACAAGACTAGCACAGTCAACATCATTAGAGAATAAGTTTGTATTCCAGTGCTGGTCCATGGAGCAGGGCTGACAGTATACACCGTGCAAGAAAGGGACAGACAAGGGAGAGCTGCCCCTCAGATGACCCAAGAACAGACTTCCAAGATGGTACCCACCATACAGCATGCTTCATGCAGAGACGAACAGCAGAAGGAATCAGGAGAAAGGCAGCTCTGCGAGGCCAGCCACAGGCCAGTACAAATTCCCTTGGACATCTGGCCAAACATTGTTAGAGACTCTCTAGCAAGAGAATCCCAGTTGAGTCATGTCATTAGCCAAATCCGTGGACAGTCCTCAGTTAGACATTCAGGCTGTGTCTTTTGGGATAGCATCTCTCCTCCCCTGACCAGCCACCAGGGCAAACATTGACAGTGGACCATGCCCGTTACTTTCTGCTCTTACCCACTCTTCCAACCTGAGGCAGGTGGCCAGCTCCCCTTCCTGCACTCTCCTCCCACACCTGCAAAGCTGGTTTGAAGCAACAAAGCCACCTTGACACAGCTGACCTATCCATCTTGCTGCCATTGTCTCAGAGCACAAACTTCTCATGGACACTGGTCATCAGCTTGTTCAGGGCTATGCCAGCCTCCCTGCAGTAGTCCACTCAGGCTTCGAAGGAAGCCCCTACCTCGGTCACTTGTGAAACCCCACAGCCTGAAGGAGGAAGGGGTACAACAGGGAACATAGAGCCTACAAAAATCCCCGGGAGACTCTCTGGGTGCAGATGAGAACTGTAAGAATCGAATTCCTCAAGAGCCACTTGTTGGAGATGTATCAATTACAGCGTGATGAAGAGCCCTTGAAGGGGAAACCACAAATCACATTTCCATTACCAGGTGAAATGAGAGGCACCACAAGTGAAATCCATCACTGTTGGGCTTTGTTTTTTGTTTTTTTTTTAAGATAGGCCAGGGACAGAGGAGAACTCACTCCCCCAACTCCTTTTGCATTTGCCCCTTGTACCATTAGCTCACTGCAGCCCTCTTCACAATTTTCTCCATGCATGACTTGCTTACAACTGCCAGCAAAGGAGTTGGCTTTATCTGCTTTGGACATCCCTGTCCATCTGTAATGCCCAGTACTGGAGCCATCTTGAGGGCGCCATGATCTTAGGAGACTGCCCTGAGCAAGAATGATCCCCAAACTGAAGGGCTAGGAGGCAGGAAGATGGAGCTGCCAGTAGGTGGTTGGACTACGACCCAGGGGGAGAAGCAGGAGAGGAAAGCATGGCTCCCAGGCAGAACTCAAAACTAAAAATAAATAAATGTTAAAAATCAGAGCTATACAACAGATACACAACATGCAGAGAACATCCCTCCCCAACCTCACCCAGGCTGAGTAGGTGGGCCAGCCCCATTCCCTCCTACACAGGCCCTTCTTATAGTTGCCTTTTTGAGGTTTGCCTGCTTCAAGGTTGCCCTTGACATTCATCTTCCCTTAATTATCCTTGAAAAATAATGTCTGTGTAGGAGAAGCACAGGAGTGATTGCCTGGTTCCACTCCGAAAGCACACACAGTAGATGCTCCAACGGCTAGTCAACGCACAATTGGAGATGGTTTTGAAAAGCTTGCCACGCTGAGCAGAGACAGAGGGTGATGCAAGGACAAGATGACGTAAAGGCCACATCCCCTGTGGCCTCGTCACTTCCCAAGGGCCTCCAGTAACAGTCTATGGTGTCTCCTGCAGGAACACGCTCCCTCTAGGCAAATCCAATCACGCTACTCACCTGCTTAAAATCCCTCAACGACTCTTCTTGCCTTTCAGATCAGTTCAGGCTCCTCCATGTGGAGGACGGTCCCCCGAGATCCCACCCTGCCTGTCTCTCTGCACTAAGCTCCCTCTCCCCATCTAACCCTTCACTCTAAACCACGAGTAGCTCCCCACACCAGGTTTGCTCATGTTGTCTATCACCTTCGTCCATGCTACTCCTGGAACACTGCCCACTTTCCTCAACTGGCAAAGCCCTAGTCATTCTGCAAGATTCCACCCCGACATCACCTGCTCCTGGAAGCCTCCTCTGAGCCACCCTCCCTCCTGCCCACATGTGTCCCATGGAAGCCTGGGCGTTCCCTCTACAGAGCACTAAGGGACTGGCATGGTGACTGTCCCTCTACTGGTCCATCGCCCGTCCACCCCTAGACTAGCTGCTTAGTGAGTAACTGCATTTTATTCCTCTTTATAGTAACAAAGCTTGCACAACCCCTAGTATGTAATAGATGTTTTATAACTTTTTTTTTAAAAAAATCAATCTATCAGTGTTATAGTTGGGTGGGAAGTCATTTCAATTCCTGGCCTTGTGACCATTAAGCAGATTTGCAGAAATTAGATAATGTTCTTTCCCTAAAAAACATGGGCATCATCTGAGTCCTTCCTCCTTGAGCAGTGGTTCTCAAAGGACTGTCTCTGGACCGTCAGCATCAAGCATCACCCAGGACGGTGTTAGACATGCAAATTTGGGGGCCCCATCTGATCCTATTGAATCAGAAATTCTGGGCACCTCCCCAGCAAGCTGTAGTTTAACACGCCTCCAGTGGGTTCTGAGGAACACTCAGGTTTGAGAACCAATGCCCTAGGGCCTTCAAAGACCATTAGAAGCAGTTCAGATTCTGCTCTGAAAGCAGCTGCTGTGAACTCTCTGCCTGGCAATTTCCCCTTTCCAGGCTGGTGGAGCCTCTCCACGGCTGAAAGCAGCTGCCTTCACTGGGCCAGATGCGGAAATGCTTCCCCTACCAGTACCCCTTGGAATAAACAAGAATCACCTAGGGAACAAAGGAAACTAGGCAACACACGCGTGCTTCGTGCTCTGGGGAGTTCTCACTAACCCTGGGCAGTGGGAGGACTCTTGCAGAGGCTTGCTGCATTGGATAGAGTTCACTGCATGCTAAATCCATCTCCTTGATCTTACAGAAGCAGGTTTCTGGTTCTTTTTCTCCAAAGAACTATGTTGCACACATCAGAACTGTGATGGGCAGATCTGCCACTCCTGCCACAGGTGGATATTGTACAAAGGAACAGAGTAATTAGGAAGATCTCGGCTTTCAGGTCCACCGAAAGTTCCACTGGTAGCCACAACTAAGGGAATGGTAGTGAGCTGAATTCATTAGGTTTTGCAGTACCCTAACCCAAATCACAGCATATTTTCAGGCCAATGGAAGTGCACAAAGAACCAGAAATGTGCAACTTTTTAGCACTGACATTTCTTAGAAACACTTCCATCTGTCTTTCATCTCATACTTAATTTTTATTGAGCACCTATTATATGCAAGATGAGCCAGGTTTCGTTCACTTACTTGATGGATTGCAACCTTGGCTGCATATTAGAATCACATAAAGAGCTTTGAAAAAATTCTGATGTCCGACCAGATCCCAAACTAATTAAACCAGAATTTCTGGAGTGGGACCCAGTCATCAATATTTTTCAAACTTTCCAGATAATTCCAATGTGCAACCAATTTTGGAAACAATGGTTTTGAATAATACTGATGTCTGGACTCCATCCCAAATGACATAGATCAGTCTCTAGGACTAGAGCCTGGGCATTTGTGTATAACACATACATACACATGATATGGTGTACATATGCATATGCATGCATGTGTATATGTGCATATACATGCATAGACACATGCAAATATATACATATGCATATATTCACATATATTATATCTAATCTCCAGGTGACGCTAATATAGCTGAAGTTGAGAACCACTCCATAGACAATTGTTTTCCAAATTCATCTACACTTTGGAATCATCTCTAAAAATTCCAAAGCTCAGGCCATACATAGACCAACCAGCTCTGGGATGTAGTGTGGGCACAGACATCAGCACGTGTTTCTTCTCAGGGTCCCTTGATGATTCCAATGTGCAGAAAAGTTTGGAAAGCACAGCACAGATGCCAAATTCCAGGACAGTCTTCTGCTCTTTTACTTGTAACTGTCCTACAGCATCTACCTTACATATTTATTAAACCAAATTGAATTTTTAGAGACACCCTTTATCACAATGTCCTTTACAACCATGCCTAGTGGATCCAACAGGGGGTAGTCCAAAAGGTACTTAATTCATGAAACTGCATTCTGTCCCCTCACCTATGAATCTGATCCAGGACTTCCACTGTCCTCACACTTTGGGGACTGTCTTCCTCTTTGGAATTTCTTCTGTGACTCTTTTGGGTGGCCTTAGACAAAACAATCTTCCCAGCTCCCTTCTCATCAGGTTTGAAAAATGAAAGTGGTATTGGGGCACTCAGGTGCCCAGGAGTGAATTTAGAAACTGGAGGACTGTCCACCTCCTGCTGAAGAGGCGGGTACTGGCTCCTTCACCAGGCCAGACAGGGCTCGCATTTTAAGAAGCCGGGGAGTAGGATAGGAAACACCGTTAATTCCTCATTTCACAGCTTGGATGCTGTGTACCTTGATTTGCCCAAGTGATGATAATTTTACTCTGTATCTAAAGATACTTCCCATCTAAAGGACTCCTGCTGTCTGCCCCTTTGCAGAAATGCTGACACTTACATAGCAAGTTTGCTTTAAAAAGAGGTACACCTGAAAAATCACTCATTAAAACTTGGAAAAATAAGCTCAACACCTCTTCTTCTCACAGTTGGAGTTTTAATTCAGTGTGACCTAGTCTTTGCCAGCATCAACCATTCATCTAAAGGTTTGATGACCCAGAGACTTGTTCTCTGTAATGGTTTTTGCAGCAGGAGGAGGGCTGGGCTGGAAGTTAAGAGAACTGGGCTCTGTGCACCAACTCCAATTCCCTGTGTGATCCTGAGCATGTTATTTGATCTGTGGGTTCCTCATTTATAAAACAAGAGAATAAATACTTGCAAAGATGGTTTTCTTCCAGCTCAAACATCATGTGGTTCTAATTCTCTTGTGGGCAATGGCATTAGTCTTGTGGAAATGGCTAAGTTTATTAGTTTGTTTTCCTAAAAATGGATAATTATTTGGGAGAAAGTATCCAGTTTCATAAGACAAAGATTAAGTAACTAATATATGCACCATCACGTGCCAGACGCAGTAAGGATGCAAAAAGAAGAGAGAGACAGCCTATGCTGATAAAATTAATGAGGAAAACAATTATATAGCTAACCATGATTTAAGACAGAATGAAACAGATGCTATGGCATGAAACCAGAGAGGAGGCAGCTTGGAGTGTTTAAAAAAGAATGTCCAGAATAAACGGTAAATTTCTCTCTATCAGGGTTGAAAGAGTCAGACTTGGAATTGAACTTGGGTTCTAGTTCTAGATATCCCAGGTAGTGACTATGTCATCTCAGACAAGCTCTCTTCCCCAAGCTGAAGTGACCCCCCACTTCCTGTAAAATGAGAATCATCTAACATGTTGGACCATGCCACTGGGCGGCTCAAAGATGTCGGCATCCTGCATGATGTAAATTACATAAAACCATGGAGGATGCACATAACGTACGCTAAACATGTGTTCCTATAGGTTTTGATCTGAGGATTTATGAAAACCAGAATTCCCACTGAGGAAGACATCCGGAGGTTAAATTAAGAGCTGTAGGACCTCGTACGGAGTGGTTTCTTTTCTTCTTTTTCCACCTTCTTAATTCTTCCCCTTACTAATTATATAAAAATCTGTGCTTATTTTAAAAATAGAATAGTATGGAAAGGTATAAAATACGAAAATCCTTTCCCTCACCTCAATAACCAGCTACTTCGTGCTTTACCATTACTAACAAATGTCTTGTGTCCTTCCAGAAAAAAAAAAGCTTCTGATTACCCAAGAATCACAACTGTACACGTATGGGTTCCTCTATCTACAGCTACACGACCTTCTTCTCCAGGTGTCCATTACTGGAGAGGAAAGATCTTATTTCAAATAATCTCAGTTCAAGGCCGTATAGGTTTAGATTACTGAAATCTGACATTGCTTTCAGTGGTGACAGTTCAATAATAATGCTCCCATTATTTCTTACCAATAGGAAAGGTAGGATGGGAAACAAGAGGTTATTTAATGTGTTATGGAAACCAAATCTGAAATCAGGAGTGTAGAGCAAAACACTGCATTGTTTGTTGGTTAAATCAGAGGAAAGTGCCTTTTAAAGGATGGATAGATCTTTGGTTCTGGGGATCTGCTTCTGAATAAATTGAAGAAAGAAGCCAAAGGACTTGGCTGCCTCTTGTTCCATGAATGCATTTCAAATCCACTTTCAAAGACTGCTCATAAAAAGGGGGGCACTTTCAGGACTGACAAATTCACTCAGTGACTTCTGAAAAATAAAAGCAAGCAAACAAACATTTGGAAACAAGACTTAACTCTTTTAACTGAAATACTTTAATAAACTAAGAGCATTTTCATGTTTGGGCCCTCGCTCCCCATCATCCTTCACTCAGGGACCCCATAAAATAAGGATCTCAGTCCTTTACTTGCCTTTAGTCTCCATTCAGCTCAAGAAAACGGTCAAGTATAGAAAAATAACAGTTCTTTACGTCACAACCTGCCCCGAATTATTTACCAGACATATTCTCACTCACAGTGTAAGAAAAATTGTCTCTCTCCTCACTCTGTATGTCCTAAAGTGCTCTCTGTCTTTTTGAAGCAGAGATTTCACTGGCTTTATTACACAGAAGATGGGTGTGGGTTATCGAAGCCCTCTTTGAGTCCTACATAGTGGATATTGGAACGCTGTTATAACTGGTCAGAACTTTCTCATTTTCTCTCCTCCAGTCTGGAAAGTTCAAAGCAGTTCACTGCCTGTGCTCCACTGTGTTTCTCGCCTCCTCTCCCTCAGTGCTTTGCTGCATCTTCCTTATTCCCCTCTTCCAAACGCCATCACACCAGATTTCTGAACTTTGCCATCCCCCTTTTTTCTTCTGTTGAATGAGCTGTAATACTTGACTGTTCTTCATTCTCTAAGAGGTTCTGCAGACTTGGTAAAGACTCTCAGGATGGGGCCATATAGTCCTGGTCTCTGTAAGTACAGGAATTTGCTCAGCTAACTTAGTCTGAACTCTGTGGCTCTCACATGTTACCAAAATCACAGCACTTTATGTCTTATTAGCAGACAAAGTGGTCCCAAAAGGACTGGAAAAACTTCGAATTCAAATAAATGGAAAATTTGCCAGAAGAAATATAAAAACGGACTTGATCTCAAAATAACTATACCTCTTTAGAAAAATCAGCCTAAGAATCTAAATTACTGATAAAGAAATATTACTTATACCTAAAGTGAATCATGCTGGAGGAATTAATTTTCTTTGTTTCAGGCTGAGTAGTTTTTAGACATCATTGTCCATAAATTTTTGTGGCTGCTGGGACTTTCTAGTAATTCTCCAAAAATAATCACATATTCTGGGAGAATAAAAAATTTGCTTCTTCAAAATTCATTAAGTCATTTATCAATTTGTCATTTCTTCCAAAGGGATTGGTCACAATCTAGAACTACCTGGAGTGGAGGGACAGATAGGTGCCTTTCAGAACAGTATTTAAAACCTAACTGGAGGATTTCCATTTCTAAGATACAAAGTTACATATAGTCTTTCCTTTTTGTGCAATACTGTAAAATTAAACAGAAGCTGGATAAATCATCATGGAATACACAAAGGTTTCCATGGCATGAGGTGGTCTCCAAAAAGTTGGGGGGATGCCCTCCAGAAAACAAGCCCCTTCCAGGGGGCAGATCCCTGCTGCCCACACCTTCGTTGTTCGCTTTACCCAATGACTACACACCCAAAGGGTGACAGAAGGCCTGTGGTTTCCCTTTGCAGACAGCAATATTCTAGGAGGACAGCTCTGAGGTTTCCAGGGAGGGAGGTACCCTGAAATAAAAGGAAGAGCCCCGCCTCCAAAAAGCCAGTGAAGATTCTTGCAAGGTGGTGGAGGAGGGCTCCCCACCACTCCACGCCCCTTTCCCAACCTCTTCAAACTCAGCAAGTGCATTTTTCTCATTGTAAATTTCTCTGGCTTCACGACAGTCTGGGGAAAACATCTCTGAGAGCTGGAGCAAGGAAGGGGAAAGTACATTAGCTGACGGTCCTGAGAACACCTGGATGGGCACGTGCCTTCTAAAAGCTAGAAAGGATCAGAAAGCTTCTTCTGAAACATTAAATTCAAGAAGAGTTCTCTGGAAAGGCCACTCTGACTCCTGAGCCCAGACACAATGGTTCCGTTTCCACAAGGTCTAGTCTTGGCCATGGGTGAGAACTTTGCATTTCATATGAGAAGGTTGGGGGCCAACATGAGAATAAGAACAAAAGACAGAAGAAACGGGCACATAAATATTCCAGAAAGAAAATTTACCAGACACAAAATGTAAAACAACTACATTTACTATGCTCCAGAAGATACAAGCGGGGCTTAAAATTTCAAAACAAGGAACCAGGAACTACATAAAGTAACATTAAAGATTTGAAAAAGAACTAGAAATTCTAGAAGTGAAATTAAAATGCAACAGATGGATTTAACTGCAGATTAGATACAGCTGAAGAGACACAGTGTGACTTAGAAGATAGGTCAAGAGAAACTACCAGAATGTAGCTATAAAAGGGATGGAAAATCTGAAAGAGGGTAAGAGAAATAGAAGATGCAGTGAGGAAGTTTAAGATAGTAAAATTAGCCCTGGCCAGTGTGGCTCAGTTGGTTGGAGCATTGTCCCAAAGCCAAAAGGTTGTGGGTTGGATTCCCGGTCAGGGCACATACCTAGGTTGCAGGTTCAATCCCTGGTCTGGGCACGTACAGGAAGCAACGGATGGATGCTTCTCTTCTGCATCAATGTTTCTCTCTCTCCCTTCCTCTCTCTAAAAACAATGAAAGAATGTCCTCGAGTGAGGAATAAAAAAAATGATAGTAAAATTACTTACCACAACAAAGTTCTCCCAGGACTGAGCAGTATGGTTAGGAGGAAGATGCTAACATCCCTAAGCCCAGCTCCCTCAAAGATCAACTACACAACTGAAGCAGGTCATTTTAGTGACTACCAAGAGGCAGTACAACAGTTAAAATTGTTATATTGTGATTTATGCGATATATGTATTTGGCCATTCAGATGAACAACATATATTTCTCATACATATTTGGTCTTCATCCACGACTATAGTTCCTGGCTCACAGCTCCCAAAATCCTTGGAATTTCCTGAGCGATAAGAGCAATTGGAGCATCTTTTGCCAAACTATCCACTCTCTGTCCTCACTTCCTAAAACCACTTCAGAGCCAAAAAGGTGAAGTGGGTGTCTCATTATTCATAACGAGGTCCGCACCACCATAAGTGGGTTTCATTCATGAAGTTGACTTTTGGAAAGAGGCCAAGGATGGGGACTGGTGGCAAGAGGAGGGATAGAACCTTTGGTCCCACCCCCTGATTTCCAGGAATTGGAGATGGGTTGGAGGTTAAAATCAATCACCAATGGCTAATGAGTTAATTAATCATGCCTATGTAATGAAGCTGACCTAAAAACCCAAAAGGAGGGTGTTCAAAGAGCTTCTAGGTTGGGGAACTAGATGTTTCCACATGCTGGGACCCAAACTCTACCAGGACAGAAGCTCCTTTGTTAGGGACTAAGGTATCTCTTCATCTCGCTATTGATTTGAATCCTTTAGTATCCTTTGTAATAAATTGATAATCCCCTAAGTACACAGGTTTCCCTGAGTTCTGTGAGCCATTCAAGCAATTTAATCAAATCCACGGAGGAGGCTGTGGGCACCTCTGATTTTTAGCCAGCGGGTCAGAAGCACAGGGACGGCATGGGCTTGAGATTGGCATCTGAAGCAAAGAGCCGGCTGTCTGGTGGGACTGAGCCCATAACCTGTGGAAACTGGTGCTGCCTCCAGGCAAACAGTAGCAGAACTGAGTTGAACTGTAGGACACCCAGCTGGTGTCCAAGAATCATGTTGGGACCGGTGACCAGAACCCTTTAAAAAGTATATGTGGCTTTGGTGATTTTACCTTTCTGTGCATCCCTGTCCCGAAATGTAAACGGATGTAGTAAAACAGTACCCACTTCACAAACTGTGAAGCACTGAATAAGTGGTCACTATAGCATGGCTGATACCAAGGGGTAGTGCTCCTTCTCCATCCAAACTTGCCTCGGGGACTGGAGAGGCAGTTCCACTACTATGAACAAAAGACGTTTAGCCCAAAATATAGTACTTGAAATGTTGGAACTCTGGGTCATTAGGGTTGGATGGAACTCTTCATAAAATATCCATGAGAGCAGACATTTATTGTTTTTTCTTTTTTAAAAAATGGGTTTTCCACATGCAGATCATCTTTTCAAAAACACTTAAATAGAAAAAATAGATAATTAACAAAAAAATCTAAACAGAACAATCCTACAGAGAAATGTTTGGCTATATGGGTAACCAAAAGGCAAATGAAAGCAACAATGATCTACTTTTCACCTTATCACATTTTTTTTTAAAAGAAAATACCCTGGACTATGAATGATGTGGTGAAATCATTTGCAGTTTTGGAACCAGTTTGTTAACATGGTGCATCCTACCCTTGGGTGAATAATTTCATTATCTGGGGATGTAGGCTAAGAAAATGATCCAAATTGTAGAGAACATGGACACAAACTTGCTCGTTGCAATGACACAGCCGTGGGAAACTGGGAAGAGACAACATCCACCAACACCACAATGTTGTTGTAAGTTAACAGGCTTCCAGAGTATTGCCTTGTGTAGTTATTAAAAATTATGTTTACAGCCCTGGCCGCTATGGCTCAGTAGGTTGTGCTTTGCCCCGCAAAGCGAAAGGTGGCCAGTTTGATTCCAAGTCGGGGCACATGCCTGGCAGGCCTGGTCCCCCAAAGTTTCTCTCTCACATCAATATTTCTCTCCTCTTTCTCCTCACCTTCTTCTCTAAATAAATAAATAAATAAAATCTTGTAAAAAATTTTTAAATATGTTTACAAAGAATTTGTAATAACATGACAATTATCATAATATTAACTCAAAAAAGCAAGATGAAAGTTCATTAAATTGTGTTTTAAAATGAGCTGAGAAAAAACACTAAAAATAAACATAGCAAAATACAACCAGGTCAATCAATCACGAATAGGATTTTTAAATTCTTCTTTCTACTTTTCATAACAAATATGTATTGCTTTCCCAAATAGAGAAATAAATGTTTTCATTCTAATTATTTAATGTAAAGAGAATATAAAACAGCATCAAATAAAGGGGTTCTTTTCAATTTTTTAATTGAGATATAATTGACATATAACACTGTTAATTTCAGGGGTACAACACAGTGACTTGATATTTGTACATACAGGGTGGGTTCTGTGTTTCATATACTCACAGCTATAAATCTACTTTTGCCCCACCCTGCATGGCAAAACAATCACCACAATAAGTCTATTTAGCATCTTACCACCACACATAGTTATAATTTTTTTCCTTGAGATGAGAAGTTTTAAGACCTACTCTCTTAGCAACTTTTAAATATCCAACACAGTGTTATTACCTACAGTCACCACGCTGTACACGGGAAGTTTAATGAAATAATCTCATTCCACTAACCCAATTGTTTCAGTTTTCCCGTGGTCTTTTCAGTACCATGCAGGTGCACACACACTTCTGGCATAGATGTAATCAGTTTGAATTAATGATTAGTTCTATCAGGGTTAGGTGACCTAGAAATGAGTTATGTCATCAAACCCTTTTCCTGCCTGGACTTCCACCAACACGCTCTGGGAAGATGGATAGGCACCCCAGCAGCATGGGGGGAAGGGGATAAACTCCCAACTCCTAGCCCCACCTTGGCATGGACCTTTGTGTAACCCTGGCAAGCCAGCTAACTTACCTCAGCCTTAGTTTCCCCATTTATGCAATGAGGCGAGGAGAGGGGCTCACTAATCTCCAAGATCACTTGCAGGTCTAATGTCTGAGACTGTGTATCAATTTGCCCCCACACCTCCAAATTGCTCTCAACTCTTGAAAACTTTTATAAAAATCAAATTCGTTTAAACAAAAATGGAAAACTAGTTATTTTTTTAAATCCCACCTATAGCAAATCTTGTAGAGAGTCTTTTCATTTGTGTTCAATCTACACATTGACGTATTAACAGCTCAGCCTCAGGTACAGCCAGGCACATTTAGACTCTAAAGCAATAATCATAGCACTTTTCTTCATTGAAGATACGCCAATTTAGATTAAGGGAACAGAATGTGAATGAATAAAAAGTCTGAAAATAGGTTTTTTTTAAGTTTTATTATTTTAAGTGTTTAAGTACTGGAATTACTTGCCTACCCACCCCCCATACCCCCAGAGGTATTTCTTATCTGGCCTAGTTCAATGCAAGGAAAACAATCTCATCCCAGGCTTGGGTGCCCCCAAACAGAAATCTGAATTGATGAAATCTTGTTGGAAACTTTTCAAATACCATTATAATGACCTGAATAAAGAGTTTCATTCACTTTCTGAAGCAATAATATGGGCACGGGGCCAATCTCACCTACTATGTGCATTCAGTTACTTCTGCCCACTAGGGGACTCACAGATGCCCCTGAAGAACTTGAACTAACCTTGCTCCACATTCCATCCTACAAAGATACCACTGATATTGACACTGACCTGGAGTTGCTGCAGATTCCAAAGTTCTTACTTTTGATGGCAGATAATCACAGTACAGACTACCCTGCATTTAACTACTCTACTTTGGTCCTTGCTCTCTATTCAAGTCATCTTTGAGAAGCTTCTCTTAGTTCTTGCGAGAAGACTCTACTGTCTTCTTCCTTCTTTCCTATTCCTGAAGCCACAGCTGCCCCCATCACCCCTCAAAACCTTTCCAAGAGGCAGCTTTACTTGAAGTTAATAAAAAGTGAAAGCTCAGAGCCCTAGCAATGTGTTCACCTGGTCATTTTGTCTTTTTCTTTAAAAGGAACTCTCAAGTCACATAGTGTCCTGTCCCACCAGGACTGGCTTCTCCCCTGCCACTTCCCTCACTCGCTGCTGCCCACCAGTCCCTGCCCAGGCAGCAGACCGAGATCATCCTGTGTTACATAAATCAGCCACATGCTAGGGGAAGGCTTTGAGAATTTTTTTTGTCTCAGTAGATTGACTTGCTATGATGACCAGACTAGAATATGTGACCTAAAAAAAACCCTTTATTCTGATTTAGGAAATTATTCATATGGAAAGTTTTATAATATTAATGACACATTTACTATGTCAAATTTATTTAAAAGAGCCAAGCTACATTAAATAAGACCTCTCCCAGAAAACTGGGACTAGTTATATAGCATAATAAATAACCAATACCCATGAGAAGAGTGGGTCAATCAGCAGCGATTTTGCTCCCCAGGGGACACTTGGCAATAACTGGACACAGTTTTAATTGCTATAATGTAGGGAGGGGTGGTGGGATGCTACTGGCACCTAGTGGGTAGAGGCTGGGGATGCTGCTAAACATTCTACAATGCACAGGACAGCTCCCCATGACAAAAAATTATCCAGCCCACAACATCAATAGGGCCCATGCTGAGAATCCCTGCTTTAAAATAATGAGCACATGGAGGTAAAGACACTAGGATTCTGTGTGGAGACCCATTCGCCTTTGAAGAGTAGAAGCCCAGGTTAACAGGTAGCTCATGCAGAGCTGCTGCCTCGCATCAACCACCGCACCAGGCTGGAAAGCAATGAAGGCCCCTGACTTTCGTGGCTCATGGGACTGCATGGACACTTGTCAAGAGTGGCTACATGAGGAGGTGGTAGCATCATTTCAGGAGCACTAGGAAAGGCACTTTGCCTCCCCAATTACCTCCAACACCCACTTGTCCATGCCTGAAATCCTCTCCTGATGGACAAAGCCTTTCATTCCATAATGAAGCTTAAAATGCAAACACACCCCAATGCCCCCACCACCCCTAGAAAAGAGAACAGTGACCTACTTTCGTATTCAAGAAGGAGTGACTGACAACAGATGGTTTTTTCCCTGAGTTTTCATACAGGGAGAGTGTCTGAGCAGCTGAAAGTGGTGGAGAGGAAGAGAGGACAGGTCCCACTGAGGTAGGGAAAAGGGGAAGAAATGGGCAATACAGGGTTCTGAAATAAACATCACCTACTCCACAGAGTACGCCTGAGCCTGCAGGGACGGAAGGATGCAGAGGCGAGGAGAGAGAAAGTCACATTCTTGTCCTTCAAAGAAGTTACAATCAAGCTCAGCTCAGGTGAAAAAACTCCAGGAAGGCTTGAAAGAATGGTAGGGATGCAGTGCTATCACTGCTACAGCTGGAACAGGAGACAGGGGTCCTTGCCAGCTGTGGGGATCACAGTGAACCCCAAACTGTGCTGGGTGAAACACCTACGTGACACCTAAAAAAGTCATGGATACAGTAAAATGCTCAGGCAGGGCCTCTTTGTTGAATGAATGGCAGCTATTCCAGATGAAACACTCTAAAGATGATCTGTTTCTTCCTTCACACCTCTGCTTGGACCATTTCCCTCCACTTGGGAGGGAGGCCTTCGTTGCCTTCTTTGACTAGCTGAATCCCATTCCATCTTGCAAGGCTAGTTCATGGTTTCTCTGCATATTCCTGATTTGGGCCTCTGTTGTTTTTTTCTTCCCTCTTAGAAGTAAAGAGCCGCCAAGTCATCCATCGGGTGCCTGCCGCATGTCCTATGTATCTTTCATAACAGGCCAACTTCCAGAAAAAGACTTGAGGGGGAATTTCAAGTTCACAACAAAATAGTAATAATAATAACATGCATGTAGCTTTAAAAGAACTTAAGAGGGAGACCAGAAAAAATTTCAAGGAAAAAAAAAATCATTGTGCCAAGAAGCTAGGATTAAACGGTTACCAGGAATTGTTGGAGGCCAAGGTAAAAGGAAAATAAAAAATCATTGGACCAAGAAGCTAGGATGAAGCGGTTACCAGGAATTGCTGGAGGCCACACTAGACATATAGCATGTTCTCACTCGCTGATAAAAGGAGAGCCACAATTCCACGAAGACAGAAATTTCTTTCTGATGTTAATTTCTAGGAGGAATTTGCTCCTGGCTTTTCACGTATGCTGTGCAGTCACCTTATGTGTTTATCTCAAGAACTCTGTGAGATCCTTTGGGACAAAGTCCGTGTCTCAGACGATATACCCTCGAGAACAGCCTATACATAACATTCTAAGTGCTCAAACATTTGCCAGTAGACTAAGGACCCACGGCTCTCTTGCCAATCTGGATATTCCAGTGTGTCTCGGGATCACAAGATTATTAGAGTCATAGAGTCATCAAATCTCTTAGCAGGAAGAACCCTCGGACCATTTCCTTTTGCCTCTAGGTCCCCAGTCATTTTAACCATGAGATTTTAAAAATACTCTTGCCCCAACTGCTATCACCAGTTTGCAGCGAGGGGCCGAAAGGTCCATACTGGCCCTGTCATGCTTCTCCCTCTCCCCTCCTGATTTAGTTGATTGTCCTTTGCCTTATATTTTCGTCCTCACCGCAGATACCGCAGATTCTCCATCCTTTGAATGGCCTAGCTTTGCCTTACTAGCCTTTCATTCCCTGCAATGCCAGCAGTACTTTTTGCACATGGGAACTGCCTTCTTTTTTTTTTTAAGCTTTTTATTTATTTTTAGAGAGAAGGGAAGGGAGGGAGAGAGGGAGAGAGACATTGATGGGTGAGAGAAACATCATCAATCAGTTGCCACCTGCACACCCCAGCTGGGGACCTGGTCCACAACCCAGGCATGTGCCCTGACTGGGAATTGAACCCGTGACCTTTTGGTTTGCAGGCCAGCACTCAATCCACTGAGCCACACTAGCCCAGGTTGAACTGGCTTCTTTTTCTTCAATGTAAGGAAACTGAATTGGAAAGAGGTCCTGGATAGGCCTTATCATTATTCTGCCCTGCTCCCCTCTGACTAACCCTAGCACTATAGAGTAGAAACTCCTCCTATACCACATAAGCAGTCCAGAAAGGTTAAAATGCAGGTCACTAGTAGCCCTGGCTGGCCAGCTCAGCTGGTCAGAGTGTCCTCCCCATATGCCATGGTTGTGGGTTCCATCCCTGTCAGGGCACATACAAGAAACAAACAATAAATGCACAAATAACTGGAATAACAAAGTGATGTTTCTCTCTCTCTAAAATCAGTAAATAAAAACTATTTTTAAAAAAAATGCAGGTCACTAAAGGAATTGAAGATTCAAGGGTCCAGAGACACATTCTCTCACGCTTGTCTCAATTCAGCCCCCAAAACTGCACTAGGCAATCCTTCAGAGAAAAACAAAAACAAAAACAAAAACACCTGTACTCGGTAGGTGCTATTAAAATAAAGTAACAGCAAAGCCAGTTTGAACATAGTACGTACTCAATAAATGCCTTTTAAATCGAAAAGTTCATAACATCTACTTTGCACATAGTAGGTGCTCGATAAATATCTTTTAAATTCAGATGATCATAGGGCGGCTGCCTTGCACATTTCAGGCCCTCTGTAAATGCCTATTAAATCAAAGTGCAGCAGACACTCTCTCCTTACAGAACCCGGGCAGAGGTGACATTAATCAAATCCCAGGCACAGATCCATGAATGGAAATGCGCGTCTGGAGCTAGCGCTTTCGAGAGTGGAGAGGCGCGTGACAGTGCGCGGGGAGGTGGACGCAGCGCTCTACCTGAGCCTCACACCACTGCCAGATCCTGGCATTGATTAGCTATGGGGGTCCATTCCCACCCAGATGGGAAACGGTCGCTGCCTCCAAATGTCACTTCGGGGCCGCACGTGGGGCTCCAGCCACAGCCCCCTCCTGGGGCTACCGCCCACTCTGGCTTCTCCTGGGATTCCGAGGAGTTGCGGGCAGAACAAAAGCAATAGCCAGCCGGGCTTCCGAAGGCTTTCTGATGGAGAGCAGCAGGGGAAGAAGCTCGAGAAGACGGCCGGGACCCAGCAGTGATGTCAAACCCGATCCTCTGCGGGCGGCCACCAGCCTTCCCCAGCAGATTCCAGCTCGGGGTTGCCCAGCCCGGGAAAGCGCCGGAGCTCCCTCTCTCCCCACTCTTTCGGGCCCCCGCCCCGATCCCCCGCCCTGGGTCCGAGGAGGGGCCGAGTGGGCGACTCCGTCGGGTGGGGCGTGGGGGGCGCTGCATAAACCCTTAAACGAGATGGGATGGAGATTGGAGGGGAGGAGAGGGGCAGACCCCACAACCGAGATCCAAATCTGAAATCGCAGTGCGAACCGCCCCTTGGCGCCCCCGAAACGCACCGAACTGTCCCCGGGGTGGGGTTCCCTCGTGGCGCCTCGTCCCTACACTCCTCTCCACTAAACACTCCTCCAGGGAGCCAAGCGGCAACCTTCCCACCCGAATCGCCGACCCAGGGACAGCACCCGGCGCGGTCGCGGAGCAAAGGGTCACAGAGGGCGGCCTGGGCAGTCCCGCGGGAGGCACCCACTGCTCGAAAACTCGCTACTTGAGTATTTGCTTGTTCTATTATTTGGAGTTTCTTTTTTTTATTTTTTATTTTAAGATGAGGTGGGGGTTGCAGAAAGCGAGGAACTCCCCGGCGTCTCCGGAGCCGGTGGAACTCCGAGAGGGGCAGGCAGAGGAGAGAAGAAAGAAAGCGCAGGGGGAGCCACTTACCCACGGCGGAGCTCCAGATCGCGGCGGCCGGGCGTGAGCGGCGCCTTTGTCTGAGGTCGCGGCGCCGGCGCGCTTGGCCAGGCGGGTCCCAGCGCCGGGACGCGACGAGCTCCCGCGGGCTTTCGGACAGCCCCGCTCGCCGCTGCCGCTCCCGCTCCCGCTGCGGCTCTGGCTCCGGCCCCCCCCCCCCCCGCACCGCCCCGCGCGTGCCGCTGCCGTGGCTCCGCCCCGAGCCGGGCCCCGCCCCCGGGCCTCCCGTCCCCCCACCTGCTGCGGCGGCGGGCGCGGGGGTGCCCAGCGCAGGGTGGCCGTTTTCCCCGCGCGCCCCACTCCCCGCTCCCCCTTCCCACAGCCTCCCGGCCACTCGGCTGCGTGGTTCCGGGGCGGAGCGCCCGCAGTGTGGACTGGCCTTCCCGACCCAGCCCCCTCGGAGTCAACCTCACCTGTTTTCTGAGTGGAGCCCCCAGTCCCGGGTAGCCTTGCTTTCCTGCCTGCGCGCACGCTTTCCGGAGACCTCGATCACCTTAGAAGCCCGTGCACACTGCTGCCCGAAGAAGGAGACCCCTTGGGCTCGGTCCAGGCGGGGTTGGGGGGCGGGGTTGGGGGAAGCGGGGGTCCTCCTCAGCCGGGGATGAAACGGCCTCCCAGCCCAGTCAGCACCGCGCTGCTTCAGCGGCCGGGGGCGGAGGGTTCGGTAAGGAGAAGGAGCTGGCGGGGACTGGATGGCCGATTTGGAGCCAAGCCATCGCCAGCCGGTGTCCCGCGGGGGAAGACTCCGGTGGGCCGGAGGTGCGCACCGGGCGGAGGGGTTGAGCGGGCGCAGAACCCAAGTGCGTGGGCCCAGAGCCCGCCGCCTGGGCTGTGAATCTGTAATTATTTACACGGCCAGGATAATACTAACAGAAGGGAACCAACACTTTGGAAGCCAGAGAAAAGGAAAGCAGAAGCCACCAGCAGAAGCCACCAGCTCTCAAACACAGGTAAAACCTGGTGTTTAGGGGGTGACTTCCAGCAAATCCAAAGTGGTCCACACGGATTAGGTGCATGCTCCCCAGTGGAATGGTTGAGGAGATGGTTTTCTAGGCAGGGAAACATATGACAACCTAAACATTGTATAATGAGGTCATTAGTGCGTTTAGCTACGCGTGAGCCCTGCTTTCTCCCAACTCCGGAGACCTTCGGGGAGAACCTCACTTTGATACTTCATAGGGTCTGCCGTGTACTGTGGTTATTTCTGCTTCGTCCCCCACCACCAACACCACAACCTCCAGAGCCTCCTACAATTCCAGGTGCGTAATAGGGGCTCGATAACTGTTGAGAAAATTACCTGTGAATCCTATTACTGTGCTAATTATAACGTGGGCAAAAACATAAAAATTTTAAATGGTGGAATCATACACATCAAGTGGGCATTGTAGAACAGTAATGGCTATATGAAGGGCAGTAAGTGTGAACTGTAATTATTATGTAAATACCATTGCTATTAATCATATTATGTGGGTAGTAATTTAAAGATTACATGCTAAGTTAGAGATAGTTATCCAAACCTTCATTGGCCTAAAAGAGTGTGTAGGGATAAGGAGAGGGCGGATAACAAGCAAATGTGTGTACACCTGTGACTAAGGCGTTCCAATGCTTCCTCCCCGAAGAGAATATTTTAACATTTTGCTTCTTTAATTTTCATTACAAATAAGTATTATCAATTCAGTGGGTATGCATACATATGAAATGGTCTGTGTTGATTTATTCATTTTTATCACATCTTTTCTAGGAAGCATAAGATGTTTTATAACATCTTTTCTAGGAAGGAAGAATAAGAGGCCCCAAGGATGATCATTTTATTCAAAAAAGCCAAAAAGTCAAATGTCCCACCACATTAAACCCACCAGAGTGTGGGTCTGGAGGCTGGAATGGAGGGCATCAGGAAAGCTCTGATCTCCCCCCTGGGCATTTTAGATCAGTGTCTTGGGTCTGTGAAGCTGCTCTTAGGAACAATGCGCTTGTCCACGTGAGGTCATTTATCTCTTCCATTTGGCAACTGGGAAAATGTAATTTTCCCCATGTGATGAGGATGAGTGAATGGCCATCCTCTAAACTGTGGGACAAGGGTGTGAAATGTGCATTCTGACACTGGCGTCCATTCCTGCACAATGCCAGGGCAATGAGCAAGCACCCTCCATCACATGTACAACGCATGGGGCCGGTCTCCTAGGGATGCTACTGTCTGGAAACAAGCAGCTTATTTCTTATTTTTACCCCAAGGGAAGATTCTTTAAAAAACAGCTGACCTAGGTAGGGGTCAGTCAGCAGCAAATGACCACAGGGGTTGGAAAGGTCACCAGGTCATTTTAGGACTTCTTTTTTTTCTGAGGGGGGAAATATACTGGCATTTCCCCACTGCCAGTGACTTGACACCACAAGCTGTACCTGAGTGGTGAAGCCAAGGGTGTCAACCTCTGTGGTGGTTCTGGAGGGCACCAGGGCAAGGAGTTGCTGCATTGAGCAGGAAAGTGCCATGCCTGCCTTGCTTGGGGTATTTAGATATAATTTTTTTTAAATGTTGAAATATTTGTGTCTCCCAAAAACTCCTATGTTGAAACCTAAACCCCAATGTGATGGTATTTGGAAGTTGTGCCTTTGGGAGGTGATTATATTATTGGGGTGGAGCCCTCAGGAATGGGATCAGTGCCTTAGGACAGGGCACCGTTGAAGACAGTGGTCTAAGAACCAGGAGCCAGCTTTCACCAGACACCAAACCTGCCAGCACCTTGATCTTGAACTTCCCAGCCTCCAGAACTATGAGAAATAAAAGTGTGTGGCTCTGGGAAGGCCTTTACTCACCAGCAGGGAGATGGAGTCTAAGATGCAGGAATAGACTTGGGGGAAGGAAGCAACAGAATCTCTGGGTTATTTGGTTTTAGCTACAGGCCGGTGACTCCAAACCTACATGTTCCCTAGAATCACCTAGTGTAACCAAAAGCAGGTCCAGCTGCCTGCTACTACAAGAGCAAGAGGCAGGTGCTGATATAAAGGAAAGTGGTTTATTTTCAGGTGCCGGCCACCTGAAAGAAGAGGGACTCATGTCTCAAAGCCCGCCTCCTGGGAAAATGGGGGACTCATGCCACAAAGCCCATCTCCACCTCTCAGTGGAGGGAGAGGTTTTTACAAGGAGGGAGAGGGAAACAGAAAAAGATCAAGGGAGGGAGTTGAAAACTTCTCTACGTGCCGGTGAGTCCAGTCCATTCAGATAAGGCGAGTGATGGTCCAGTGTGCAGCATCCTGGTTTAGTCATCCTGGCTTTCCGTCATCCTGGATCTGTGGTTGAAGGTCAGCAGAGCTGGGGTTCCTGAAGGTCCGGTTTGTATCTTTAGAAGTTAGTTCCTAGGATTCTGACGCAAACATGCTGTTCATCTACAAGCCACATGTTCATCAGAGTCAGCACTTAAAGAAACAACGTCAAAAGAATAGTGGGGTGGGTTACAATTTCTCCTCATACACTTTTCCACCAGGAAATCTTTAATTACTCTGGGAAAAAGAAGCAATAGTTGACGACAATGACCCACTTACCCATGTCTATCCCCATTTACTGTATTCTGCCTTTCCTCCTCCTACGGTAGATAAACTGTCCCTGCTCTAGTGGAAGTCACCCTCCACTTGTATACAAGATCCCATCCCCTCTCACTTATTCAAAGACATCACTCTATAAATGCTCTCCTTTCTCTTTACTCATCAGTTTTTCCTCTTACTGGGTCATAAGCAGCAACTTTCAAATATGGTTTAATGTCTCTCATCTTTAAAAAACAAAATGAAAACAATAAGGGGGATATATGGTAATGGGAAAAAATACAATAAAAATAA
>VMDR010000399.1:174944-246774 GCA_007922815.1 Macrotus californicus | reverse complement strand
CGAGGGGTTGTGCTGGGCTTAGAACTCAGCGTGTCCTATGCCTTCAAAGCCCACTCCTCACCATCGTAGCCCACGTTCTGCAGCCACTCCCCTGTGCTCCCTCCCGGATGAGAAAGATCTCCTTGTCACGAGCTCCTCCAGCCCCACGTGCTCCACTGCCCTTCACAGCACTTGCCAATGTGGTGAAGACACATTTATTGGTGCACATATATAGGAACTGTCTCCCCCTATTAGAATTGAAGCAGGAGGGGGCAAGGACTCCTGTCTGGTTTTGCAGATCACTGAACCCGCAGTGACACAGCTGTGCCTGGCACACAGTAGCAGGTGCTCAACAAACCCTTGTGGAATGAATGAATGAACACGTACACCATGCCCACAACAGATCATCGGCTCAGCCTTGGCATCTCACAGGTGAAGGAGCTGAGCCCCCCAGACGGAGGCGCACTCTGACCCAGGACTGTCTATCCGGGGGCTGAGCTGCGGTCAGGGCCACACTTCCATCGGCACGAGGGCCGTCTGAGCCGCAGCTCTTGTATAAACTCCATCTCAGCTGGGAAGGGCTTTGGCAAGAAAAATCTGAAAAGAACAGGACTCTGTGAAGACCAACCTCTGACAGGACTGTTCAAAGAGTAAAATGACCAGGCACAAGGTTTTGGTGCCAAACATTCCCCGGGTGCTTACTTATTTTGTAAAGAACAATCCTAATTTTCAAGAAATTTCATTCCCTGAAAAAAATTTCCCATTAATTTTAATTTGCTTGTGCAGCCTTTTACGTGAGTCACACTACTTTGAACATCTACCCCTCCGATGTACTTTTATAAGAAAAGCATTTTTAATAGTTAAAATAAGAACCAACTGTACAGTTTCTATAAAGCTTATCTTACCACGCATCTACAGCCTGCAGGAAACATATGGCTCATTTGTTATCAAGAATAACAGCTATAGCCCTGGCGGGGTAGCTCAGTTGGTTAGAGCATCGTCCCGATATGCCCAGGTTCGATCTCTGTGGGTTTGATCTCTGGTCAGGGCACATACAAGAGTCAACTAACGAAGGCATCAATAAGTGGCACAGCAGGTCAATGTTTCTCTCTCTGTCTCTCTTTTTCTCTCCCCCCCTTTCCCTCTAAAATCAATCAATAAAAAGATATAACTATTCTAATACATCTTACAGCAGCTGCTTTGAATATGTTGGGTTTATCTTGAACTGGGCACCAGCCACTCAGTGCTCCAAATGTCAGCTGTTACTGCCACCATGTTGGTGGCCTGAGGGTCACTGTAGAATCTGCTCCGTGACTTCACTCATCACCTTACATTAAGAGCACACATGCTTCAAAGCTCCTTGTTGGGAAAATGCAGTACATTCCTGTATCCATCATCACATGCCGAACCCACTCAGGCTACTGAACTAGATTCTTCCCCTTCTACCATCACGGAAACAATTTTATGCAGGTAATTTATTTGTGGAGATGCTAAGGGAATAAACTACAGTAGCAGCACCCCTCCCTCTGTTTCCACGGCTCTTCAGGAAGGTACAATAAAACTGTATAAAATTCACATAAAGCTTATTTGGCTATAAGAAGAAGAGAAGTAAAATTGCATTTGCCTTCTTAGCATTCACAATGTTTAGAGTATTGGAAGGTGTCATCTCTTTACAAAGCGATCCGAGGTGCTTATTTTTCCTCAGGGCAATTTTCCTTGAAATTGGTGGAGGCTATTCAGGGTGGTTCCCAGATACCTTCAGCATCCTCTGGGCAATCTCCTTGGGGCTTTGTTGAGAACAATCCGTTTTTCAACTATTCGTGCTTAAACTTACAATCACGGAACACTCCATAAAACCAGTTTCTCATGAGACGTCTTCCTGTGAGGATCATGAACACAAAGTGCCAAATAAACTGGTTATGATGTGAGGGAAATATACCGCCAAGTGAATGCAAGCCATGCCGAAGAACAGGTGCAGAACAAGGGGCAAGAGAAATCCAGGGTGAAGAAATCACTGTACACTGAGGTTTCCCTCAGAAGTTCCCGGAGAGAGGTAGGAATCAAGCCACATCTTAAAGAATGAGGAGCCTCCGGGAGGGCAGAGAAACAGGAAGTGCATTCCAGGCAGAGAAAACAATGAACAACAGATAAAGAAATGGAGGTGACTCAGAAATAAAGTGGAAAGGAGCAGGAAAGGGACATCCGTAGCAGTGAGATCAACGGGAGGCCAGGAGGGTACGTGGAATGCATCTGGATTCCCAGGGACTTCACATATCAACGTTTTGAGTTGATCCTGTAAGCCAATGAACTTCAGCATGTTATCCTGAGTCACCAAAGCCAGGGGTGTTGAAAGTAATTTGTTAATAGATAACAAGGCACTACAGTGAGGGTATTATAAAACCTAGTAGGCTACGGGTGGCTGTGCCCCTGTCCCCTGGGGCTTATCACTGCAGCCTGCACAGGCTGCCATTGCATCTGCCAGCATCCCTGTCTTTCGCTGAAGGACTTTTCTCTACGGGCCAGCAGAGGGCCAAAGAATCAAGCCCCCGACAGCCCCTTAGCAGCCCGCAGCCAATGACTGATGGCAACTGGTGTAGAGTGACCTCAGCTCCCTCAGCTATTGGGTGAGACAGCAGTGAAGTGCGAGTTCTGAGTCTAAGCCTGGGCTGCCTGATGTTGTAGCCACTGGTCACACCTGGCCGTGAGCACTTGAAATGTGGCAGGTCTGCGTTAAAGCGTAAAATACACATCAGGTTTCTAAAGCTTAGCACAATGAAATAAAAAAGGATTTAAAAAAATCTCAATCACTGTCTCAATATTACCTGTTTAAATGATTTCTGCTATATTAAATAAAATTTGTTTTACGAGTTTCAGTTTAATTTTTCAGGGTGGCTACCATAAATTTTAAATTGCATATGTGGTTTGGATTATATTTCTGTTGGTCGGGACTGTTCAAGACTCTCAGTAAATTCTACGTATTTTGCTTTTAACAATATAATATGTTTGAGGTGTGATTACTCTTCAATGGTACCTATTTGCTCATGTTGCTTGCAAGGTGAAGGTCTAGGAAAAATAATTTTGGGTAAAAATAAAACGGAGTATTTTTAAAAATGAAATTGAAAATATTTAGCCTCTAAAACTCCCTGGCTTCTAAAATGATGTAATGGATACTGTGAAATGTCACAGAAGAAAAAGTGCACCACATGTGTGCTTCTGTGCCCCCCAAAGTGGTTTTGAGTTTCACCAAAATCTGACCCCCAAAGCTGTACACTGCGCCAACACACCTCACACGCGAGGGAAGGATTTGCGCACTGTCCCCAGTCACTGGCTGAGGGCTGCTGTGGGGCGGGAAGGGCACCCACTCCCAGCACCTCCGCCGGGGCCGGTGGGCGGAGCCAGCAGAGATGCAGATCCCGGAGCTGACCGCCAGGGTGAAAGGGATGCAGACACGCTGACCGCGCCTGCTGCAGGGCCCTCTGAACCCAGCCGGGAGACGCAGCTTTATGAATGGGAGACGGAGCCAGCCAGCGAGGCCACTTACCTCTGAACGTCTGGAAGGGGCCCAGGCCCTGGAGACACCCCACGACCCTTTGTGAGCCACACCCTGGTCGCCTTCCTTCTTTAGCAACTGTCACAAAGACCCATCTCAAGTGCCACAGTCTCCATGTCTACCAATGGCTCCAGCCTACACAGGCCTCACAGTCCTGCCAAATGTCCTTGCAGGTGACCAAGCCATCCCTTACCCAGGGCTGACCACCAGTGTATTATCCCTGGGCTGCTGCACTGGCTGTGCATGGCTGGCAAGTTCTCTTAAAGGCAGGTATGCCCTGGCCGTGAAGGACATTAATTATTTTGAACGTTACCCCTGCCCTAAATCAGGGCACCACGAGGTAAGACACACAGGACAGTACCCTTGCTGAGTCTGAGGGGTATGTAGTTTGAGCTTCCCCGGTGCAATTGCTTGGAGAAGATGACTAGGGACAAATTCAGGAAGACAGAGATGGCAGCAAACACAATTTCTGAGCCCATCTTTGCAGAGGGGCAGCTGTCAATTCCTCCAGGCACACGGTGTTCACGCCATTGTGTCCCCGAACGCTGTTATGGTGTGCCCTCCTCAGCTCCTGTTCGCCCTGAGAGGGCTGAGAGGTTTCACAGCCAAGCCCACTGCTTGCGTCTGAGAGGTGCTCCGAAGCCCCCTGGAGTCCTTAAGCAGCCTTTGTGCCCCAAGAGCCAGCCCAGAGGCCTCTCCTCCGTGGGGCAGCTAACTCTGCCACAGAAAATCAGTGACCTAGGCCAAACAACATAAAAACCCATTCGCAAAACTCCAGCATCTCTGTACCCCCAGAGAATAGAGCTGCCAATGTCAGCCTCTAGAGGTAAGGTGCCAGGGTGAAGGCCCTCATCAAATTCTGGCCACGTGAGTGTGACGCAGCACGTCTGCAGCTTCTCAGTCCCTTCCCCTGAGTTTGTGGTAAGCTGGAGAAGCTATCCTTTCCCATGTGACAGAACTCTGGTCAAGGAAACCTTAAGGTACAGCTGGAGACTCCAGAGGTGCCAGTTCTCATGGAATGCTCCAGTATCAGCTCTGAAATGTCTCTTTCCTGCAGGGGGTAGAAACTGTTTTGGGTTCCTGGCTCATTTGAGTGAACAAGTGCCTGTTCCTCTCTGTTCCTGTAGATCTTATTGACAGGTGAAATTATTTAGAATCCAGACACCTATTTTCACTGCTCTAAAGAAAATCACTAAAGTTTCCCTATTTGTAAGGTTCTAGTTATTGTGGCAAATATTTAGGGGCTTATTTTACTAACCAAGAGCACCAAAAAAGATGTAACTTCTGTTTTTTAAATAAGAACATGTTTTTGGTTTAAAAAAAGCACCAAGAAATATCTAAAAAGGATATTGTACCAAAAGGTGCAATTCTAAATATACATCAGAGATTAAATCTAATCTTATTTTATCTTTTAATATCCTCCACAGCGTCAGAAGTTATTACTTCTGCCCAGCTCAGTCTTACGGCCACACATAAAGTCTGGCCTCCGGCGGTTCACAGCCTCAGCCCTGAGCCACCTGCTGACTGGCTGAGGGTCCCCTCATTTCACACCCTACAACATGGTTCACCCTGTTTGACACTTGGAGCCACATCTGGGACAGCTGGCTTCTCAGGTGTTCCCACCCCTCCTTTGCCACCACTCACTCGGCTTGCCTTCCAGTGGTCCTAGTCTTTGCTTTCCCTGTTCACCCTTCCCCTTCCCGGTCTGGCTGGACTTCAGCTGAATCCCTGGGTTGATGTGCTTACATGGCTTGTCCCAGACCTCCACCAGCACCTACTGGGTATTTGCCTACTTTCCAACACACGTTTACAAAAACCTCAAGAGCAACGGTTTACATGAATTAATTTCTGCTTTTGTTTTGAGTCTGTCATTTTAAGTAGCTTTAATGTTCATATTGTTCCCATTCTTGAATACCGCCTAAACCAATCACTGAACTATACACCTAGGGAATGAGGTTTTAGTTTTTTCTACCAGTGGGTACTAGGCCATGCAGCTGGAGATGGGCTCACATCTTACCGTGCTTTATACATCCCTTCTCATCATGCCAAACAGACCCATATGGCTGTTAACTCCAGATAGGAATCCTGAGGCACTTCTGTGAGGCACGTCAATTAAAGTTTATAGCAGGTCAGGGAAATGATGCCAGGGACCGAGTTTCTGGTTGGAAAAGTGCTTGCACAGAGCCAGAAATACCTCTATCTCCCTCATATGTACCCACCTGGGCCAGCTTTATGGTCCTAAAGCCAGAAAAGCATTTACTAAGGTGATCTGAGCCAAAATAGTGGTTTCCCTAGCAACACTCAGGTAATCAACGTATATTACTTTAAAAAGTCACAGGCCTATATCCTCTCTGACTTCATCAGTCTTGATCTGGTCCCAGCGCTGGCTCATTTAATAACTCGTGCAGGGACAGAACCGGTACTCGCTTCAAAGGCCATCCTCTTCCTAATGAGGCAAACATGAGAGGCCAGAGGGCTCTCCCTGCCCCTCCAAGCAGCTCAGGCTCCTTCCCCCTGCCCCATCTGTTTAGTCGTGAAAGGAGTCGCTGGTTCCCAGCTAACAGAGGAATTCAAATCCTCGTCAGCCTTTACTTTAGGAGTATTTCCGGAATCACTAAATCTTAGCACATCTGGAACAAATCAGCAAGGTTCACTCACTGTAACAACTGGATTAAAGGCAAAGAATACTTCAGGGGGCAGAGGAATTCCCAAGCTCTGTGGGCTGCTCAGGGGTCTGACGTCATAAGACAGGGATGGTGTGCAGTGATGTATGGCCTGACCCAGCAGCAATGGCACGGTGCCACCTTATGTCACACATGAGCCGCCCATTGAACCAGGCCACTTCACACACTCAAAATGCAAGGAGCCGATGTGCACATCACAGAGGCTGGCAGGCCAGACAACTCAAGAGGACCAAGTGAGCACGGCCCCTGGAATCCACTGGCTGTTGTGGCCCTAATTTTTCCCCAATTCTAGCCCAAGAACCAAACAGTGGATGGTCACAGACAATAAAACGCATTGAAATGACCAGCCTCCCTGGATTTGGAACCATTTTTTCCTGTGAGGTGAGCAGCCACAGAGGCAAGGAGAAAAGAGCTATTTCCTCCTGGGTTCTCTGGATCTCTGGAAGCCTTGAGGGTAGAAATGAGGACGCACACACCACAGCACCTCAAGCCACTACGAACGGGCCCACTGCTCCATAAAGTGGCTGCCGCATTCACCACCCGGCCCGGTTTCTCTGCTTTGGGCCTGAAGCACTAGATTTCTTGAGCTCATCAAAGCTCTAAAGAACAGTTACCTGTGCCTTTAATAAATAATAAACCAAGAACAATAAATGAATGGTTACTTCCTAATCAGTATATTGATTAGGAAGCCACAGAGACAGGAAAACATGACGATAGCTTTATAATGAAGTCCCAGTTCGGAATATTATAACAAAAATCTTTTGTCTTCTCCACAAGCAAAGCAAAACATTTGCTTCTCCAATATGTATCTTTCCCCATACTCAGGGAAAACTTCTAGAACAGGGTTTTTTAACCTGGATTTGTGCCGCCAGATACTCCTGGCAGTCTAGTGAAGTGAATGGACCCTTCTCAAAATACTGTTCTGACTTATTTTTAGAGAGAGGGGAAGGGAGGGAGAGAGGGAGAGAAACATCAATGTGCAGTTGCTTGTTGTGCACCCCCTACTGAGGACCTGGCCCGCAACCCAGGCATGTGCCCTGACTGGGAATCGAACCTGCAACCCTTTGGTTTGCAGGCTGGCACTCAATCCACTGAGCCATACCAGCCAGGGCTCAAAATACTGTTTCTGAATGCATAAAATACAAAATAGGATTACAAAGAAACCAATTACAAAAACTACAATGATCATCATATTTAAAAATGTATGGTTTACTAATATGCGCTATTTTTTTATGACACTAATAAGATTGAGTGCTCCATTTAAAAACTACTGTGCCTGTGAAGCCGGGACGCATGTAAATACTGTTTTGAAACGTCTGCAGTACAGTAGCTCGATATGAAAATGCTAGAGTCTATGTGTGACAGTCACAGGCCCTGCTAATATTCCCATGCTTTCCCATGTAACAATAAAACGCTCAGTTCCAATTCGAAGTCAGTGAAAATGAACACACGATCATTCTCCTATCCAAATCCACAGACCCCATGAATTCTATGCGCAGATCACTGAGGGGCTACGGACCCAGGTTACGAACCTCTATCCTACAGGAAGGTGACAGTGGGGGACTTGATGCAGTAAAGGGAAAGAGAGGCCATGTGGACAAAGCGGGAGGGAGAGACAGCATGCTCAGACTGCGACACCAGGAAGAGAGGTAAGAATGGCATTTCCAAAAGGTGCATACGCAGATATCTGTGAGCGCTTTGGTTCCATTCATCTCAAGCCCACTGTCCCTGGACTAGAAATGGGTCATCTTTAAAACGGGGGGAAGTTGGTCAGGGAGGAGCAAAATGAGCGTCTTCTTTTTGGCTTAGGAGGTTAACTTGTCTGTGTTCTTCCACACCAGAAAAGGACATGAGAAATTTAAAAATTTGTCTTTCCTTTGTTTCTTAAAGAAATACAACTGTTGACCGACACAGTGGCATTCACCTCGTGGCTCAAGTCTCATTAACACAGAAAACATTCTCAAAAAGGAGCCCAGGGCTCCTGGCGAGAAGGGCTGACTACTCCGTCTGAGTACCACGCATTCCCTTAGTTCCCTCTGGGGGGAACTTTGGCACTGAAAGCCGCCTCACACGATGCCACCCCCTCTCCTGTTACCCCTGTGTCGGGACAGTCCTTTTCAAAAATGAAGTCCCAAGGAAGAGGCAACCAGCGGTAACCTTAGAAGATACAAAGTCTCTCTCGCCACCTGAAGGAACCTCCTACACATCACTCCAAGGCGTGGTTTTTAAGAAGCTCGAACTCTACCCTGGCTGGTGTGGCTCAGTTGGTTGGGCATCATTCTGCAAACCGGAGGGTTGTGGGTTCGATTCCTAGTCAGGGTGCATGTCTGGGTTGCAGGTTTGGTCCTCGGTCGGGCACATATAAAAGGAACCAATCGATGTTTCTCTCTCTTTCTCCCTCCCATCCCCTCTCTCTAAAATCAATAAGTATGTCCTTGGGTGAGGCTAAATAAATAAATAAATGAGATGACATTAAATTAAAAGTCCAAACCCCTTCAATTTCAAGAGAGCAGATAAAAAACCCACCAGCAACTGTTTCTTCCCATTAATAACTGATAAATACAATGAATTTGGTTTCCTTTTGGAACTCAGTCCTAAAAAGGAATGAAACTGCCTGGCCAGGTGATCTGAGAACAAATAAAATGTGAGGTCCAAGTTCGACAGGTCTCAGGTCGGATCCTCTCGCAGCAGTGTATGACAGGATTCGGGTGGGACATTGGGAGATGTCTGGAGGAACAGTGGGTGAGGGCAGCAGGTGGGGCGAGGGAAGGCAGTGGGGCAGGGCAGGAACTGCTCAGGGCCGTGGTCTTAGGCAGAGTCTAGCCTTGGCCTGACTCACACCAGGGCTCTGGAGCACAAACCACTGCGTGGAATTATCCAAACTTGATACAGGGGAGCTGGCTTTTGGTACCTCAAATCGGTCAGTCATGGCTGAGGGCTGCCCCACGGTGGGGGCAACCTCCCAGCCAGAGGACTCCCGTGAGATGAGGACCGTTCTCCAGACTAGAGGCAGAACAGCTGTGATGATGGCGCCTGCACAGTCAAGGGACCTGGGCATGGCACCAACAGCATCCGCCCAGCCTCGTCATCTTTGGATCAAGATCGCCTGGAACGGAGTCGGGGAAGAAGGCTCTTGGTAGGTAGAAGTTCTTCACAGGGCCCCTCCCATCTCACTGCGACATCAGTGCGCAGTGATTTCTGGGCAGTTCACACTATTTCAGAGTCCGCCACCTCTGTCTGGGGGGCGGGACCAGTGACCACTGGGGGCAAAGAATAAGGCTCCTCAGCCACGGCCGTCCTGGGTTTTCATCTGTGAAGTGCAGCCGGGCCACCCCCCCATTCACCTGCGGTTATGTCAGGTGGCTCCGAACACCCTTGGGAGAGAAGCTGAGGGGAGAGGGTGTGTGCACGACAAGAAGAAAAACTTGTGTGGAGGAAGGGTCACCTCAGAAAACAACAGCGCTGTGCACCTTTGGAATTTGGCTTTCCTTATAGTCACGGAGACTGTTGTGGGATGGGTGAGCCCAGCGTTAGTGGCCAAGAGACCAACAACACGGTCGCACGGGATGAACTCCGAGAATCTCAGCGAAGGCTCAGCACAGGGCTCCCCGCCTGCTCTCCGTTTGAGAGGAGGGAGCAATCCAGTTGCTACATTCTCTGGATGGGTCCTTAGGGTGCAGGACCAGTGAGAGGGAAATAACAGCCATATCATTCTGATCCTGCTGGAGAGATGCTTACACATAAAATCTCCAATGGTTGCCTATATTTGGGAGCCAAGGAAAATACTACCAAATAAAATTTTATTAGGTACACCTGTGAGGTAGACCCAGACTTCCCAGGTCGCTTGGGAGGGAGGCCAGCTATGAGCATGTTCCCAGCTTCTTCTGTGGTTGCCATGGTTACTCCTCCATCTGCCTTCCATGCTCCTCTATGGATTCCCCATGCTTTCACCATCCAGATGGAAAATCTCCATCGATGTCTGCTCAACAGGAAGAGGGCTGTCCCCGAAATCCAGTATTTGTTGGGATAGATTTCCACTCCTCATGTAGGGGGGCAGTTCACTAAAAGTGAAGTGATTTCCCCAAGGGAAAAAGGTCAGTTCCTAGGATGGTGGCCCACTGTCTCAGCCTCACACTGAGGCTAGCAGGCTGTTGAGGAAATCAGATCATCCCTGAGATAGGAAGGAATTTCCTAAATTGGACAGCAGCACATCACAGTGGGAGCGAGAGACAGGCCAGGTTCCCCACGCTGCTGCAGCTATTTAAGGAATGAGACCGTGGGCCTTGGGGCTGGAACACTGGATTTGGACTCAGGAACCTCCCAGCAGGTGTCTTCCCTGCCGCTGCCATTTACCCTCCTTTTTGACCTCGGATAAGTGACTCAAATCCCTGCCTGTCAGCTTCCTGTTCTGTACCCGAAATGCCATGGCTCCAAGTACATACATGAAAACTACCAACCACAAAGAACCTGTGAGCTGGGCTTGTTCCCATCCTGCCTGAGTTACTCCCTAGGACAACGGAGGGGGTGTCTCAGAGTCACAGAGTCCCCATCTCTGCTCATCCCAGGGCTGAGCTGGAGCCAGGCCTCCAAAGAAACACAGCTGTGTGGCCCGGCTCCACCCAGGTCCCTCCCAGGATGAAGGAAGGGTCAGAGGTCTTATCCTCGCGGCCTCGGATGTGCTGTGGACACATTGCTCATCTGCTGTCCTCAGGAAAATGGGAACAAAGCGCCCAGCCCTGTACTTGGCTCACAGGTTTGATCTCAAGTCAAATGCCCTTCAGCACATGAACACTACGTGGCTGTGCTGGGGGAAGCAGGGAAAAGGAACAAGATGCAGACAAGTGGGGCAGGAGAATGCTGGATGTTTCGCAAAACAAGGGCAGCAAGCACTCCCAGGAAGTTAACGGGAAGAAGTCTTGGTGTCCAAAGGTGATATAACACTCCTGCTGGAAACTGCAGTGTGAACTCATTCACCAGGATTGTCTGAGAAAGCAGTTGTAGCAGACACTGCACGTGCCCCGCCACCCCCCGCCCCTCAGGCTATTTCAAATGCTCTCACTGACTCTGACTGGCCAGTGTCTGTATCCCTGTACATAAGGGCCTTTTCCCAGAACCAGACAAGGCTACTGTCTTAGGTTGGAAGCCAAGGGAATTAAATGTCCCTACCCACCCAACGCCAGGGTAGTCCTCACCCAACGACTCTGCAGTTGGCCCCTTCGCCCCTCAGAGGTAATAACTTTGAGGTGCATGTTTTCCACCATCCCCAGCATTTCCCTGTGGTAGCTGGGTCTGATGGGCTGGTGGACAGCCTGTCTCTACTCATATCCTTTGTCATATGACATGTAGCTCACCCCATCAGGAAGCAGAATTTATTTTCCCATCCCTTGAATCTGATTGGCCCTGTGACTTTGCTTTGGCCAATAGAATGTGGCAAAAGTGACAAGATACCAGTTCAAAACTAGGCCTCATGAGGCGTTACTCACTGCTGTTCCAGTTTTTGGATCCCACCCCCCACCTCACACACTACAAGAATAAGAGGGTAAAGGGGGTCAAATATACGGGGACGAAAGGAGACTAGACTTTGGGTGGTGAGCACGTGATGGAGTATACAGATGTTGTATGCTAAAGTTGTACACCTGAAATGTATATGTTATTAACTGATGTTACCCTAACACATTTAATTTTTTTAAAAAAAGCAGCAGCCTGGACTTGCCTGCTAGAGAATGAGAAACCACGTGGCAGACAGAGGAGGAACCCCAGCCAACAATGAGCTAATCATCACAAACAGAGGCACCTAGCCAACCTGGATTTGGCTGCAGACCCATGTGGGAGACCAGAGGACCCAAGCAGCTGAGCCGGGCCTAAACAGCTGACCCATAAGATCTGGAGCTAAATAAATGGTGGTTGTTCTCATGAGGCATGATGTTTTGGGGTGACTTGTTACACAGCAATGAGTAACTGATACACTGGTGTCATGCTGCACCCTTATTGGTAGGCTTTACTGTATACTCCTTACTCCCCTACCTTTGTTCCCTGCACTTCTCAACAGAATAATTTAACCTCAGATCCTCGTCTCAGGGTCTGGGAGAACTCAAACTCAGACAAGGTGGGGTGCTTCTTCCCTCTGCTTCCAGGGATCACAGTGAATTATAGTTACTGTTTTCATGTGTGTTTCCCCTTCTAGACAAGTAACATTGTAATGCTATACTTTATCTGTATTTGTTCCCACCAAGCCTGGTACACGCATAGCAAATGCTCCATCGCTTTTTGTCAGATAAATAAGTATATTAGCACCACGTCACTTCTTGTTAGGTGAGTAAGCAGGCACTCCCGAGGGGTACCACGCCCTTCCATACCTCTTCCAGTGTGTAAATGTCTCTTTGCCTGCCTTACTCTGCTGATCACCTTCCCAGGGCCTAAATCACACACTCTGCCTAGGTAACACCCATAGAAGACCACCCACGTGTGTCTCTGAAGTATCGGAGACACACCTGCTGCCTTCTATAGAGAACCCGTATCAGAGAGAACGCATCTCCTCAAAAGACACGAGGGTGGGCAGAGTGTCGTCTCTCATTCAGGGAGAGCCTCTCACCTTTCCTTCAGGAGCACACCATTGAAAGAACCGTTCCTGTTTCCAGAGATTCCGGAAACAGCAACTACAAAGGCCAGCTGCTCCCAATCCACAATTTTTTTTTCCCTACAGATTTGGGATACAAAGTGAAGGAGCGAAGAAATAAATAAATTGCATGGCTAATATTCTGGCAAGGGCAGCCATTTTCCAGGTTTCTGATCAGTTCCCACTCACCTTCCTTCAATAAATAATAATAATAATAAACAACAACGGTGATGATGATGTTGTTACATTTGAGGGAACTCTTGATATGCCAGCCCCACAAGCTCACGGTCAAATCTGAGGCCCTCCAAGGAGAGAACATTCCACCTTCATGGATGAAGGATGCAGTGACTCCTGCAGGGACTGCCATCCGCCCAGCAGGGTGGGGCTTCACATCTCAGAGAGAAAAGCTGCTAAACAGGCCCCCAGAGGTCAGACTGCCATCAGGGAGCACGAGTGGGGTGCGTGGGAGGCATCTTTGATAATGGATTTTTTATCCACCAAACTCCTTTCTGAATTGGGGCTATTCACACAGAGGAGAACTTCCCCTCCAAGGGCCCCAGCCTTGGTCTAGCTGATATCAGACCCCAACAGCAGCTGGGGCCCATGTAATGCAGAGAGCACAATATAGGGTCGGACATTTCCAGCTTTAATTCCCCACCACCACCACCCCCACCACGAGCCCTTGAGCAAGTAGTCTGGCCTCCTCAAGCCTCTGTACCCTCCCTACTAAAAGTGTAATAATATTTACTCCTCAGTGTTGCTGAGCGGGTTCAATGAAACAATGTTAGCGCTCATCTCCCGAGTGCTTCCTATACGCCAAGCACTCTGGGGAGCACTTCAGTACACTTTAATTCATTAAATACTCAAAATGGTTGTATAAGGGGTTGCTCTTGCTTCTCCCATTTTACAGATGAGGAAACAGAGGCCCAGAGATGTCAAGGAGCTCGCCCAAGGTTGCACAGCTGGTAGGGCACTGCAGTGTGGTTATGTACACTGAAGATTCTGTTGGGTACCTAATGCATGTAGGTGCTCAATAAACACGGACCTCTTCTCCTTCACGAAACAAGACGTTAAGTCTACCCTGTACCGTGGAGTTGATGATTCTGGCCAGTGTGCCACTTTCGAGAAGGAGAACAATTTGTTTCATACTCTAAATAGCTCCGTGGGTGCTGTGAGCCTCCTCTTGACGGCTGATCCTTCATGGATAAAGCTACCCATCTCCCAGCCAAGGGTCTTGGGAAATTCACTGGGCTCCCCGCCCCGACCGCGACAGCAGCATTAGTAAGGCTTTCACCGTAGAACCATTATATGCGGTCACTAGATGGCTCTTCTAACTTCATAAATATTCTACCGTGCTTTTCACCTCCCTCAAGAGTTCTTTCATTATTGGAGTTGGCTGGCCAGGAGGCACTGAAATGTTCCACTGGGCTCCTATGGGATACATCAAAACATATTTTTTTAGCTCAGCTGCCATACTCTATATTTCTTTTTCTTTATCCTAATAACCTGCGATGCATTCTTAGGTACGGTGAGTATTCCGACAGACAAAACAAAGCATAGTGGCATCATTTTACAAATGGAATTTTCAGTCCTGTTGAACAGAAACTGTCTATACAGCTTCATCCCCATTCCTGGACATTTTTGGAAATGGCATGTTTTGGAACTAGCCTCAACGCCATTAATGACTGTGGATTTTTCATTGAAGAGTTGACTGTTTTAGGAGACAACAGGCCTGCCAGAATTCCTGCTCTCTGGAGAGAAAAATAAAAACATCCATGAGTCCCAGTCACAGAGAGCATTTCCTGGCTCCATCCCTGGTCACTCTGGGTGACCCCATCACTCCCAGATGTCTTTCCCTCTTGTGTTCTGAAGACACAGGCTGCTCAGTCTGGTGGGAACCTAGCTGCTTCCAGCCACAGTACCTTGTACTGCACCGTCTATCATCAGTGGAAGGATCTTTCTCTGTTACCCCTTTGCTTCAACTTCTCAGTACAGCGAGTCACAGCTAACAGGAGAGCTAGGCTCTAAGGACAGCATGAAAGGCAAACATTGTGTCCACATGGCCCTCGAGAAGCCCTGGGGGAGGCTCCATGGTGGAGATCCACACAACATCTCTCGCAAGTCCAGCCCTGCCAAGGCCGCTCCACGGGCCCGAGCCAGGGGTGTCGGAGCTAAGGTGGATGGAGAGAGCAGCTGGTGCAGAGCTCCAGCGGGAACACACTTCCACTGAGTGGAATAGAGGACCAAGTGACCCATACCAATCTCTCACTCTCCCCATCCCCCTCCCCACTCCCGCACTCCATCTTCTCATCTCTCACTATGTTCTCCTGGTCGCCTCCCTCGCCACAGGCCCTGCAGATCTTCATGGGAATCCAGCTTTCCACACCTCCCTTGCTCTGCTCCCATTTGCTCTCTGCCCAGATGCCTGGACCCTCCTTATCCCCTGTAATTCCTCTGCTGAGAAGCTGCTCCATGGCCCTGTAATGACCCATCCACCTCTCTTAGGCAGAGTGGGTGGTGCCACCTCCCACCCACACTGCACGCATTGGGAGAGACGCCTGGTGCCCAGAACTCCCCTGACTTGAACAGTGAAGGAAGGTGCATCCCACCCCAGGCAGGAATGAACCAAGGGAACTAAATAATAACCAAAGAAGCTTACTTCCAGTTCAAGCCACTGAGCCCTTGCCAACCAAATCCAGATCCTGGCTCCTGCTACTACTGTACTGACCATACGTCCCTTCCTCCACTTTGTGCCTGGCGCTACGCGACAGTCTGGGAAATCCAATGGGACAGAAACCACAGGTTTGGTTATGTATCTCTGCCTACCCAATTACCAAGTAACATTTTTCAGGTAGCTCCTCTGAGGAGAGCTCTGGGTCCAAGGGTGTAGGGAAAGTTTAATGGGGGTGCAGCCAAGAGGCTGTTGTGAGAGACCAAGGGGCCTCCTTGGAAATAACTTATCCTAAGGAGACACTCAGAACTTTGCTCCAAGGACACTGCTTCCCAAGATTCAGAAGGTCTCCGCACCCTGTCTCTAGGTGTCCTGTCTGAGTTCTGGAAAGACGGAATTGCAAGAAAAGCTAAAATAGGCCTGAAAACCAAAAGGCATCAGGAAAGAGACAGAGCTACCCTGTTCCTTATGTGGGAGGGGTAGAGAGCATTATTGGTCCCAATTTGCCATCCCTTCTACACTCGTGCCACGGCTGTGTGCCTTTTCAGTTCCTCTCGCTAAAGGGTCAGAGCATATTTTCCTGTCCCTTGACTTTGGGTTTGCCCATGGACTTGTTGTGACCAACGGAATAAGGCTGAAGTAAGAACACATAGTTCTGAGTCTAGGCCTTCAGAGATGTTGCATGTTTCTCCCTTCCCTCTTGCACCGTTGCCATGCCAGGAGGAGAACATGCCCAGGCCATCCTATTGGTTCCAGCAGGACAATGAAAGACACATGAAGCAGAGATGAACTGGGTCACCCACACCTGAGATCAACCCATTGTCTGCTGAACCCCAGATGCGTGAGCAAGTCAACCAAGATCCAGGTGAACCCAGCCTGGACCAGCCAACATGCAGTTGACATGCAGACCCTTGAGAATGAGTGATTGCTGTTGGAACCATGGAGTTTTGAAGTGGTTTGTTATGCAGCATATTCGGTGGCTACCACTAGCTGATACATATGAGGGTCTGGGCCCTGGCCACCCCACAAGTTCTTGCATTACTAATCACTGGGCCCACAGAGTGGAGCTGTTTCTGATCAATAGTCTTAAGAGGCAAAGCTGTGGAAGTGGAGTCAGCTGTAGGCACAAGGCACCTCACGGATCACGAGCCTTGGGTTTCACATGTCAGTGTATGAAAAGCACAACTCAACAGAGTTAGATTTAACCATCCATTACTGGGCAGCAAAACATCAGGACTTTCCTAACCTAATATTTAACCTTGGAAAAAGTGAGCATTTTCCCACCACATGAACTTATCTATAATCCAAAATAAATTGCCAACATTTACAGTCTGCCTCAAGACAAAACAAGTCCATATATTTTGATTCAAGTTACTTTTTCCCAAAAACAGTTTTTTTTTTTTTTGGAAGACCTATTTAAAACTAAAAGTAACGACCTGATCATGTATAAGCCTTCTTTAGATTTGGTGTCTTTAATAGCTCCAGGAGGTCCTTCTTCCCGATGTTAAAGGTTCCCCACATCCACTTCATCAGTTTGAAGAGATTTTCTAGGCTTGGCAAAACATGTGGTACTTTAATCTACCAGTCCTGTCCTAGGTCAAAGTAATGCTAATTAATATTTAAGTGGTTTAGAGGAATATTTGCGTGGGGGTGTTGGGGGATTATATCACCTTTCACCCAATAAATGCAAACAAAAGAAAAGGGATCTTAGTATTACTTCCCTTTGATGAATAATACATTTATCATCATCAGTGTCCTCGGGTAGTTAATCACTCGTTCATGAGGGGATATTTCATTCCGCACAAACTTAACTTTCACAAGTACAAATAAAAGACAGAGTATGGCATTTTAGAAAATAACTATCAAAAGGGATGACTATTTTTGAGAAACGGTAATAAATCATATGGAAGGGCTTCCTGCCCCCAAGGCTCAAACGATCTTTCAGAAGGAATCGTCTGGAAAGGAAACGGTTCTCTGAAGTGTGGCTAAGTGATTCAGGGCCGGCGCCTTCATCCTAAAAGCCTGAAATACAAGGTTGACAAAGGGGAAATGGGAAGCCTCCATGTGCGTGGGGTTCACCGTTAGCCCCGGGGGATTCTCATGCTGGGGGAGGAAAACCCCGAAACAATAGAACCTGTCTGCTCACTTGGATCAGGCAGCCTGCCTCCTGCTTCGCCCCCTCCTGCCACAGGACAGTTACTTGTCATTAAAGCAGATGCACGGCCAGGTGTGGGAAAAAATAAAAAGAACCTTTATGTAATGATCAGTCCGATCATGTGAACTGTCCCAAACAGTTAGATACTGGCGACGTCATATGGTTCAACTTAATACAGTGAGGAGACATCAAATACACCCCACAACATACACAAACACAAATACTCACAGAAATCAGAAATGCAGACTAAGTTGTGAGATACGTGGACTCAGAAACAAAAATCAATCTACCCACCAAAATAATAGCCGTTGTTAAAATTATTGTATAATACACATTTTTTAAAACCATGCAATATCACTCTAACCCACCAACTTTATTTACCCTCTTCATTGGAGAAACCTGCACATTCAGGCTTTGACCTTGGAGTCAAGACAAAGGGGACTTTTCCAGAACCACGTCGAGAAGGGATCGCTGACTTACCTGGACAGCAACAGCTGACCCTGAAGCTGCAGGTCAGCGGCACAGTCCTCAGAACGGCAGTTCCTTTCAAAGACAGTCTGTAAGAGATACAACAGGAAGATTGGCACAGGATTTAATGGCAGATGAGTGAACAGCAGCCAAATACTTTCTTCCAAATCAGCAGGAACCCTCCCGTGAGCCTTTCGAGCCCTCGACTCCCCAGAAGCCTGCTCCCTGGCATGGCTGGGGGTCCTTCACGGGTTCCAAGGAAACCCAAATCCACACTGGTCTCGCCCACAGGGTGCACTCCTTACTTGACCCATTTTCCATTTTTCAAGAAGGGCACATGGTAGGTGTCCTGTCCACCTTTGAGAATATCTTTAAATGCCCTCAGATGTGAGTGAATAATAATCAGCTGAGTAAAGAATTCCTAAGATCATTGTCTGGTCATTTCCCTCTGTTTGCTGCCTTGGGGAGGCAGACAATCTATATCTGAGATGGATTCTGCCCGAGCCATGGGATCGTATTCTAATTTTCAGTTCCAAAGGGAAAGGTCAGTGGCAATTAGACTATTACACTGAGGACACCAGAGAGAGAGCCAAAGGGATCCCTTCCCTTCAGTAGCGAACAGGGACACAGTGCCCTTTTTCTAACTGACGCTGGGCCTCAAGGCCCTGGCCGGGCAGCTCAGTTGATTGGAGAGTCATCTGATGCACCAAGGTTTCGGGTTTGACCCCTGGTCAGAGCACATACAAGAATCAACCAGTGGACCCATAAATAAGTGGAACAACAAATTGATGTCTCTCTCTCCCTCTCTCCCTCTTCCTTTCTATCTAAAGTCAGTCAATCAATCAATCAATCAAAAGACTAGGCCTAGACAGCCAGAGCCCTGGCCAGTGCTGGAGCCTAAGGCTGCGTGTACAGAACCGACATCTTTCCAGAGGGCTCATGGAGGGGCCTGAGCTGGGCCTGTCTGTGGGGGTTGGCTGGGAGGAGCAGACTTTTGGGAGGAGGAGTTCCAGTCGTCTTCCCTCTATGGCACCCAGTAGCCTTGTCCCTCCCTCCCTCCACCTGGTGTCAGCCTCTTTGGCATCTCCGATCTGTGGACAGCAGGCTCCCTGTGTTTCAGACGGACAGGGATCTTCACTATCATTAGTCGGCTTTGAGGGTTTCAGCGGGATTTTGAAGAGAAGCACCTGTTGCCATTTTTTAGTTGTAATTCATTCACGATTAAACTTCTTCATCGTCACTTCCTCCACCCCCAAACATAGTTCCAGGTGGTCGATGCCATCCCACAGGGTAAGTCCAGGTGGTATCTCAGAGCGCCAACGTGGACTCCAGCAAACTCGCAGGCCAATGGGCGGTCCAGACCTGGCCAGACGGAGCAATGTTGCCTCTGGAAATTCATACTCCTGTGTCATATTTCCAAAAGAATAAAGTGTCGCAGCCAACATTCCCTGCTTCAATTGTGGGGGAGAACTCACGGAAGTCTTGGGCAAACAGAAAATTCCCGTGTTCTTTTAGACACTGCCGGGGGCAAGGGGAGTGCCAACTTTCCAGGAGATTTCAATATAAGACGTTTGTGCTACCTCAACCAAGGAGAAAACAGGAGGAAGTGGGCGTGAAGATGGCACAAGTATCTCGGGCAAGCGAAGGCGGCTTTTTGAGGTTAGGTAAAAGCAGCTTTCCCACCGTGCTAATGAAATGGAAGTCCGAAGGTCCCTCACAGACATGCCTTCTTGTCCCTAAATTTGTATTCACAACTGTACTTTTTGTTTTCTTCAAGAGCATCTCTGCACCTGGATTGTAAGCCTCGGGCCCCACACAACCCAGCTCTGCCCCTGGCAACAGGCTCCTTCTTGCACGTGTCCTTTCCATTTCACAGGCAAGAGAGACAGTCTGACTTCCTCACCAGGTGCGCAGGCCTCGGAGCAGCCATTTCTCCGACCCGAACCTGCCCGGGGAAAAAAATCTTCCTTTCTGACCTCATAGGAAGTAGGATTCTTCGCCTATTCCAGCTGCCGTGGCCAGAGGAGGGTCAGTTTCTTGGACTGGATGATGGTAGCTTTATTTCTTAAAAATTGCTATGAGTTATTCACAAGAGGCAGAAAACACTCTCAAAGGAAGGGGCTGGTGCTGGCAGAGTAAAGAGGAAACTACGCCAGCAGTGAGACTAAGAGCTGCTGAGCCAGAAGAGTCCGGGAACAGTGAGAAAGATGGGCCCGAAAATAAAGAGCAGGCCGGCAGGACGTCTCCCCACCCACCTGCCGGAGCTTCGCCTCTGTGGGGCCCCAGGTATAACTTAGGTATCAGTGTCTTGTGTTTGATGGCCCAAACATCTCAGAAGAAAACAAAGGAGGGGCTCGTGTTTCTTCCCCAGCCAGAGACTGTCCCCTGGGCGTGAGCCCTTGTGTACACACACGTTTGTAGACCAGGTTTTCAATAAGGCAGGGAAATGCAGAAGAAAACCCAACAGGCTTGAAGATTTAGGAGGAAAACAAATTTCTTCTACAAAGAGTTTAGGGGCGAGGGGCCAGGACACACCTTTTTCATAAATTGCAAAGATAAAGCCTAACACTGAAGAAGCAATTTTGCAAATTCAACAGGTCGCTTTAGGATACAGCCCAGGCTTTGAGAGGTGGGAGTCCTCTCTCCTTTGCTCGTGGGGTTAACCTTGGAGGGGAAGCCTGAGACACAGAGACGAGCCTTCTCTGGTCAGTGATGAGGCTGAACTACTTGTTTCCCTCACACGTACTTGAAAGGAGATGCTTTTAGCACATATTTCACCAAGGTGCCCTTTCTGAAAAGACTACCCAGAAGCTGATGCCTATAAAAGTAGGGTTGATCTGGTTGAAATTGAGATGGGCGGGGGTGGAAACTTCTTCCCCTAACACCCCTTCTCCTCCTGCACTGGGCCAATCTGCTCCCCTGAATCCAGATGCACAGTCTGGATCCCCCAGACTAGATGGTCTCTGACACCCGTCTGGCTCTGATGTCTGGAGTTATTCTGCTCTCTCCTCTTCCACCCCTCCCCGGCTTTTCCATCCTGGGGCAGAGATCTTATATGCGATAATGAAAATAAACCTCAGAGCTGTAAATAACAACATTACAAGCTGGATGGACACTTCAGCCTAGAAAGTACTACCTCACACCCAGGCTGAACAAACAGTGGGTTTTCACAGGCCACAGGCTACATGCCTGCGTACCAGGCATTAAGGGGTTGAGGTGGGAGGGACAGATGGTGGCGACTTCTAGCACAATGGAGGTCCAAAGGTTATGGCTTCAACATAGTTAAAAATTAATACTAGAGTCAAATAGCTCACTTTTCACTTGAAAGACGGTAAAGGGAGTAGTATTCTCTACCTAGCCAATGGCTTTTCTTTCACCAGCTATATTTCCTCCATCTGGTGTTTTGAAAAGGAGATTCATACATGCACACGTGTACCGTCACGTAGGTAAGTCCTACATCACACACCGCACTCTCCTGGCTGGGAGGAATTCCCGGCAAGCTCATGGAACACACACCTGTGAATTAAAGAGCTTGCTGAATCTGCTAGTGAAGAAGCTCAGCTATGATGTCCAACCTTTGCAGGATGACCTAGACTTGGGTGCTTTCAGAAGGGCTCTTTCCACTGAGACGGACTCAGCATCTGCCAGGCACTGTGCTGGGCTCTGGGGGTGAAGAGCAAATAAGATAAAATAGATCCCTGCTCTCACAGGGCTTCCATTCTAGTAAGGGAGACAGAGAAGCAATTAGACAAAACAATGACACACTGTGATAGATGTCATAAAGGAATCAAAAGGCCAGGAAATACAGGGTGGTTGGGGATGGTTCTCTGAGCAGATAATATTGAGGCTGAGACTTAAAGAACAAAGAACTGGCTGTGAGAGAAGCATGGCCAGCACTTTACAGAAGTGGCATCAGCCTGTGCAAAGGGCCTGAGGCAAGAAAGAACTTGGTAAGTTTGAGGGTGGTTGGAGCACAGTATGTGGTTAGCACTGAATGACACTGGAGAGGCCAAGGCCTCCTTGTGCAGGGTTTTATGGGCCTTAGCAAGAGTCTAGATTTTCTTCTAAGGGCAGAGGGAAGCTACTGGGAGTGGGGGAGCTTGTGAGGAGACGTGACCTAGTCCAAGTGAGAAATGAGAAAGCCTTGGACTAGAGTGATAGCAGCAGAGATGAGGGGGAGGAATTTATGCATCATTTGAGCTGGCCGTGGAACGGCTGGCTCTCAAGAAAATGTGGTGAACCTCTACAGGGTCAAGACCAATGCCTCAGCCAGTGAACAAGTGGCCTTAGACTGTATGACTGTATCTCCAGTCCCAGTGGCCCCTCCCTTCCCCTTCACTAGATAGTCAGCCACATGGGAGACCGTTAGCATCCATCAGTCCCTCCTTCCCTGTTAGTCTGTCAACTCCTCCAGCCCTGAGCATCCAAGTCCTACTTCCTTTAAGCTCTGGCCAATTCTCCCTTTCCGCATAGAGCACCTACTCCTCAGCCGGAAGTGGTCTCTGGAGCGAAACACACACACACTAATGTGTTGTCTGTACATCCACTTAAGTTTTACTTCTCTTTTTATCAAGGTCTTGAGTGTAGTGAACACTTAAATGATTGAGTTGCTCTTGGATTTACAGTCCTTTTAAATATGATTCTGGTTAATGGATAAAATAAGTTGTTTGTTTGTGTTTTGGTTTTTTGTTTTTTTTTTTTGGTATCAAATATCCTCCAGGGGGAGAGAGAGAGAGACAGGTCTCCGCTTTTCTTAAAATTTTCGGGTGAAAGATGCTCATCAGGCTGCGTGTCCTACGGAGTATTCCATTGTCCCCACAGCACCTGGAATCCTAACCCATTCTCAGCAATGGCGGCAACCCGCCATTCACTCGCACAGCCGAGCACCTACCCCAAAGTCCACTCTCCCAGGACTGTTTCTTCACCCAGCAGGGGGAAGGCTTGGCCTCCTGCCCATCTCCCTCACTTCCACTCACTGCAAAAAGCCTGGGGCCCATCAGTCAGCCTGTATGTGACATGCTTTAGTCATCGTCTCCATGTTAGACACGCTGTCTGTGCAGGTACCCCACCTGGACAAGCCCACCAATGGGGGCGGGCCCTGACTCTACAGGACCACCATGATTTAAGCCACTGCATGGTACAATGTTGTGCACCAACATGGGCTCAGTGCCTTTTGGCTGAAGAAATGAAGGCAGTTAGGTCCCAATGCTATCTGGCCACGGGACTTATAGAGTTCCCACGAAAGAGGCAAGATGCAAATTGTGGAGTTATCATATATGCACACAAAGGTGGACATCAGCTCTGCTTCCTGGGGTGGGCCTTGCTCTCCCTCTCAGAATCTCTCTTGCCCTCAAACTGGGCCAACATCTGGAAGACATATGGAGGAAGGTAATTAAATTATCTTAAAAAAAAATTGTTAATTAGGAAAAGGAGAATAAGCAAGGATCACTTTCCTAGATTTTTTTCTCAGGCTCCTGGACAATCTTCCCAATCTAAGGACAGTATTTTTCTTGCATTTTAACCTCAACTAAAGAATCACATGGTTAAAGCAAAAATAATGACACCCTCCCCCACGCCCCCACCACACACTTCCCCACTGAGTCCTGGTCTCCAGGGGCAACCACTATTACCCATGTCCACTGTATGTTTATTTTGATGATTTCCATATCTCTAAAAAAATACGCTGATACTACTACTTCTTTATTCACCAGATTTAGACATTATCTTACGGAATTCCTGCCATGATAGACAGGAATTTATGCTGCTTCCATACTGGCCTCCTCCCATCCACCTTCCTAACTTTAACAGGCAAATCACTACTCTTAGCTCCTCTATTTCAGCGATTCTCAAGTATTAGCTGCATCAGATCACCTGGTCATCTCGTTAAAACAGCCTGCTGAGCCCACTGAGACAGACCCCCTGAACATCTAATTCAAAGGGTCTGGGGTGGGGGTCCCGAAAATTTTCATTTCCCCTAAGGTCTCAAAAGAGGCCAACGCTGCTGACTCAGTGACCACACTGTAAGCAGCACTGCTCTGTTGGTGACCTCTGCAATTTTAAGTAACAAAGAGCTATTTCTCATTTCACCGAATTTTTATTGTATCTCTTGGCTCACCCACTTCAAAGATGAAGATATCAAGAGAACCTCTTTGATTCTATTTTTACCTCTATGCAATCATACTTCATGGCATTTGCAATTTGTACTGTAACTACAGTATGTGGGATGGATTGTAAGTACTGAAAACCAACAGACAGCGCCATTGTTACTGTGGCCACACAATTACTGCTGACGGTAGAGCCAGGAAGAGCGTTGTGATTACATGTCCTCCTCTTCAGGTTCAAAGTTAAACTCCTGGAACGCTCAACTCTTACTTAAGAGAGGATCCTTCTAGTGTCAAGGTCCTTCTCTTCCTTGTACTCTTCTTCTTGCTTCAAATTCTACCACATTTTAATGTGTTTTATATTGGAACTCTGACATATGGACCATGTTTCTATTTTCTTTCTGGGAGTTTTTGATTGCCTTTGTTTTTTTATCCATAAAAAGTACATTTTGTCGACACTGTATATGAGTATTTTTTACCTCCTTGTCTTTCTGTCTATTGCTGGCTTCATTCTTCTTGAAGTTCATTGACACCCTGTTCTCAATGGATCAACTGTTTTTTGGACTTGCTGCACAGTTGTAATCCTGGATTTTCTTTGTCATTAGACTTCTCGGAGTTAGTACCACGGTTTCTTGTATCTCACATCTTGCTCCTTCTACTCGTCTCCTCTGTTCTGTTAGAGGCATCTCGGGTCATTTCCTTGGAAGGATTACTGAAGAGGTAAACTTTCTGGGTCCTTGCTTGTCTGAAAAATTATTTTGACTTCACACTTGACTGTTGGGCTGTGTATAAAATTTTCATTACAAAACCTCTTTTGGAAAACTTTTAAGCCCTTATTTAACCATATACTGGCTTCCAATCTTGCTAATAAGGAGTCTAATGGACTACACAGTGTGATGACTCTAACTCTGTTGTAAGCTGACATATGTCCCCGAGATCATCATCCTGGAAGCATCTAGAATTCTCCTTATGTTTTAGGAGTAGTGATGTTTCAAGATGATGTATCTAGGATATTTTTTATTTATCTTGCTTGTAAGTCAATGGGCTCTTTAAATTTAAAAAAAAATCTCTTTAACACTGGAAAATTTTTATTCCATTATCTGTCTTATAATTTTTTTGTTCATTTTCTCTGTTTGCTTTTCCTGATATTCCAATTACTTGGATATAGGACCTTGTCAATTAATCCTTTACTCTCTTTTCTAATTTTTTTTTTTGTCTCTGCACACTGAGACATTTCTTACCATTATCTTCTAATCTTCCTATTAAATTTTTGGCTCCGCAACCACATCATTAATTTTCAAGAATGCTTTCCTTGTTCTCTAATTCTTCTTTTAAAAAGAAATAGAATTTCAATCATTTTATAATGGAATATATTCTTAAATCTACTTATGTTTATTATATAGAGCTTGTTGGTTTTACATTTTTATAATCATTTCTATTCCCTGGACAGTTTATTTCCTTCTAATCAGTTCTTCTGTAGGTTTACATATTCTTTTTATCATGAACCACATTTTCCCCCAGTCTCAAGTTTCCTTGATTGTTCATTCATATTTAAGACAAGGTAAAAGAGCTGACTGGAAAATCTGTGGGAGTGTTTGGGTGGGTGGAGGGAGTGGAAGCTAGCTCTTGCAATTTGGAGAAATGCCAAAAGGCAGGCTTTCCTCTGGGGAACCATCCTACCCCACACTATCTCTCAAGCAGTTTATTCAGTTCTTTGGAGAAGAAAATGCTTGGTTGCCTGCTATTCTGCATGCCTGCAGCATGTAGGGGTAGGGTAAGGGGTGGAAAGTCAACGCTTCCAAACACCAACCTTCACTTAACCACCCCCAGCTCCACTTCACCCTCTGTAACTAAGCGCTGGCCAGGCCGTGGCTGCAGCCTCTCTGGATCCGTGGGTAGACAGGCCCCCAGACTGTGTAGGCAACGTTCACCCACCAACATTCTTCCATCTTCTTTACTCACTCTGGAAAGTTACCAGAACTTCTCACTGACTGATGCCCACAGTATTCACCTTCCTGTTCAGGTTTACTCATTCCTACTCATTCTAATGGGGTCTCAGAAAGCACAGACATAAATATTTATGCTTGGTCGACCACCTTGAACCAGAAGTAACTAAGAATAATGTTTTCATATTGATCTTTCAGTAAAGGCTGTAAGATGCTCTTCACTAAAGAAGGTCCACTCTGGGCCTCTGATGGATCTGGAGAAGGGAGAGTTGGGTTCACAGTGGAAGGTATACCCAGGGAAGCAAGAGGCTGAATAGAGCAGACGGCTACCTCCCTAGGGTCATTTCAGAGACACAACAAGCACTCAGCACCCTGAAATGCCTCCCCTGAGTTTGGACCACTCCCATAACCCAAGTTGATTAGGCCAGCAAGAGTCCACCCTAGAGAGCAGAATAATACTAAGACTAAGGGACTAGTTTACCTGGAAATTTACTGAGTCCGCAGCCTGGTCTCTTTACCCTGCTTCGCTGTTGGGAGATGACACCCATCTCTACTTCTCAGTTAAGAAAGAAGTCATCAGCTTCCTGCCCTGCCCCTTCATCTTATCTTCCTTCCTCTCCCCTTCACGCCAACTTCTGCACTCGCCCCCCTACCCCTACTTATTCCCCAGTGTCCTCCTCGTCTCTCTCCTCACTCCCCCAGGGCCTGCTCCAAGTATCAATGACCAGTAAGACATACCAGCCACCTCCAGGACACTTGTGTTTTGAAAAGAGGTTCATTCAAAAAGTCAGTGTCACCAGTAGGCTGTGTGTATATGGGTAGCGGGCACTGTTAGTCCTGCCCAGGTCCCTTCACAGCAGCTGCCCCACTCACCCCCAGCTGATGTGCATGTAGGCAGAGAATGGGTCATATCTGCATCTTTCAGTCAAAGAGGGTCTCCTTCAAGAAGGTTACACTCCACTGCCACACCCTGCAGCCAGCCGATGGCTGACTAATACAGGGTACCAAAGGCCAGCCCCATACTTCAAGCAGAGAACAACTCTGGTGTAATTTATGTGTCAGGGCCTGAACTGAGACCACATCCTGGCTCAGCCCTTTCCCCTTCCCTCATTCCTTCATAGGTTTCTCCCAAGCTCACAGCCTCATGAGACCAGGTGCTCCCAAACTCCTGTCTCAGGCTCTGTTTCCGGGGAACCAGACCCAAGACCACAGAGAAGAGACTTTGGGAGAAAACAGATATGCCTTTGTAAAAAAAAAAAAAAAAATCACCCCTTTATTGCACATCTGGCTGGACACCTTGAACCCCAAACACATCTCAGTGGTTCTGTTTACAACCCTAATGTACAAGCTGTGGGCCACTGACCTGCTTGTTTTCCCATAAGCTCAGAAGAGTGGGAAGAACCATGGAGGGTGGGGCTGGCGGGCAGTTATGCACCTTGCCCCTGCCCTGCACAGGAGTCTGGTTTAGCCAAAAGGACAGTTTTGTTTGACCTTCCCCGGGGTCCTAGACCTGTGGCAATCTTGGGTGCGAAGGAAAGATTTAAAACAGGCCTGGGAGCACAGATGCCTTGCATATTTCCTGATTAGTAGTCAGCACTGCACATGTCGAAATGGTTCAGGGTAGACAGGCTAGCGCGGCTGCCCAGAATCAGCTCACAGGCTCACTCCAGCCCCGTGTGGCTTGTACCTACACCCAACCTCACTCTGAAGCTCCTTCACACAACAGCACATAGCCAAATCTGATGAGTGTCGCACGGGGTGGGTAGCCCACCGCACTCACAGTGCTCTGGCTTCCAGAGACATTCGGGCAGGGCATTTTTAATTCAACCACCAATTCTAGCAAGATGGAGCTCTTGGTTCTCCACCCCACTCACTCCCCCACCAATAAAACTTTGATTGAGTGCCTACAGTGTGCTGATCTAAGCTCTAGGAACACGGTGCAAGTTCAGGGGCCAGGTGGTCGGTACATGATTATAATTTCCTAACTACTTAGAATAGCCTCAATGTATTTAAATTACGCGGTTGTTAGAAGGAACACCCAAAGTCATCAAATTCATCCTTTCGCGGATCGGGAAAGGGAGCGCCCCAGAGAGGGTGTGCCTTGGCCTCGGTCCCCCAGGCAGCTAGGGGCCGTGACTCCTGCCATACATAGACGCCTGCCCTCCTTGGGTCCCGACTGAAGGCTTTAAGGTTCTGACCTGATTCTTCTGAGCAATCTTCTGTCCCTTCTTCCAGCGGAGCACTGGGGTCAGAGCCGGCAGCTCCCTCTCCTCCTTTCCAGTCACGTGCTCAGCCAGGCTGTAGGCGGCCTCGAACACAATGGGACTGATGACGTCCTGCACCCTCCGCTGCAACAATAAACAAACACACGCATCAACTGCTAAAGTTGCCTGATGTTTGCAGAGCGTTTCCCCATTTACAAAGACCTTCCACATGAACTGCCTCCTATGACCCCCACAGCCACCCCTGTGGGGTAGGAGTTTATTATTTTCGATGAGGTCACGGAGGCCCAGGACAATTAAGACCTTGTCTAGGGTCACTCTGCTAATGACTGGGGGCTCCTCTACTCCACCTTGCATGGCGCTAAATCATCTTCTCTTTAGCATATGGAAGACATTACCTTACTCATCTTCCAAATATGCTTATGAGCTCGCTGGCGGGCAGGAGAGCATCTGCACACACCCTGCGGCGCTAACCCTTTGCATTCGTGCTGTTGGGATGATCAAAGCTCTTCTGCGTTGAGATAAATATGGATTTTGTGTTAGAAAAGGGCACCGAGGGGCTCGGCGTCCTCCCGGAGCTAGTCAGCAGTGGGGCTGGAATAAAAGGCTGACTTCTGGCCTTGTGTTCTTTCCTTTGGATCCCAAGGACTTTCAGACCCAAGGGAGCGACACAGGTTGAGAGTCATGTCAGGAAAGCAGAGGAAGGGGAGGGAAGAAAGCAAACACACAAAGAACACCTTTGAGATGTCAAGTACTGTGCTCGGTGCTCTAGAGAGATGAGCAACGCACCCAGACCTTGTGAGCTGGGGCTTGTTATCCTCCGCTGCACAGCAGCCAACGGAAAAGAAGGAGCACAGCTAAGTGCCCCAGGGCAGAAGGCTAACGGAGAGTTTGAGTCTCATCTGTTCAATCCTGGAGCTCTTGGCCTTTCTGTACAACGTGTCAGTCTCCCGGGGACTGTGGGTCCCCCCAGGCGCACAAGTTAGAGTCAGAGGAGAAGCAAAGGGGAGGGAGTCCTACGTTCCAGGCCAAGATGTTCAGTGGGAGGTAGGCTTCCAGGTGGAGCAAAGCAAATCTGAGAAGCGGCACCAAATGAGCCAGGCCCCCACTGCTTCTGTCATAGGAGAGATGGGGGTTGGGGAGGGAGCCAGCAGGAAAGCAGGACTGGCCCAGGCAAGGCAAGAGAGAAGCTTGGTGGGCAGGCAGAGGCCAGCCACAGGGCCAAGGACTTTGTACTGCTCTGTGTGAGATTTTTGGAGCAGATCAGCACTGTGTTCAAAACAACAGGAAGCTCTAAAGTTTCCAGGAAGCACCCAGTGAGGAGTCTGCTCCCACAACTCCCTCCCCGACACCCAGTGCCCCTCTCCTGGGCAGACCAGCCTGCCAGGTCTTGGGTATTCGTCCAGACCAAGCACACGTGGGCAACCGGTGGCTCATCACACCCTCTGCTTTCTTAGCGCAGCGTGACTCCTGGAGACGGTCCCATGACAGACCCTAGAGCTGTGCCAGCTCCTGTTTAACAGCACACAGCGCGCCACTACGGATGTCCTTACTCACCAAGGTTTGGACTCAAAACTGCTCTGACAAGCAGAGGGGTGGCAGCCCATTCGCATCCTCCAAGATGGGTTCTTTGACCCTTGGTTCCCCAGGAGGGAGATAAATAAAAGGGCCCGTGATCAACTAAGTTGGGGTGGGGGGAACACTGGTTTAAACAAAGTTAAAGGGGGGGGGGGAGGTTTAATCTGTTTTGCTTGTTGTTTCTGTTTTTATTGCAATTGCCTTTGAGAAAGAGGAGGGCGGGCCCAAGTTTATTGGGTCTGGAACCCTGTGTTTGCTCAGAGCCCCTCGGTGTTGAGTAGAACACACTTGGGGACACTGGAGGGCAGAGCAGGAACCTCCTGCAGCAGCTCAGGAGAGGAGAGGGGTCAGAGCCAGGGTGGTGGGAAGGGGAGACAGAGATGGCCGCACCTGTGGCTGCCGAGCTATGGGGCATGGGGGACAGGGCAAAGGGGCACCAATGACTTCAGGGTGACTAGCACATGATGTATATTTGTGTTCAGAAAAGCAATCATTCAGCACAATATAATACAGGACCTCCTTGGGGAAGTGAGGAAGGAGCCTCTAGATAAACTGCTTCCAGAAAATTCTCTTGAATCTCAAATGTTAGGAACAGATCTTTAATACCTGTGCCCTGTCCGGGAGCAAAACACACACCTGAGATCCAGATACCCTCTGTCTGCTGACTCCACTAAGCAGGATTTAAAGACTGTCAGGGGTGTAGAGAAGAATGAGTAAGTGCAGTCTTCATGTTTCTACAAATAAATGCGTTAGTGTTTCTTTAAGGTGGGTTATTTTAAGTGTTCCCATTTAAATCCTTCACGTTGAGTGCTGGCCAGGTGGCTCAGCTAGTTGGAGCATTATCTATGCACCAAAAGCCTGCAGATTCGATCTCCGGTCAGGGCACTTAGCTAGGTTACAGGTTCGATCCCCGGTCAGGGTGCATATGGGAGGCAACTAATTGTTGTTTCTCTCCCTCTTCCTCTCTCTCCCTTCCTCTCTCTAAAACCAATAAACACATCCTCAGTGAAGATGAAATCCTTCACATTGAAGTCAGTTGTGATGTTGTTATTCCTTTTTAAAAAGTTTTTAAAAAATATGTTCCTTGATTTTAGAGAGAGAGGAAAAAAGAGAGAAAGAAACATCAATGTGCTAGAGAAACATCAGCAGGCTGCCTACCATTCGTGCCCAACCGGGAATTGAACCTGCAACCTAGGTATGCGTCCCCGATGGGAAATCAAACCCCCAGCCTTCCGGTGTGTGAGACACTGCTCCAACCAACTGAGCTACACACACTGGCCAAGGTGTGACACTGTTGTTCATGGGGAAAAGGTTGATTACCGGGGTGAGGGAGACAGAAGGAACTTAGTATTTCCTGGCTACCAAATGTATGCCAGAGATGTTTTCCGACTTCATCCACCTGAGCTGGTAATTACTGCTCCTGTTTTACAGATGACGTAACAGAGGCCCAGGAGCTCAAATAAATCGTGCTTCACCCTACAGCTGGTAAGTGGTGGAACCAGACTTATTCTTAGAACCTGAAGCAAAATAGCTTTCTTTGAAGTCCACAGAATACTATTTAAAAACGATGCCACCTGCTTTAGTTTCTAACATCACCCTCAAAAATCACCTGTTTACCTAAGGGGCTACAGAAGGGGGTTCACACGGGGAATGTTTCTCCCACAAGTATGAATGTGAATACATGACCACTAAGAAACAGGAGCTTGAAGCGAGGGCTGTTTCTGAACGTGCAGCCGCTCCGGCTGTGACCCCCGTGGAGGGAAACCTTAGACACAGCGTCACTTACTTGGGATGAGTTTTGACATCGAGGGGGGCAGATGCTGAGCTCTGGCCCAAGGGGGGCAGATGCTGAGCTCTGGCCCTGAATGCATGAACCTGTTTTAACTCCGAGTTTGAAAAACAGCTTCTTGTGACATGTCCCGGTGGCTCGGGGCAGAAGGGATCCAAACCACATTGAGCTGTGGGTGGAGGCAGAGGAGGGGGCAGCCTTTGGAAACAAACCGACACCCCACAGGACAGCCCCTCCTTCCCATGCTGTTACCCCAGCTACAAAGGAAAAGCAGTGGCCACATTTAGTGGTTTCCATCTTGTTTCTGGAAGGGCGGCTTCCCTCAGCTCGGCACTACAATTAAGTGGGGGAACTCCTGAGGGCAGGAAAGTAGGCTTAGGGTTCTGGCATAGATCGTAACTGCTGAAATTTTATTGCTGGCAAAAAAAAAAATCACCACTACAAACTGAAGCTTCTCCAGTTGAACAAACACTTATCCCATCAGGCTGAAAGGCAACAATTTTCATTTTCCTGCTGGAAATCTATGGGAGTCTCCTGTTGTGAAAACTGAAGGAGCCCTCTCAGAGAACTCCCAGGCTGGTGGCAGAATGTACGGCAGCTGAGGTTTTACAGGGAATTTAACATGTGCTCCAACTGAAGTTTATTGGGTGCTCAGTTTATGCCAGGCAATGTGCTGGGCCCCAGGGACGCCGAGATGAAAGACTTTCAGGGAAAACTGGCAGGCAGTGACAATCTAGTGCCACAGGCACAAGGACAGAGGCGGCTTGGGGGACACAAATGAGGAATGCCTGATTCGGATTGCGGGTGGGCAGGCTTGCCAGAGGAGGTGTCCTAGGCTCAGTCACGAGATAAGAGATTAGACAGAGAGCAGATGGGAGACATGGGGGGGGCATCTAGCAGGGTAGAAGGGGCATGGGGATGGCCAGTGGATTGCACGTGATTCCCAAAGGTGGGAAAGGTGGGCTTGTGGGATGGAGTGAGGGGAGAGGAGATTGAGCAGAGACCAGATCTTAGAGGGACTTGCAAGTTGGGGTGACTGCATCCTAAAATCCAGGGAGAGCTGGGAAGGGGGTCAAGTAGCGCTAGAGGCTATGTTAGAGAAAAAGTTCTTTGGTTTCTTGGGCTGATCGGGGTGAGCCTGATGGCAGAGAGGCCAGGCAGGAAGCTGGAGGGGGCCGTGCTCTACGAAGACTCCTTTCACACTAGCATGGGAATGTACTGATGGGGCAGGCCTGGGGACAGCAGGCTAGGGAGGGGGCCACTGCCACTGGAGTTCAGGGAACAGAGTGTGAGGGGCTGGGCCAGGACCCAGCAGGGGGAATGGAGAAAACAGGAGGGGGTGGGTGGGGAGACTTAGGAAGAAGAGATGACAGGAGCTGGTAACTGGGTGGGGGAGATGAGAAGGGGTCACGAGAGATATACCCTGGTCTGGCTTAGGGTGACTCGACAAACAAGTGCTACTCAATGTCATGGGGCACCAAGAAGAGGAACAGGTGTGCCAGGAGTTCAGGCGTGGACCCATTGAGCTCTGTGACCATACGGAAGTCCCCATCCTGTCTCCAAAGTCTAACATCACAAGGAAGGTCTTTGCATACACAGATTTGGGCCTGAAATTCCATGCTTCCTTTTCTCTTCCACAAAGTGGTCCCCTGCCCCAATGCGCAGGGTCAACCTTCCCCAGGCCTGGCTCTGACCGTGAGTCCTCCGACTACACCACAAGCTGGTCCGCCCCTCTTTCCAGGGACAGGCTTTGCCCTCCTTTGGACCATGTCCCCCTCCTTGCTCAGCTCGCCCCTCCTGCAGACACAGTCTCTTGGGGCCCTTGGAAAGGACTCAAGCCTTATTGCAGACAAGAGGAGAAGCTCAGGGGAATATGCCTCAGGCTTTTCCTCCTCATTAATGACCTTGCTCTGAAAATGAAACAGAGGAGACTCAGATAGGAAGCCCATGACAGGTAGGTGCCACGCACACAAGGGTTTCTGCGGGAGGAAGGGACACTCTGCCCTGTTATTCCGGGGCATCTAGGCAGTTGTCAGAATCAGAAGCCCCAAAAAGTCTTTTGTCTCCTGTTTCACTTCGTGGAACCAGGAAACTTTTACTGGTGAGTCTAAGTAGCATCAAATCACAAGACCCTATCTACCTGGCCAAAGGAAGCACTGCCTACTATTGGGGAGAAACACCCAGGATGACGAGATGCCAATCATCCCTCTACTGTACAACCCTGAATAAGCAGAGCTGCGCACTGTGCACCCCGACCAGCCACGTGAATTACAAACCTGCCTCCCAGCCGCTTTTCTCCAAGAAATGAAGGGTCTTCATCTTCCTGAGCTAACTAGCAACCACAGTGCTAAACCAAACGAGAACAAGAAGGGGTGACTTCACTTTAAACTGGCAAATAACACAGAAGGTCAGCAAATACGCCATTAGCATTAGGCCAGATCATTGGTTTCGAGGAAAAAAAAAAAACAACAAACCTTTAAGTGTTTTTTTTAAAGAGGCCTCAATATTTTTTCTTTTTCCAAACATGGCTTTTTTTTTTTTTTGCCTCTTCTATCCTGTATCGTTTCTCACTATTTCTCTGCTCTCCACACCCAACTCTGCTTCTGCCCACGATCCTCTTGCTGGTGCACCTAAAAATGAGTAATTTTCACAAAGGAAACACCTCTTCTTTTGTCTCTCTGATCATATTGATTACAATGGCAGTGAAAATGTTATGCCTTTAACATTCTCAAAAGCTTGACGATTTGTTAAGAGCAAACTGAGGGTTTTGCATTTCTAGTAGTAACAGAACACCACCGAAGATCTGCCCTTCCCAGAATGACTTGCAAAACTGGAACGAACGCACACCCACACTTGTTTAAAGGTATTTGGGAGCACCAGCCCTGCAGAGTCGAGGGTCCCAAAGAGAAGGAGAGACCACTGAAGTGACCCCAGCCTGAGGTGGCACTCCCCCCACCCCGAGCTATTTCAAGACTTGTCAGCAGTGTAGAATGAGAGGTGCACACATTGAACGTGAAGTCGCAGCTAAAAAGCCTGAGTTCTCGAGTTTCTGAGCCAAGTTTCTGGCAGTCTTATGAGGATGCGAAGACAAAACATAAAGCTCAGGGCTAGGGCAGCCAGGACTCGAGGGCCAAGACCCCAAAGGCAAGGGAAGCACATGGAGGTGAGCCTGACACGGGATGCCACGTTCACCGTGGAGGCCTCTGCTCATTCTGCAGCAGCATGGGGTGTGGGGGACTCAGCAGCCAGGCTAAAGGCCGCGGCCAGGGTGCTGAGAAGAGATGACGTGGGTGTTTAACTGTTAACTGCAGGGCAGCAGACAGAAGACCAGCGATCCGCAAGGTCAGGGGAAAATATCCAGACTGAAGCATGGAGAGGAAGAAGGAAGAAAATTCAGAAATAAATGTAAGAGACACATAGACCACAGTGAAAGGAATAATTTACTCGTAATGTTACAGAATAAATAATATTTATAGTTAAACAAACAATGACTGGTATATGATGTGAGCCATGAATGGCGCTATTATTATTTTTCCATGATTTTAAAAATGGCAACTTCGATAGAAAAATCTGTGAAAACTGCCCTATTACAAAATGAATTCTGATTATGTACTGCTCATGTCCCGAGAAACTGGTTCCCATTTTACCTGAGAATAAACTTAGGTGGTTTCATTTAGAGTCCTATAAATTAAAAGATCAACAAAGAAAATTCAAACTAAAACCAAGGAAGAAGATCCTAGAAACAGCTTTTTAAAAAACTCTGTGAAAAGCACAAGTGACTACAACAGTCTTTACGAGGCAGGATTCACACCGGGAAGAGACGAAGCTTTATCTTTGGAGGAGTTCAGTTATAAACACCGACGAGACAGGGCTCTAAAACACAGCCAGACTCAAAAACTCCGATAATTCTGTCCCGAGAGCAGGAAAGCAGCAGTGAGCAAAGAGTGTGTCTTGTTTCTGGAGGTTTCTCAATGAGACTAGAGATTTTAATCATGACAACACAGCACTTTAAATGTAATACCTTATTATGCAAATGGATAGCATTATTGGTCTGAAATGCATGACCCTTGGGCACGCACCCGTCCGTGCTTAGAAACCGCAAGAAAGCCACAACTGCTCCTTAATGGATGCGGCCGCATAAATGATCTACGAAAACCACATAAGCTCGTTGCTGCTTTGTCCTCGTCAAAGTGACATCCAGCTGGATCTCTGGGAAATGGTTTACTTGTAAGTTTGAGTTTGTGTGTGTGTGTAGGGGGCGGGGGGGGGGGTTGCTGACATTTACATGTCTGTGTGGTTCGTGATTTTTGTTTCATTTCTTCTCCTCTGACCCGTTCCAAAATATGCGAATGGGAGGTTAGACCTTTTGACAGTTTGGAAACAACTGACTAACAGCACACCACATACTTGTATAACGTTCTTTACAACGATACATGTTACATTACAGACAATTACGTGCATCAATGGACAGCTCAATGACATCAGCTGGAAGGGGTCCAGCACGGAGATTATCCAGCCCAGGGATAATCCAGGGCTCCTCCCTTTCTCTCTTAATTCTTTCTTCCCATCTCCCATCCTCAATGCCCAGGGTGGCCTTGGTAAAAATGTGTAGATGAATAGGAAGCTAACACAGAAGAAAATGCTAAAAATATAACCCACGGAAGAAAGTGGCCAGAGCTGCCCGGGCCGGTTTTCCTGCTGCTGCACCTTCCCGTCGTGGTCTCACCAGCAGACCTGCATCCAGATGGCAGGTCAGCCCCAGCCCTCTCACTAATGAGGACAGATGCTCTGGGAGTGAGCAGCGGCCTCTCTGCTGCCACTCAGTGTGATCTCGGCCTGTCAGCTGAAGGACAAGTGGAAGAATGGGACAGGGACGGATGTGGCTTCGCCAGTGTGTGAGATCCCTGGAGTGCACAACTCCTCTCCCTGCCACCTGACCTACTGCAGCGACCTGCCGAGGAAGGGCACGCAACTGAGCCGAGCGCACGTGCTCAGGTCCGACTCCGGCCCCACCTGGGCCTCTGCTCATGCGGTTCCCACATCTGGAATGCCCTCCTCCCTGCAAATCACGATCCGCCGCAGGCTGCCCCTTCTGTGAGACTTCCCAGAGGATGCCAGCCTTCCAGCCACAGCCTCTGCAGCCCGAGCCCCAGGGTCTTCATGACACAAGTTGGCACTTAATTATTTTCTGCCTTTTATTGCTTTCTTTCCTTGACACTAAGGACTTTCCCAGCCGCAAGAACCAGATGATTTCACTCATATGTGGGACGTATTAAAACTCAAAGTAACAAATGAACAAACAAGAAAAGCACACAAACAAAAAGTCACGGATACATGTAACAGTATGGTGGTTACCAGAGGGAAGGCAAGGACGGGTGGAAAAGGGGATCAAATCTATGGTGACAGAAGATGGTTTGACTTCGGGTGGTGGGCACACAATGCAATATACAGATGATGTATCAAAGAACTGTACACTTGAAATGTGTAATTTTATTAACCAGTGCCACCCCAATACATTTAATCTAAAAAAATAAACACAAAGTTTCTGAAGCTGGGCTACATCTTAGCATCGAATAATCCATTTAACGTGAGAATGTTTCCTATCCTCCACCCCTGCTTGAACCTCTGTCATTACATGGTTAGCAGTGTGGGGAGTGAGGAAAGGCAGTGCTCGCCGTGGGGGAACTAGCTTGCTGGTGGTAAGTGGCTGCTGGATGGACCTCAGCTCTGCCTTGAGCTCCCCGTGTCTGATGGAAAATCCTGAGCATACTCACCTGGAAGAGGGGAGTGTCGCAGCAGGGGACAGCTCACAGCACTCAGGTGAGGGCCCGGGATGACAGGTGTGTGGGGGGGAGGTGGAAGGAGGAGTGGACGGGCATTATAGGTGACCCTCCAGAGGAAGTTCACCTGCATTGCCTTCAACCACACTCAGTTGCTGTGTGCCTGTGCCAGGCACCACGTTAGGCAGAGGGAAGTAGAAAGGAGGGATGCAGGCAGGAGGGTGTGAGCGAAAAGATGCAGAGAAGGAGCCCATTCGAGAACTGAGCGAACCTAAGGAGAGGGAATCGCTTCTGAGCCAGAGTGGGCTAGGAGCGGAGTGGAGAGTCCCTGGAGAGCAGGTGACCCTGGAAACAAACTAGAAGTTCAGTAGGCTGACAGGGGGATGAAACGAGGGCCATTGTGTCCATTGGTGGAGATGATATGGAGGCTGAATAGTCAACTGCTTCTCTGAGGAATGGGGGCCACAGACAAGGCAGAAAGCAAGGATTCCAACATCAGACAGTCCTACGTCTGAGGGAATCCCAGCTCCATCTCTTACAAACTGGGTGATGCTGGTCACTTCATGGCTTGGAACCGGCTTTCTCTGATGTAAAACAGGTTGACAGAATCAATTTGCATGACTGTTGTGAAGATTAGAGAGGACAGATGTCAAGCACCTTGGAGAGCTCCAGGACTTGGTGAAAGTTAGCTGCATCATCATTATTGTCATTGTCACCACCACGGTCACCTGACCAGGGTGTGTGGGGAAAGATCACAGGGTGAGGGGCAGGGAGGGGCTATAGACAGGGCAGGAAAGCAGGTTGGAACCGGGCAGCAGGACCCCAGAAACCAGGTGAAGGCCCTGATTCATTCGGTGGGCAAGAGAGGCTGTCATGAATTTTTAGTCAGCTTTAGGGTAAGCCCCCTGCCCCCCACGGTGATCTGGAGGTCTGCCTAGGGATGGAGAGGGAAGAGGGCAGGACCTTAATGTGGCTGGTGCACCCATCCCCCTGCTGCACGTCAGCTGCCATCAGCTCCCAAGTGCCTCTTCTACAGAAAACTGTCCTTGGTTAAATGGGAACCACGTCACTCAGGAGGTTTTATGCCCCCCTCCATCCCTTCCCACTAGCAATGACTTACTGGCATGGGGGTAGAAAAGGGGTGCTCCTTGCCTCTAGGTGGGACAACTGTGCAGTGTGCTTCATGCCCCAGAGTGCCCCAGGGGCTCCTGCTGAGACACCACCCTTGCTGGGCTCCTCCCCTGCTCCTTCCTGCTCCCCTCATTTGCTTCCCCTGAGAGCACCCCTCAATACATCCCATGCAAACAAACCTCTGTCTCAAGCTCTGCATCCAGGGCACCTGACTTCACACAGTAACTAACTGATACCAAAAATTGTGGCAGCAGAAGTCCATACTTCTATAGACATGCAACATATGAATAAAATACGGATGCAGAGGCAGGGAGAGACAGGGTCCCCACTTGCTCAACATCTAACCTAGACTTTTTGGCACATGACTCTCCTGTGACCACCTGGAAAACCTTCCTGATAGAGATGTAAACGGTGGGCATCAAAGGGGTGAAGAGACTCTCCAAGGTCACAGAGCCAGCATCCCTCTTCCCTCTGCCCTCCTAGACTCTATGAAGAGGTGAGAATGCAGCAGGGATCAGAGGGATGCTGTAACCAGGGACATTTGAACCGAGGTGAGGAGGGACACCTCCTGCAGCCCCGTGGGGAATCCCACACCACTCCCACTGGGAAAGAAATGCGGCAGAGAAGGCAGTGCTCTGAGAGATACAAATGGTCTCGAAAGTGACCAGATCAGGCTCTGAGAGCACCTGGGTGATGCTGGTCTGCAGGCGACAATCTCTCCTGTTCGCGACCAGCACTGAGTCCCTGGTGCATTGTGCAGTGACCTGTCCTTGTGCCTGTCTCTGCCCCCAAACTGTGAGATCACAGTGGCATGAGGGGCAGAAATCTGACTCTCAAGGCAGCTTATTCCACATCAGCTTTGATCTCTATTTTTAAAGCTATAGCTTCAGTCCTGGCTGGCGTGGTTCAGTGGACTGAGCGCCAGCCTGCAAACCTCAAGGTTGCAGGTTTGATCCCCAGTCAGAGCATATGCCTGGGTTGCAGGCCAGGTCCCCAGTTGGGGAACATGCACGAGGCAATCAATCAGTGTTTCACTCCTTCTCTTTCTCCCTCTCCTTCAAAAGCTATAGCTTCAGGAGAGTCCCATCTGTGGCAGTCTTGTTAGTCCCCTGCCCCAAATGCCATGCCCCTCCCCTAGCTGTTGTAGGCATTGGCTATTAACAGCTCACATCAGCTCACATCTACAATCCTTGCAGGAGGACTGCCCTTGGCTGATGGGAGCCATCTCCTCCAGACATGCCTGCCAGGTGATGCCCTGGGACAGGCAGAAATCTAAGATGAGCACCATTGGCCCGTGCCCTTGGGTAATCCACCCTGCCCCCTGAGTATGGGAAGGACTGTAGTAGATATGACGGATGCCACTCCTGTGACTATGTCACATTATATGGCAATGGTGAAGGGAATTTGCAGATGCAAGTAAGGTCCCAAATCAGCTGACTTCGAGTTTATCAAAAGAGGCCTTATCTGGGGGGGGGGGGGTGCGCTTACTCAGGCAGAAGAGGACTGAGGTCTTCTCTAAGCTAAAGGATTTGACGCAGGAGGGACACTCTCCTATTGACCTTGGAGGAGCGAGCCACAGTGGGCTCCAAAGCTGCAAAGACATGAACCCTAGAAGATGACCCTAAGCCTTAGACGAGATCCAGCTGACACCTGGATTGTAGCTTTGAGGCCCTGAGCAGGGGACCCAGGTGGGCTGTGTCCAGACTTCTGACCCACAGGAGCCGTGAGATGATAAACGTGTGGTGTTTTAAGCTGCTAAATTTGCCTTTTTTCCCATGTTACACAGAGAACTAATGCATGCCCCCCTCCCCAGAGGGCTGACGCGGCAGACAAACGGCCCAGCCCGCTGGCCTCTGGGTGGGTAAGTTCTGAGGTGCGTCAGCCTCCAGAGCTCCCTCCTGGGATCAGGCTGAGGCGAGACTTTTCCTGAGACCACATCTTTACTCAGTTTTTCCTCTGCCCCATTCGGTTTCCCTCGCTTCTACGAGCGTTTCCCCAGTAAATCTCCGGCAGAAATCCCCAAGTCTGATTCTGCTTCTGGGGAACCGGATGCACGATGTCATGTCGTAAATTCCATGCTGGCTTGGTTGCAGTGTCCCTGAAGGGAGAAATGCTAGCTAAAGCGCCAGGGGTGACCCAGAACTCGTGAAGGACCAAAATGGGAGCAGACCCGCATCAATACTGGGCAAGCGTGGGGATTACACCAGGCTATTGTGTTAACCATTAGTCTCCATTACTTTCAGCTCAGAGTTTTACTCTGCCCTTCTTTTATTTATGTTCAAAAGGAACAGAACCAGTGCTCCATGAATGTCTTAGGGCTCAGGGGTGGAGTACAGATCAGCCCCAGGCATCCTCAAGGAAAGCCTTTTATTTCTTGCTTTTTTAGAGCTGCTCAGGAAGCACCTTTGTCTCTAGTGCATGAGGCCCTGAGTTTTACAAAGGACAGAGTGCACAGAGAAAGGGGCTGGGACTTGACAGTCACAAAATTAATAATGAGCTTCTCAACCCTGCAGGGTTGATGATCCATTACCGCATGTCACATGGACTAGAGAGTTTTCCGTTTGATTTTCACTACTTCCAATCAAAATCATATCTTAGCCTTGGCTGGTGTGGCTCAGTAGATTGAGCGCCAGCCTGCAAACCAAAGGGTCGCTGGTTCAATTCCCAGTCAAGGCACATGCCTGGGTTGCGGACCATGTCCATAGCTGGGGGTACGCGAGAGGCAACCACACATTGATGTTTCTTTCTCTTAAAAAGAAAAGAAAAAAATCATATCTTAAACCAGAGTTTATGAACCTGGAATCCAGGGGTCTGTAAACTTGGATGGAAAAAAAAAGGTACCTCTTTATTTTTATTAACCTCTAACTGAAATTTAGCATTTCCGTTCATTATAAATGCAGATTGCAAGCCACAGAACGATTAGAAATACCTGTGACTCTCTCATCAGTCGAAATCTGAGATATTTTCACATCATATTATAGTTGTAGAGTCCTTGAAATACGGTTTGTGTTCATCAGTACTTCGAAATTCTAGATCTCATTACTTAGTGCATTAATAAAAAGCAGGTATATTACTATATCACAAATGCAGGTTATCTTTTTAACATTTTGATAGCTGAATTTCAATATAATTGGTTTCTGTATAATTTTATGTATTTTATCACATGCCCTTAAAAACATCCTGAGAAGGGGTCCAGAGACTTCTCCCAACTGCCAAAGGGGTCAACGGGCAAAAATGGTCAAGAATTCTTGTCTTGGTGGTAAATGACTCATGAACTCGGACAACAGTGTGGAGATTGCTGGGGGGAGGAGGGTAAAGGAGACTAAAAGGTAACATAAAAAAATACAATGAAGATTAAATTAAAAAAAAAAAAGGTAAATGATACAAGGAGAGGGTCCATCCTGTGGTTTTTGAAATGCTTCAAGACGTGCTTCAGCGACTTCAAAAAGAATCATTATGTTGTTTCAGTCTTCATCAGTTGTATGAACTCACTGGTCTCAGCAGTTAAAAATATACTATCCATTACATTTTATGACAGGTTCAAGGCCTGGGCTCAAAATCACCCCGGAGCCCCTGGGGTTTTAAGAATTTGGTTCTGGACAGATATTTCAGGCCGACAGTTATATGAAAGCATCTGTTTCCCTGTGTGAGCCCTTAGGAGGGGAAGGGCGGAGAGACTGGGCTCTCCGGGCTACATGTGGAGTTCGCTGCTTTTACAAAAAGAATCCCAACCTTCCCAGGGCAGGCCTGCGGCTTCATGAGCCCTGAGAGGGTATCTAGAAAGCTGAGATGCTTGCCCTAGACCTTGGTGCTGTGTGAAAATCCTGAACCGTGACTGAAATAAAGAAGAGAGTCAAAATACCAACCCCTCAAGATTTCCAAGTGACTCCCACTGCCATGGCCAAGCTGCTCGGCCAGGGCACTGACTGGACCGGCATGATTGCTCTGACCCCTTTGCTGCCTAGCAAGTAAAGAAAGCAGCTGCCCTCAAGCCAGCAATAAAACAAGGCCATTAAAATTCCAGTGACTTTCATCAAAACTTGGTCATTCCCGGTCTCTTCTATTCTGCTTCCTGACGCTCGGTTCTGCTAGTTCTGACAAGATCACCAACAGCTGCTGTCTTGATAGCTTCAGTGGATACCCTCTCTCCGTCCTCATCTTTCTGGACGCCCCCCGCCCTGCCCAGTCATTCCTTCTAGTTGTACCTCTTCTTGCAGCTCATCCTTTCTTGATTCCCCCAGAGGATAGCTCACTCCTCTTCTTCCCACTGTTCCAGGTCCTTTTGAGATATTTTCTAAAGCAACACGTGGCATTTATCGATCGACATATTCCCCCCCACCAACCGCCGCCACCACCCCAAACTAGACCAAACTCTTTGGGAGCAGAGGCCAGCCTTTATTTAGTGCAGTTCATGAGACAGAGTAGACACTCAATAACATTTACTGAGATGCATGTGAACTGAAATGAACATTCATCCAAAGAAGTAAGGCCTTGGTGAACTTGAGATCACTCCTCTCAGGAAAGGTGGATTTGACAGACCAATCCTACACGTACAGTCAGTGCACAATGTACCTGTGAACATCTCACTAAACATCTACCTGAAGCGTCATTTCTTTGCTCTACCATCACTGCCCTTCAGTGTGCACATCTCACACCTCTTTACTGTTTTTCTTTCCAAATCTTCCCTCCTTCTCAACCTTGGCTACTTTAAACATCTGTAAGCTCCCAAGAAACAAGGTCATGCCTATCCACAAAAACCTTATGAAACCACTTAATAAACAGCATTTATTTACCTCTTAGCTAGAGTTTTGGGTTTACTGGGTACTGTGGGATCCTAATCCAATGAAAGGACATAGACTCTGGGTTCTTATTGATGGCAAATGGATCCTCTGAGTGAGCTCTACTTTCTCTTTGGTCCTTCAGCACTGGTACCTGTCATATCTGAATTGAACTAACATTGGTCAATCATCAATGCTCAGGACTGGGTCACATGCTTTTATAGATTATCTGGCAAAATAGATATTTTTTCCCCCAAGTGGTGAAACTCAGGCTTTGGCAAATTAAGTCTGTATATGTATCATTTCAGAGTTTACTGATACGATCCCAAGAAACTGTTAAAGTTGTCAGGAATCACAGCAGAATACTCTGAACTATCGCTACATTTCGGGCATCTTTGCAAGTAGATGATAAAAAGAGCAGCTATCACAGCTCCTTCTCACTTCTTCCTCTTCTGTTTGGGTAAAGCCTTATTTCCTTTCCCACCTGGCCATTAGATGGAAACCAGGTACAAATTTAAGATGGCCTATGAGTTTTAGTTAAACAATTCAGAGAATAAAAAACATCATCTTCCCCTTGGGTAAATATGAGATTAAGCAGTCTTGCCCTAAAGAATTTGAAATCTATCTGAAAAAGAAATAAAGAAAACAATATCATTTAAAACAGCATAAAAACAATAACATACTTAGGAATAAATTTAACCAAGGAGGTTAAAGATCTAAGATATTAATGAAAAAATTGAAGATGACATAAATGGAAATATCCTGTGTTCATAGATTAGAAGAATGAATATTGTTAAAATGTCCATACTACCCAAAACCTAAATCTATAGCTTCGATGCAATCTCTATCAAAATTCCAGTGGCATTTTCTAAAAAATGGAAAAACCAATCCTGAAATTTCTATGGAGCCACAAAAGACTCTGAACAGCCAAAGCAATCTCAACAACAAACAAAGCTACACGTATCATACTTGCTGATTTCAAACTATACTACAAAGCTATAGTAATCAAAACAGCTTGGTACTGGCTTGAAAATAGATACCAGGCAGAGGGGAATAAAGGGGAGAAAAAAATGTGACAACTGTAATAGCATAATCAATAAAATATACTTAAACAAAGAAAATAGATAGATAGATCAATGAAACAGAGTTGAGAGCCTAGAAATAAACCCTTGCATATACAACCAACTAACATTTGACATGAATCCAAGAATACTCAGTGGGGAAAAGATGGTCTCTCCAATGAGTGGGTTGGGATCACTGCATATCTATATGCAAAAGAAGAAAACCAGATCCTTATCTCATATCACTCATAAAAACTAACTCTAAGTGGACTAAAGACTCAAATGTAAGATCTGAAATGGTAAAACTCCCAGGAGAAATCACAGGAGAAAATCTCTTTGACACTGATCTTGGCAATGATTTTTGGGGGTTTGACACCTAAAACACAATCAACAAAAGCAAAAATAAACAGGTGGACTACATCAAACTAAAAAGCTTCTGTATAGCAACAACAAAAAAAAAATCAACAAAATGAAAAGGCAACCTATGGATTGAGAGAAAGTATTTGCAAATAATATATAGAATAAGGGGTTTATATCCAAAATATATAAGAAATTCATACAACTCAAAAGCAGAAAACAAAATGAGAGGTGAGCTACTCCTAATGTTCCCTGTCCAAATTCCTCGCCCATAGAAACTGTGAGCACAATAAAACGGCTATTGTTTTACACTATTTAGTTTAGGATGGTCTGCTACACAGGAATAAACAGCTGAAACACCCTTATTTTGTGATCATAGTTATTTACAAGTAGAATAGGGGAAACCCACGTTATTCTTTGGTAAATCTTCTACAAGAATTTTTTACTTGGCACAAGAATATGCACATAGGTGTTAATTCTCATTCAGTCATTCAACAAACATGTATTCTGAAAGCCCTCTGTGCCAGGCAGAGGGCAGTAGGGATCGCAAAGATGAATAAGCTATCCTTTTACCACATAGGGAAGCTTACAAATATTCTTTAGATGGAGAAAAGACCTGTTTACAAATACTTCTAACGCAAACCTAAAGAGACACAAAGAGCTACAGAAATTCATGGAAAGAAGAAACCTTTCCCTGTCGACTGGAAGAAGGAGAGGAGTGTTGGATAGGAGGAAGGGTGTGAGTTGGCTGGAAATGAGAGTGGGCTGGGTGAGAGAGGCTGATCGTGTGGACAAGCGGGATGCAATTGAGGCAGAGAAGCCCAGCGCACGTCCCACCTCTCAGGAAGGACAGGGAGAGGAGTGATCATGTGATCCCAGTCAAGTATGTTTTGCTCAGTGGCTAAAAAGGAGGGTTAATGCCATGTACTAGGGACAGTCACACATTCAGGGGATGCTGACCTACCTCTTAGTGCAGTATGACCTAGGCAGCAGAGCCAGCCTCTGGTCCCAGGAACTTGAATATCTGGGAGCCCATTTCTCTGCCTACCCTTCCAGCCCACCCTCCTCACCCCAGACAAATAACGACGGGACTTACAGACTCCAATTCCAGGACTACTCTAACCTGAAGTTTCCAAGAAAACCTCAAACCAACCAACCAACCAACCAACAAATCCTCTAGACTTCTAAGATGCACCATAAAGAGTCGGTCCCGCTAACTACACATAAAACAGTATTTATGTCTTCCATGTCACGTCACTGAAAACTCCAGCAAAAGTCTTTTAATGGAACAGGGAGGTAGGTGTCTCCAGGAACTGCAAATGCAGCACTAGTAACTTGCACCAAGGACAAGCCCATGTGAAATAATGTGTAAGGACCGCAAGGACAAATCTCTCCAAAATGATTCACACGGTTCTGTGAATTATCTGGAGTCCGTGAACCGCACTCTTGATAAAACGAGAGCCAAAGATGATGGAAGGTTTTTCTGTTCGTACGTTCCGTCTGTCTCAGTTGGTTGAGCCGTTTCCCACTACCCCTCAGTCTGTTTGCCTTGATATTTCATACAGTTGGTTAAAAAAATAAATAAAACGGGGAGCAAAGAAAAACTAGTTAACGCTTTTTGGTGTTCACCTTCAAACACAGGCTCCCAAACCCTGTCTGTTAATAGAAAGAGCCAAATTTTATGTCCTTGAAACAGCATTCATGCTGCATTTATGATCTCTTTGATCTTGACGTTTGCAGTGGGTAAGTGAATAGCACTTCTTATATTGGAAAGGGAAACGTAAGTGACTGAGCCTCCCCAGTCAAAGGAAATTTAGCCATAATCTTTAAAAGCATATTCTGGAAATACAGCCATCAGGAGCCCAAAGATATCCCCGCTACAGGCCCAAACCACCTGTTTACAAGCAGATCGGCTCAAACACGGGGTGTGAACAAAGATGTGACCAGTAGCAAAAGCCATGGCGGCCACCAGATAATTACCTGTAATGGGAAATCCCTGCCCGGCTTTCTCAGGCCCGGCTGTGCCGGCAGGAAAAAGCTCTCGGGAATGATCACCAATGGTGAGAATAGGCTGCTACCCCCAAATTAAAACCATTCTGATAAACCTGAATTTTTAAAAAAGAACAGCTGACTAGGACCATGTCTGCGAGGGCCCCGGCCCCACTGACATCCGGCTGCTTCTGGGCCACGATGTTGCTTCTGCCCCATTCGATGGGGCTCTGCATACCTCACTACAATGACAGATGGCACCAGGCATTTTTAACCCTTTCTTTCCTGGAGAAATTGTATTCTAAGTCAGTGTCATGTAAAAGCAAGGCTGCTCTCCACAGAACATCCCTCTGTTATCTCCCGAGTGTCTGCTGCTGTGTGGACTGTAAATGAACCCCCGTGTGCTAAAGGCTAGTATCTTAATGTGAGGGGCAGGACTTGCGCAGACACTGAATTCCAGAACGGGTGAGCACCGATGCCAGCCACACGTGACACCCAGTCGCCTGTCACAGCCATCATCACCTGTCTCCCCTTCCACACCTACCGCCGGAAAAGGACATTGTGGGCCAGTTTTTCGCCCTCACCCTGTTTCCCCTCCTGTACCACAGTAACCTTCAATGTCTCCCTCTAAGGACAGGTGAGCTACCTGAATCCAGGTGTCTGTGGGTCCTGGAGCGCACAGCCAGCTCACCCAGCCACCCACTCACCTGCCACTGAGCAGTGGCCTCCTGAAAACACGTTCCTAAGGACGTGGGCAAACACGGAGGGTTCATTTGGCCCCTGCACTGTGGCCATTAGCCCCCAGAAATCTCTCACACAGGCCAAGAGGTGGGCACGTGCCGGAAAACCCACTGACTTTCAAGCGTCTATGCTGCTGGGGACAATATTGCACAGATGTCCTCCTGGGGACTGGCTGTCCTTCACAGCCACTGCTGGGGACCCAAAGAGACCAAACAGGAGAAGGCCAGAGCGCAGAGCAGCACTCAGTGCAGGGGGCACATCCCTGTCTGCGGGACAGCCTTCTCAATGATCCCTCTTCAACGTCACTTTATTTATTTTTTAAAGAAGAGAGAACTTTTTATAGATTTTTACTTCAGAGGGAGAGAGGAAGTGGGGGGGGGGCAGAGAGAGAGAGAGAGAGCTCTTCGTTGCTCCACTTATTTGTGCATTCATGGGCTGTTTCTTGTATGTGCCCTGACCGGGGATCGAACCGGGGATATGCAACCCTGGCATAAGAGGCTGACACTCCAACCAACTGAGCTAGCCAGCCAGGGCTTCAACATCGCTTTAATCTCACCACACGGACAGTGGTGAAATACTGAGATGCAACACAATCCCCTAGAACTGTCCCACAAGGAAGTGTCCCAGCAGCCCCCAAACATAGGACATACAAATGCTAGGGAGGATCTTGGAGGGCATGAAGGAAGTCTGTGAGTTCACAGATTCACAGAACCCTCGGGGCTCACAGGTGGGCTTTCCATGAGGAAAAAAAAATCCCTCCAGAACTGCACTGCCCAATACAGTAGCCGCCAGCCACATGAGGCTATCTAAATTTTAACTAACTAAAATACAGCACAATTTACAGTTCAGTTCTCCAGCCACCTCCCGAGGGCTCAGCAACAGGGCTCATGGAGGGCGTTTCCACCACTGCGGAGCCCTTCCAGCGAACATTTTTAAATTGGTCTCTCTGGGAACCCAGAGACCCTCCTGGATGACAGGGCGGCAAATCTCAGCGTCTGCTCTCGGCTGTAACAGAAAATTGCACTTGAAACAGGATACTTCCTTGTAACTTAAGGATTCCGAATGGCCCAAGCTCATGATGAAAAATAGGCTTGCTGGGTTCAAAGCCACAAGACGCATTATGTGACTTTACCCTAAGAACACTGAGGGTCTTGGGGGGCAACAACATAGCAATCCCCTGGATGAGGGGACAGTGATGGTCCATCAGCACTGACTGGGTGCTAATAGCATGTCTGGTCTTCTGTCAAGGGGAGAGTGACCGTGGGGAGGTTTAAGGGACCCTTGTCCGGCATTCTCACACTCGCAGCATGTCACACCTACACATTTTATCACACTCCTACATCACCCACACTTGGTGACCTGAGACATGAAGCTGAAAAAAAAGAAGGCTCAGCCATTCCAAGTTATTACCCCAGTAAATGACTACGCACCAATGACCACACCATGTGATGTTTAACTAGTCGCCCTCCCTCGGAGAGACACTGACGGCAGTCCAGAAACAAAAGCATCTTTCTAGCCTCGGGCTGCAATAAAACGGTGCTCATGTCAGGCAGCTGAGCGATTTTTTCCAGCTTTGCAGGGGTCCGCCTCCTTTCAATATGAATCATATTATAGCTCAGATAAGCATATGGTCCAGGTTTATAGAGGACTTTATGAATACTTATTCCTTCCAGAAACCACATGAGAAAATACTTACGCCTCTTTTATTGGGGGTGAATGCCAGAGACATTAGGAGAGCTGCCCGAAATTGCACGGCACCAAAGTGGCAGAGGCAGCGCTGGAGTTCACTCCGGCTCGCTGGGACGCACGGTGGTTTCTTGCCTGGCCTACCACGCGCATCTCCCCTCTGGCTCCCTGCTTGTTCTCCCGTCCACTCTCTACACAGAGCCAGGGCCGTCTCCTGAAAACACAGTGGGACCACGTAGCCCTTGCTCAAAAGCCTCACCAGCTTCCCAGTGCACATCTAATTAAACCCACTCACGGAGCTGGGGCCACCAGCCCCCTCAGGAACGGGCTGCAGGGACCTCTCCACCGTCATCCTCTCGAACCTTCCCCTCGCCCACCGCACGCAACCAGGCTGGCCCCTAGATGCCCCTCTGAACGCCATCCCTGCCTCCCAGCTACCACGCTGGCTGTTTCTCTGCCTCCAGCGCTTTCCCCTCAACATTTCACGTGGCTGACGCCTTCTCAAACACATCATCTTGGCTCCCTCATCGCACCTATCAACAATCAATTTCTACTATTTAGTTAATACATGTTTACTTTCTAACATCTCTACCAGGCAGGAAGCTCAGCCAAGAGTGATCATGTCTATTTCACCGGCCTCTGCACACCCAGCCCAGAAAGACTCGGTCAATGAGCTGAATAAATGAAAGAACTGGACAGATGACTGAGAGCTGGCCCACGCCCAGCCAATGGGCCTCGGTGCTTTCGTAGACAGGACAAGGAGACCTCTCCGGACGTCCGGGAACCACTGCACGATTTCCCTCAACTTTCTGAAACTCTCCTTTCAGGGCTTGAAAGAAGTGAGGTGAGAAATACGGAACTCTACCAAGGACACCTGCCAACAAATACACCTGCCGGGTTGCTGTCCCACAGCGAGCAGAGGAAAGAGGAGACATTGATGAAAGGTGAATTGTAATTAAAGGCTGAGCTGAACTGGCATCACATGGGATTTCTGCACCCTTCCCAAACACCGAACAAAGCCCTCAGTGTGGTAGCCTTCTGGCTGAACATTCGCTTCTCTAAACAAGGTTTGCCTAAATGTTTAACTCACGCTTCTGATTCTTACAAGGAACCATTTTTTTGCTACCCTCTGGGTATACACGATAGGAAATTATATAGATTTCCATGCATTCCTTTTGAAATACATCGAAAGATAAGGCTGCATGCCTAATAAATCTGCTTCTTGAGGTCGCCTGATGACTGAAATTCCCTATCTCTTCAAGCTGAGTTCAACACAAAGTGGTAGGAAGTGCAGAAAACCAGAATAGATTGCCTGACTACAGGGAGACTCAATCCCTCGTCATTTAGTTAGCATCTCTCTAAGCCTGACTATTGGGTTGGCCAAAAAGTCCACATGGTTTTTTTCTGCAAAATAAAAGCCACAGTTTTCATTTTCAACAATAACTTTATTGATGTGGATATTTGGAAGATGTCAGCTATCTCCTGTGTGGTATCATGCTGGTTGTTCTCAATTAATGTCACGATTTGATCACTACCAACTTCTACTGGTCTACCCGACCGTAGAGCATCGTCCATTGAGAAATCTCTAGCACGAATCGTCACAAACCACTTTTGACACGTTCGATCAGTCACAATGCCTTCTCCATACACTGCACAAATCTTCTTCCGCATTTCAGTTGCATTTTTACCTTTCTTGACATAATAAAGCATAATACACTGAAAATGTTGCAAATTTTCTTCTGTCTTCAATATTAAAATGGCTACACCAAAATTCACCAATTTTGATGGTTTTTTAAAAACTTCATGCTGATATGACAGCTGCCACAGTATAATCTAACAAAATTGTGTCAAATGAAGTTAAAGACAACTAAGCATTACGAGAGTCACCTTACAGGAAGAACCAAACAAACTTTTTGGCCAGCCCAACATTACCTACACCCAGCTATCACCTTCTCCCTATTCCTTCTCTATTGAAATCTCAGAGACTTTAGTGGCTTCAGAAAATCAGTACAACAGAGGGCATGCGATCTGATAGAAATGTTTGCCCATCTCTAGTCCCTGTCCATTTCCTGGCTAAGGAGCCCGCTTCTCAGTTCCAGACCAAACCTAAGGAAACCCCAGCAGTCAGGACATGACTCAGACACGCTTCAAAATGGGTAGGTTCCCGATCTTGTATCCAGCACTGAGCTAGCTCCCTTGCTGCCCTGCCCCATCCCAACAAGATAAAATGGTGGAAGCATGGTGTGGTGGTCAGAAATCCCAGATCTGAAGCATTCCCCCCCTGAGCCTCAGTTCCCTCCTCTGGCAAAGGAAGAGAGATGTGCACAGACATGACCTCATGGCGTCTGGCACCCTGGGTGAAGGAGAATTGTCATAACATAGTTGGTGAAACAGAGTCTCCTGTCACATGATCCTTCATCAGCTACTAAGAGAATCACATAAGTTTCCAAGAAAAAAACTTAGAGAGGCTCCAGTTAAAGCCTCACAGCACCCCTTAGTTCTCAGACAACATCACATGTCACTTTCTGCTATAATCACATAACTGGAGCTTGGTACTAGGTGGGGGAAATGCTGAGCAACAGAAACCCCACTTAACGAAGCCCAGAACCTCAGAGATACGGAGTGCCTGGAATACATGATTCTCCATGAAGTAATGAGGGAACTGGAAGGTAGGGTCACGTTGGAGAGTGCTTTAGCGACTTTGCATCCAGACCATCACATCACGGGTCCAGAGGGAGACACTGCCATGGGGAGCGGGTGACCCACAGGGAAATTCTAGGATGGGTATTTCAGCCTCAACTGGAGAACACCAGAGAATGGCTGAAATGACAGACTTTGAAGTAACATGACCCTTTGCCCCAAAACATGGCTGTGTGGACTGGCACAAAGAATTTACCCTCTAGCCCTCGGTTTCCTCCCTGGCAAAATTATGGTAATGGTGGTACCGTGACACTGAATGTTGGCTTTGCTTCACTGAGATAATGCACACAAAACCCCCGGCACCAAGCCGCCGTCAAAGAGAAACTGTTATTCGCAGTGACAGCGGGAATCCACTGACTCTGGAACTGACCTCACTTGGAAACGGCCAAGAAATGCACAAAACTAGAAAAGCATGTTTGACTCAAAAAGAACAAATGAAGGAATTCAAATAAAAGAGAATCTAAACCTTAATACGAAATTCTTCATCTCATGAAAGAAGATAGCATTTCAAGGGAGCCAGGAACTTACTTTGAACTCTATTTTTACAAAAATAAAGATGATAGATGGATAGATGTGTGAGAGAGTGACTATAGTAAAATGTTAATTGTAGACTCCAGGTGATGAGCACAGGTGACCCAATAACATGAGAGTTAGGGACGCTGACCCCCTCCAACCCCGACCTGGTGTAGTCGGGGGGAAAAAATGAGTAAAACTTTTGACTGCCCCAAAACTTAACTCCTAATGGCCTACTGTTAACCGAATCCTTACTGATAATATAAACAGTTGATTAACACATATTTTGTATATTATATGTATTATATACTGTACTCTTATAATAAAGTAAGCTAGTGCAGAGAAAATGGTAAGAAAATCATAAGAGAAAGAGTATTTACAGTATTTTTTAAAATATATTATTATGATTGAAAAAAACGCTGCGTGTAAGAGGACCCCACAGTTCAAACGTGTGTTGTGTAAGGGCCAGCTGTAAATGGGTGTTCACTGTGAAAAATCTTTAAACTTCTCTGATTGTATGAAATCATTTAGAATAAAATATTGAGAAAAATAACAGAGGTAGGCAGTGGGAATCCTAGTTTAAAACTCTAGACTTATCCAGAAGTTTATAATCCTCGAAGGAACTCCCATCTGTCCTTTAAGACAGTCTTCAAATGTCATCCCTTCCTCCCTGGGCTCCCTTCACAGCACTCCCATAGCTCCTGGAGAGTGTGTGTGAGCACATGTGTGTGTATTAATTACTCAAGAAATCCATGACTATATTCTTGTTACATAAGATCAATTCTCTTCTTTGCCCTTCTCAGTTTCTTCTCCATGCATGGTCATTATTATCAGCCTTCCAGAACTTTAAATATGTATTTTATACAGGCACATACATAAAGCAATACAGGCATGCTTTGTTTTATTGAGCTCCGCCTGACTGGGGCAGTCTGGAACTGAACCCACAATACCTCCAGAGTATGCCCACATCTAGCACTGCAAGGATTGCTTTAGTGTAAATGGTATCAACTGTGTCTATGGTCCTACAACATGACTGTCACAGGCTGGGGTCTGGGGAAGCCAACCCTGAGATGGTGACTGGTGTGCATGAGGGTAACGAGGGAGTGCCCTTGGGATTAACACTTGTGGAGGTGAAGGGACAGAAGCACACTGGGCAGGTGGAAAAGTTGAGCTCTGTGACGTGGCCCCAATGGAAGGCTTAGCCAAAGCTATTAATTACTCAAGAAATAATAGATGATAATAATTATTAATTATTATATATTAGTTACTCGAGAGATCTAAAGATGGAATGACCTCTCATGGTTTTTCCAAGTTGGGCCAAGAGGGCCAGGCCTTTATTCCTCTGTGAGGAGAAGCCATTGGATGCAGGCTGCTCCAGGGAAAGGGTGTGATCTTGGACAAGGTCAACTGAAGGGGATGCACAAAGGTGGGTGACAGCAGAAGGCCTTCGCTGGAGGAAGAAGCCCCTCATTTTTGGAGGAAGACCTGAGCTGTGAGCTATGCATCTCCACTTCTACCACACTGCCTTCTTCATTTCTCTTTTTTTTTCCATTTTAAAGTAGAATCTCTGTGAGCTTTCTCTGTTGGTGCAAATAGATACCCTCACTCCTTCTGCCTGGTGCATGTCGGATTCCATAATACTGTTCTGTCACAGCTCATCTAACCGTCTCCCTACGTGTGAACGTCTGGGTGGTTTCCATTTCTTCACCATCAGAGACAATAGTATAGGTGGCCACCCATTCCTTCAGATATTTGCAGAAGTAAGTGTACATGGGTGTGAGCCTGGGATGAGAGGTGTCTGTCATTGCCTGTGCAGTTCCTAGGAAGGGGTGCACTGTCAATGGGAGGATGCTGCAGGCAGAAGAAGAAGACAGTGTTTCTGCCCAGAGAGCTCCTAACAGGGGTCAGACTGGTCCACAGACTACTTTCAGCTGGACCCTGAGGAGTGGCTGATCATAGCAACTTATGAAGCTTAGGGACATCAGTAAGGGCCTCTTGAGATGGGAGGTAACAGTGTCATGTCTACGGACTCAACCCCACAAAGCCCAGCCATGTGCTGGTCCAGGATCCCTATAAGCAGCCCAGGCGTCCTGCTCGGGCTGGCTGCTCTCCACCACTGACCCTACTGTGTGTAATCCATTCCTGGTCTAGTTTGTTTGGAAGAATGCAAAAGCATGGGGCACGTGCAGGACATGGGGAAGAGTCCACTCTGAGTTGAGTGTAGAGCAGGAATAGGACACAGGAGGAGACCAGTGTAAATTGAAACCTAAGTTGAGACCATATTGTGAAGGGTCTTGAACATCTAGCTTGAGAATCTATCATGGCAGAGGCAATGGCAGCCCTGAGTTTTCTGGGGAGGTAATGAAACTGAAATCCTTCAGGACAGGCAGAAGGCCAGAAGGCCTCATTCCTTTGTGTCTCTGGCACCTAGCACTGAGTCTAGTATATATTAAGTGCTTGTTTTTATTCACTAAATAAATAAATGATTAGAATTACTGTGTTTATAATGTTAGGGTGTTCAGGGAGTCTTCGGGAAGGCTGGGTAATGAGCATGAATAAAATGATCTCCTGTTTACCTGAAAGCCTCATTTCACAGAGCCTCCAGCAAAGATGAGCCCACTTCCTTCCCCCAGTCTAGTTTCCCAGATTTCCAGAGTGGATGAATATTCACCCCTCATTGCTTTCCAAGTCTGAACTCCTGAGTTCACAGTATACCACAACACCCCCTACTGCCTCAGGCAAGGGAAAATCTACCACACTTCATTTTCCAAACTAAAAAAAACCCAAACCTGAGGATATAGAATGTTACGAGGAAAATGCAAAATGCATAAAATGCCTTTTTTTTAACTGAACATTTACTATTCATTAGGTGTACCCACAGTATCTAACCCTCGAAATGATCTTTTGATCTTTTGACTTAGATGCTATTCGTGTTCCCATTTCATGGATGAGGATCATGGATAAGTGGAGAATCCTGGGTTGACAATTCCATGTGATTCCAGAGCCCACATGCTCTGTCCATGACACACGGCCACCACAACTTTTCACATGGCCCTACATGTATGTCCTGAAAATATGACATGGTGGCTCCTTCCATCAACAGGCAGAGTTTATTTCCCCATCCCTTGAACTTAATTCGGCCAATAGGAATTACCAAAAGTGACACCTGCCACTTTCAAGCCCAGGCTTCAAAGGGGCTTGCCTGCTTCCATTCTCGCTGTTACAACCTTCCCCAACCACTATGTAAAAGGCCCAGGCTGGCCTGCTGGATGATGAGAGACAGTGGTCCAGTCATGCTTGTTACCCCGGCCAAATACAAGACATTTGAGTGAGCCAATCCCCCCACCTGACCTGCAGGTTGAACCTGAACACAGGAGTGAGTCCAGCCAAGATTAGCCATGCCCTGCCCAGATCAGCAGAACTGCCCAGCTGACCTAGAAACTCACAGACAATAATAAATGGCTGCTGTTTTAAGCCATGAACTTTGTTGGGGGCATGTAATTTGTTATTCAGCAAAAGTTAACCGATACACTATGTTGTGCTCATACATACTTCTGCTGCTCAGTAAATCCATCCTACAAGAATGACGTTCTTAGCAGCAGCCATTACTGCTGCCCATCACTGTCAACCCATCTGCCTTCTCACCATATTGGTTGTGAAAAATGAAGTCTGTAAGCAGAGGAGGCTGCACACACTTGGGGCCTAAGAGCAGGCTCTCCACTTGCAGGTGAAGGGCACACCCCTGTACAGTAGCAGCAAATATCAGGGTTGGAACTCCTCCTGGCCAATCAGTCTCTCTCTTTCTGATCTCCTTCTGTACCAAGGTCTTCCTGCCCATCCCCCCCAACCCTCCCACTGGACAATTAATGACTGTTGTATTCCCAGCACCAAAAAGAATATGTTGCACATAACAGGGGCCAATGAATGCTTATTGAATGAAATTAACAACCCTTTCCTACAATACCTTCCATGGCTCCCTGTGGCCAGCAAAATATGATTAAAACTCTCTGGCACCTCATCCCTGGAACAGAGAGGGGGTGCAATACTGATCCTTCCCTCTTACACTTTCTAAGCCCTTCAGTGCCCAGGTTGGCCCCTTTCTCCCTGGCCCACCTCTCCACACACCCTCTTACCTCTCCTACCTCTTCATTCACGGAATCTCTGTACACGCTATTTCTTCAGCCTGCAATTAATTCCCTATCCTCCCTTTGAGCTCTTTCTCATCTTTTAATAGTTATTTCTTCTTCTATACTTGTGCCATAGGCAGAATTATTTACCCCCTCATGATGATATAGTGGAAAGGAGACGTGACTGCTGTTATTTCATCCTCGCTGCCCATGGAGATAGATTTTCTTAGCCCATTTTACAGAGAAAGACATTCAGGCACAAAGTGTAAACAACTCACTGAAGGTCCTATGACTAGTGAGTGTTGCCGGTGGGATTCAAACCTATGTCTCTCTGTGGTAGGATGATTTCATCAACGGCCCTGATTCTGCTTTCCTGTGCCTCTTCCACCTCCAGGAGAAGGCTCCTGTGCTGGCCTGTTGGAGGATGGGGTACATGTAGAACAGAGCCGAGCTGCCACCATCGCCCAACCAAGGCCAATCTGAACAGACAGCAGCCAGCTGACTCCCAGCTATGTGAACAAGCCCCACCAAAAGCAGGAGAGCTGTCAAGCCAAGCCACTGCTAACCCCGAACTTGTGGATGATGTGCTTATTATCATTTGAAATTTGTTACGCAGCATTATTGTTGTAACAGATAAATGAAACAAACTCCAATGTTCATTCTTCCCACTATATCTTATTTAAGAAATACATATTCACTCAACAACAATGCATTGTGCACCTGCCATAGACAGCTGCGTATAGTGGGTCTTGGGTGGGAGAGAGGGAGCTCAGTCAGACCCTGAGGTCCTCATTGATAGGACAGGAGTCGGACTTCACTGCACCCAGCCAACTCTGCAGCCTGCCCGCTTCTCCTCACCTCCACCACCAGACCACCACGAACTTCCTTCCTGGTTTCCCTGCACCCACACTGACCTTCCAATGCCCCTTCCCTAGGCTACAGCCAAAACGACCTGAAATGCAACCCTGCTCACACCCTACTGTGCTCCCTAAGCCCTTAGGTGCCTAGGTTGGCCCCTTCCTCCCCGGGCACCTGGATTAAACCTTGGGTAGGTCCCACTATCTCAGATCACAAAAAGCCTTCCAGTCAGTTTAATCTCCGGAATAATCTCATGCAGTATTAAAATGATCAGTCTTATGTCACAGTTAAACAGTCTAACGTTTATTTAAACCTAAGCTTTCCTGTATCCTATTTCAGGCTTGAAGGCCACAGCAAAGTGGGAACAGAGGGTAGAAAAGCTGCAGGCACTTCCTCTGTTTTCTCCCACCTCCCAGCAGCTGCCCAGGACACCTTCTGGAGGGGAGAGGGTAGGAGAAGGCACACCTGTCTGGAACGGCTATCATCAGAGGGTGGTTTTCCTGGGTCACTGTAGATGTTGAAGGCTGACTCTATGGACATGTCCGTGGGTTGGCAGTATTGCACGCTGCCCTCTCTCGGCATGGGTGGTCTTGGTTGACCTTTTTTGGGGCACTTTTGAGGGAACTCTTATAGCTCTGGGGCCCTCCCCTGCAGATCCTAACTGGTTATGGTCCCACTGCCCTTCCTCGGGGTCATCTAAGGGGAAAAAATTCCTTTTAAATGGCTTGGGATGCTACAGTGGGCCACCTCTGTCCCCATGACACGTTCACACAGCTGTCTCTAGGAAGGGAGGACGCTCTCTGGGCTCCACTAACTCTTCTTTACGCTGCATGTCCAACATTCCCCTGTGTGCCCCGAGACTGTGGGAAATACCAGGGCAAGAACTCTGCGTGGTCACCTCCTTTCTCTTGGCCTGAGGGATACACCCCACTCTCTCCTTCAAGGGACTCAGGAAAGAAACCAGCATGCCATCACTAGCCTTCTCCACAACCTCCTCTTGCCAATGACCACAGCTGGGCCTCTGGAATGGCAATCCTTTGTAACCCAATGTTGGTGAGGGACCAGCGGACCAAAACTGAGTGGCAGCCTGACTTTTTCCAAATCTCCATATGTAGTCAAGCACCCCGACTGAGGATGTGGAAAGACCTGCAACCTCTTGGGGCTCAGTGGAAAGTAACCAGAGAATGTCACATGTAAACATCCAGCTACACTTTAAGAGCAACATGTGTCTTTAGGACAGTGTCACAGCCAAAGGAGACACTGATTCACAGAGGAAACACCAGGAGGGCAAGCACCACATCTGCTCTTCCTCGTTACTATATCCATAGCACCATGTACAAGGCTAGCCCACGGTCAGTGCTCAATAAATGCTTGTTGATGGACCAAATGAATCAATGAATGAATGAGAGAAAAAAACCATCTGTACCAGAAAGCAGGAGTTCAACCTTCCTGCCACAGTGGGACAAGTGGAAGGAGCTTCGGATGGCCTCTCGGGCCTGGGCACAGAGACAGGCTGAAACCCGCAAGGCAAGAGGTCCTGGCCGAGGGCCTGATCGTCTTCCACAGCCACACACAGGGACGAAGAGAACACTTAAAAAATGGGTGGCAGGAAGTCACCCTGTAGCTTTCTTCGTGCATACATGGCCATCTCGCTGACAAAACAAACACCGAGCCAGGAAAGGAATGGAATGGAGAAGCAGACTTAACACATTGTTCAAACACAGAGGAAAAGCCAAGTGAGGCCAAGGGGATCTGAGTCAAACTCTGCTCTTCCCAGCATTCCCAGCGCCACCTCCAATTACTCAAGTGAAGAGACTAAGCAGCTGAATTGGCTTCTCAGTGCTCATGTGTCTCTGCCTCTCTCTGAACTGTGCACGCTGGACGAGCAGAACGATCTCTCAGCTCTGAGACTGTTTGCTCTCCATTCGGTTGGCTTCTTTGTCCTCTGCAATTTTTGGACTCCCACCTGGTCACATGCCATCAGGATTCCCTGACACCTGCACGCACTTCTTGTTTCTGTGGTCCTTTCTCACTGCGTTGTCTTCCCTTTAGCTTGGCCCTTGGGTTCCAAGAGTATTTACTGTCTGGCCTGGAGGGGGAACCGGCCATAGGATGGCTGTCGAGCCTGGTCTCAGGTCGATGGGCCTGTCCCCTTGTGCAGCCTGGGCCCTCTAGGGTCTGCCACTCACCATCACCCAAAACTTGGGCATGTCTCGAAAACTGGTTGCCTCCCTCTTCCTACCCAGCTCTCCCTCAACCAGGATACTGCAGCTGCTCTTCCTCATGTGAAATACCTTCCCAGTCTTCAATAAGGCACAGATATTACAGTGCCTATTCAGTGCTCATATGTAGGTTTTTCCATGCCCTATACTCATACGATGGTCTTTTTAATGCCACAGAGTAGACTACCTAAAGGTCACAGGGTTCTCTTCAGGAGAAGACATCTTTGTCTTCTTTATTATTTATTCTTGAGTAGGGCCCAAACTATTGAAAGCTAGGTGCCAATTTTTGGACCAGTGATCATCTGAGAATGGTTTCCATCTTGTAGAAAGATCCCCCTAAAGGTTTCCATTTTATTGCCCGATAGGACATTAGCCAGTTAAATCTAACTTTGAGGCCTTATTCTGGCATTCTTGTTCCCTCTGACTATACAGACCTGGGTCTCACCTGTTCCTCACCCCATCTCCATGCGCTCCGAGGGCCTCCCCTTCCTAAAACCTTGCTCAGGCTTCACGGCATGGCCTGCACCGCATCTTCTGTTAGGGAAACTTCCGCCAGGTGGTTTTGCCCTGTGGCACTACAGGGAAGGAATGTGGAACTTCACACTTCGTCACAAATGGGCCCTTCTTCAGTTGATTCCTGGAGCCTCTTGTATCTCGATTGCTGCCTAATCCGTAGCTAACTTTTGTTTTGCTATAGTGCTCAACATTCAGCAGGAGTTCAGTAAACACTGATAGGTCATCTGAGTTCAACTGAAGGAGAACACACAATTCAAGGACAACCGAGACACCGTTTGCAAGGAGAGGGGAACAAAAGCATGGCACTACAGAAAGGTCAGGGCCTCCCACAAACCGGGGAGAGCGTTGAGAGCAATGGGAGAAGTCAGCTGGAAACTCCAGCTGGAAACTGTCCCCTCTCAGGCCACGGCAGGGAGAGAAACAGAGGCTGGAGGAAAGAGTGGGCTGTCTACCATCTTCCGAGGTCGGGGTGAGGAAGGGAAGGCAGTGCTGTACCCCCCCCTCATGCCACCCCAACCTGCCCGGACTGGGCCTCTTTACGACCACACTAAATTCAGAGTTCCAATCCCCACTCTATGTCTCCACCTCCTTTTAAAATTCAGAGTCAGATTAAATTTCCAGCCCCTCAAAACCCAGCATAACACCTGCTCCCTTGTACCTCCACGTAGGCCCAGACCAGGTTTCAGAGTAGAAATCAAGGCTTCTTGGGCTGGGGATGGATGAAAGTGTGGAGATAGATTCCACAGGCGACTCGGGAAGGAACATGCCAGAAACAGTTCCCAAACCCCGCCAAGGCTCAGGCAATGATGGTGCTTACACTTTTTGCTGAGGTCAAGAGACAGGCTGATGGAAGGGCCCACCCAAGCTTTGTACACAAGGAGGGTCTACAGCTGAGGGAGAGCAGCCCAGAGGTCTAAGAATTCAGCGACCCCCCAAATCCTTCTCCTGACTCCAGCAGCTCACAGAAGCAACTTGAATATGCTGGTGCGCGGGGTGTGGGGGGAGGCTCACGCCCTCGCAGAACTGGCTAAGGGTGGGGGGTGGTCCCCAGATGCCAATGGGAGTCATTCCATCACAGGTTACATAACCTCTCGGCTGCGGCCAAGGTCTGAACTAAATATGAAAATGGAAAATGCTCCAGCAAATAAATTCCAGGGGTATTAGGCAAATGGCCCTTTTAAATAAACAATAGCTTTCGTTTTCGCACAGACGTGATGAAAGGGAGGTAGGGAGGAAAATGAAGAAAAACTGATCTTTCCCTGATCACAAAGGTTACCCTTCAAGCCCAGTGCCACTGTTTACCCCTAGAACCCAGGCCCTGAAGCCAGGGGCAGCAGGGTGAGTTGTGCTGCCCAGCGGAAGCCAGACTCTGCCGTGGGCAGGGCTCCTCTCTGCAGGGCAGGGCGAGGCAGAACAGGGCAGCAGGGCGAGGACTTCCTCAATCTGAGCAACGTGACAACCCCAGGGGCTGCGCAAAGGGGGTTGGTGTTTCCACTGGCAGAGTTTGTTCTCCCAGAGAGCTGCAAGCGCTTTCTGCATTTACTCAGAGTAGAGGTGGGAGAAGGTGGGCACATCGGCAGGAGGCTAACTCAGTAGGAAACCCCTGACCCAAGGTCACCCCTCACCTCCAATGCTGGGAGCAGCAGAGTGAAGTGGGCCTGGCTTACTCCTAATTGTCCCCCCAGGGCCCACCCACAGAGCTGTAAAGAAGGACATCTGCACCTTGGCACTGGTCCCAGGAGAGCCTTCCAGTCCCCTGCAAGTCTGTCCAGGCCGAGGCCAAGGGCAGGGCAGATACTCCTGGAGGCTGTCTGGACGGGTGTCTGTGCCACAGCCACAAGCCGAGCAAGGGCTGGCGTGGCCGTGGCTGTTTGGGCTCGACTGCCGCACCCACAGGAACAATGCTTCTTCAGACTGAGCCTGAAACCCATGGGACAGCCACGGGTGGGGAGCTGGTCAGAGAACAAAACCCAGCCCTGCTTCCCACCGGCTCCCTGACGCACCCACCCTCACCCAGCTGCACCCTGCCAGCCCCTCCACCCAGCCCTGCGAGCTCTTCTTCCCGTCTTCCTGTCCTCTATCACTGCTCACCAGACAAAGCCAGCCACGAGACCGGGGGCCCAGGGTGGTCTGGGCACAGGCCCCGGGCTCCATGGGGAGCAGGGAGAGCCCAGCCAAAGAAGGGTGGCCACACCGGCGCTCCTCAGAAATGAAATGAGCACCCACGACCTGCCCCATGCCACAATTCCCACCAGCTATGTCACTCCCTTTAAAAGGGGTATCCAGAGGACAATGCATCAGATCATTGATGACTCAAGTCTAGTATCTTGAGGGAATGGGACACAGGGCACTGTGGCTGGGGATGGAGAAAGGTATGCAACATAGACAGGAAGCAGTGAGCCTGGGACAGGAGTCAGGGAGCTTTGGGGGCCCAGAATGATAATATAATCAGCGTGAGGGCCAAAGTCATGGGGGGAGGTGCTGAAGGTTACGACATTGCCCTCCCTGAGTACCCTGCAATGGCCCCACCTCCCTCAGAGTAAAGGCCAAGCCCTTTCAGTGGTCTTTGAGGCCCTACGTGACCTGGCCTCGTCACTTCTCTGACCTCATCTGTACTTTGTGTGCCTGAACCGAACATGCACTCTCATTCCGCTCCAGCTACTGCTGGCCTCCAGGCTGTCCGTGGAGCTACAAGCACTTCTGCCCCAGGGCCTTTGACACTGGCCGCTCCAGCTGCCTGGAATGCTCTTCTTCCACCTCTCCCCACATGGCTCCCTCCCTCACCTCCTTCAAGTCTTTGCTCGAATGTCCTCTCTCTCAAAAGGCCTGTCCTAACTACCCTCTTTAAAATTACAGCCCACCTTAGCATGACAAATTCCTTTCCCCTGTCAACGCTTTCTTTTCTTCCAGGATGGAAGGATGGAAGGATGGATGGACAGATGGATGGATGGCAGCCCCTTCTCAGCCCGGAGCTCTCAGAAAACAATAGCAGTAACAGCCACCATCACAATCACTGCGATTCACTGTGTGTTCACTGTGGACAAAGCCATATTATGTGTGTAGATTTCTACAAATATTTCATTTTCCACCTACTCAACTCTGCCAGCAGATTCCACTTTATCTCCGATTTGCAGATAAGGAAACTGAGTCTCTAAGAGTCTAAAAAATCACAAAGCTAAAAATTGGGACCACTATAATTGAACAATAAAAAATAAAAAATTTTAAATCACAAAGCTGGCCGGGGATACCACTGAGATGTGCACACAGAAGCCTATCCCCAAAGCTGACAGCTTTGCGTGAACTCTGTTCTGAAATCACATCTCAGCAGCAGAGCCCCTATAAGATACAGTCACCCATTCAGACCCAGCCTCAGATTCTCATCCACAATGCCACCAAGACAATGTTTAGAAAAGCTCAGCCTTTGCAAACTGCATGCAAGTGGCAGGCTTCTTTTGCAAGATGAGCACAGGACACTGGCTGAGGAACCAGGGAACAGGGCAGAGCCAGCTCTGAGGTTTCCTAGCTGGGCTCGTCTATATAAAGTAACATTGAGTGGGTCACATGAGCTCTGCAGCCCCTTCCACCCTCTGACTGGGCAGAACTGGTATTGCCTAAGCCCTGAGCAAGAGGGGCCCTCGTCTTGAACCCCACATTCACATGAAACCTCCACTAGCCACAAGTCTCCCCCAGGAGTAAGGACTTTGCCAGGCCAAAAGCAGAGCCCGTGTTCCCCTCTCTCGGGTCTCCAGAATTTCTTGCCTAAACAGGCCTAATTTTAGGGTCTATGTTGGGCTCTTTCCCAGGGTCTATCCCCTCAACTGCAAGCTGCACCCCTGTGCATGTCCCTCCACACCCAAGGGTAGTCTTTGGTGAGGAGGGGGGTGGACGGAGCCTGGAGCAAGTCCTGGCTGGGCTGTCCCCACTCGTGCACAGGAGGCCCTTGGTTAACATGGATGAAGTCACACAGAAAGGGAGGTGGGAAGATGGGCTGGGGACCAGCTCTCCTCAAACCATCGACTTCCGCAGTAAACTCTGAAGAGCCTGAGAAATCTGGACTTGATCTTGGACTTCTAGGTTGTTGTAAAGGTACATCTGCCAAGGTAGGAGGGTAGAAAGAATTTACTTAAGAACTATCTTGATTTAACCTTGCAATATTTAGACATTTGCTACACAGATCTCCATGTGTACTCCTGTACCTTCAAATAACAGGGTGAGTCTGGACAGCACCCCAAGATTCCAAGAGAGTATAAAGGGCAAAGCCAAGGAACAAGAGTTAATGGGCCTCCCAGGGGTTCTGTCCTGTGTACATTGCCCTCCCTGTTTCGCTGAGAGCAGGAAGACACCCCAAGAAGAGACAATGTGATGGATGAGGGACTGTTCCAGCTCTGAACCTGCCTGGGAAGGCTCACTCCACATTCCGAGGTGGGCCCGGGCCCAGGCCGAGAGAAGAGTCCATTGAACATAAAAGGAAAAAAGGCTGCTCTGGTCCTAGTGTCCCAAGGATGACTCTGGCCTGCTCCACCTTGACTGGCTGGGTGATCCAGGTAACAGCACTAGCTCCTTCTCTCTCATGAAACGGGAGAGGCAGTTCCTCCCTCACAAAGATGCTTTCAACATTGGAGATTGTCTGGCAGTAAGTTCTCAATAAATGATGCTTTATCATGCAGACACAGCGCCAGGCACCTTGTAGGAACTGGTTGATGCTGACACGGGTGGATGGGTGGACAGATGGATGGTGCACAGGTGGGTAGATTCTTGGTTGGAATCATGAAAGGATATTACAAACGACCCAGTATGCATAAAACTCCCCACCCAATAATCATTCATCCAATATCGCCCTTGAACTGAACCTCAAATACTAGGGTATAAAACTCCTTTTGTCTTTCAGAAAGAAAAACAATAACAAAAAGCTTGGAATTCATTACTGGAGTTAGGACTTGGATCTTTTTGTATTCTTCTGAGCAGAGGTATCCAACCCACAGTCCATGGACCGCATGTGGCCCAGGATGGCTATGAATGCAGCCCAACACAAAATCAGAAATTTACTTAAAACATTATGAGAAATTTTTTTTTTTTGTGATTATGTGTCACAATGTATTTAATTTGTGGCCCAAGACAACTCTTCTTTTTCCAGTGTGGCCCAGAGACGCCAAAAGGTTGGACATCCCTGTAAAGCATGTGCTATAAGATCATAAGCTCAGTCTGGAAGATACACATTTCAGAGTTCATGGCCCCAAAGGTCTCAATATCCACCATGGTCTACTCTCTGCCCTTGAACATGGAGACCACTTTTAATATCACAATAATTGGTTCGATTAATTGAGGTTCAAACCTTAGTCAATGCTATGCAGAAGGAGAAAATAGATGCCATGCTCTTTTTCCATGTATACGATGCAACATGCACTAAACCAGGGAAGCTGATAAATCAGCTTCAATCCAAGGTCCCAGCGTGAATGAGGGAACTATATGAACACTAAAACATGTGGGCATCACAGGTCCCCGACCTTCCAAGCCTGTGGGCTTCTATTGTTCATTCGACACTGTCACAGATTTTGCAGAAGGCAGAAGAAAGGGTGCGGACTGGGGGTGGAAAGGAAGCAGGGGAGCTAAGTGTTACAACAGCATGGACAGAAACACGGGACGGTCAAAAGCCTGCCCTTTGCCAGCGAGACAATTCTTTCCTCAGTGGGTCACAGAAGGGATATCCAGATGAGCGGTAAGTTAACAGGGGCCCGGGCAGCCTAGGGTCTCTAATGCAAATAACATGATGGTCCCCCAAATGTGTTAACTCATAGTTTGAACCCCCCCCCACTGCAAATCTGAGCACCATCACAATGCATTTGATACCAAAGGTTACAAAGTCATCTGCTATGTGAGTAACTCCAAGTTTCATAGGTATGGCTTTCTGCAGAACTGTTACAGAAACCTGAATGGCAAAAAAAAAAAAAGAAAGAAAAAAGAAAAGAAAAAACAAAAACAAAACAAAACCAGCCCACCATGTCCTTTCTCCTTGAGGAGGAAACATCTGTGCTCCTCTCCAGACAGTGGCCACTCAGGACACCCCCTTACCTAGTGACATCTGTCTGCAGGAAAACCCTCTGCAGAGCTTTCTAGAAACTTCTCTGGCATGATCCAGGCACGGGGCAAGGTTGAAAGACCTTATCAAGAAGCCAGGCCATGGTTCTCAAAGGACGGACTAAAGGCTGTTTGCTGGTGGCAGTTATTCCTATAACATGATCATTGCTGGGTCTTTGCTTCTGGCTATCAATCAGGGTCGTTAACAGAAACCTGCTGGTACCACTCTTTCCATTCAGTTCTGGTAAAACAGTGTTGGGATGAGCAATATCAGACGAGAACAAGTCCTCAGGGAGAATATCTGCAAAATCTGGCAAACTGTACAGTGACTTCTAAATGGTACACACTCTTGTGTACCATCCTCCACCTCATCGGATTTCTCCCTTAGTTAACAGACCAAGACCTGCCAGGATCATTAGCCGGGCCCCGTGTTTCCCCCGCTTGGTTAATGTGACTCACCAGGATGCATGCTGAAAACAAATTCCTAGGTCCGCCCCAGGCCCAGTGAATCTGAATCACTGGAAATCAACATTTTTAACAACACATTATCTTGACCAGGGAAGTCTGGGAAATATCCAGTGGTTCTCTAAGTCACTCATTTGGAAAATTAAAATTTGGAGTCTTTTTTTTTTCTTGCTTAAAAAAAAACAAACCAAACGAAACTCATTGCTGTACAGAGTCAGGCATGGTGGTATTAATCACCACCCCCCCATCCCCCCGCCAAATTATTATTGGTAGGTTTTACGTATAGTCTCTTTATGTTGAGACTTCTTTAGCCACAGACATTCTCTACATTCCCTTCTTGGAACGTGATATGGCACATCTGGGAAATAAAACCTCCACAATTTATGGAGAAAATGTTGAACTTGAAAGAATCCCTAATTATCCCACAGGGCATGCCAAAAATCCTCAGAGAGAAAAAAAAAAAGGAAAACCTTATCTTCTAAATTCATTCTGATGAATTTCCTCTGCCTGGTTCTTACCAGAGGGGATGATGATTGGACAAGCAACAGGGAGAGAGGGAGGGTGCCCTGAGCTGAAATCCCACAGGGTTTTTGGGCAGAAAAATTCAGTCACCAGCTAGACAGCAACAGCTGAGTGATTGAGAAAAGCAGAGCACTAAGAAAATGACGGTATATGAAACCAGGGTCAATAAACCAAATGCACGCCATGAAGTCATGTCCTCCAACTAGACATGAGCTGCAAAGTTGCCTCGGAGCTTCCCAGCAGCAAAGGCAAAAACAGAAATAAGATTCATAGCATGAGTAAGGTACAGATGAGCCAGGAACTCAGCAGAAGGACAACCTTTTCCTCAGACTGAGATCTGATAGACATGTCTTCCCTGGGGCCCCAAAAGACCCTGGGTTATATAGTGAACAAGGTTCTCAAGAGAATCCTCACCAAAAATGACACCCTGAACACCACAGTGATGATGATGATGATGATGACGATGACAATAGTTAATGCCTACAGGGTGCTTGCCACGCACATGTAGGTTTTCAGGTGCCCAACATACAACCAATTTAACTCTTTTCTTACTATCCTCAGAGAAATAGCAGTGGTCTTTTCTCATAATGACCGACAGGAGAGCTACTTTTGAGAGGACAGGGAGCCATGCAGGGTATTCTGGGGACTTCCCTCTCAAAAGAAGTCAGCTAAACCAGGGACATAGCATTCTGAGAGCATCCACGAGAATCCAGAAATGAAGGCTTGAAGTGAGATACTCCACTAATTTTAAATAACAGCAAATGTGTGGGTCAACATGGTGCAGGGCAAGAAAAACATGCCTTGAGCCAGATCCAGTCTGCAGGTGAGCAGTTTTGAACCTCTGGCCTAGAAACGCCGGGACGGCATACCCTTCAGACACTCTGCCACAAAGACGACTAATCTCAGCCAAGATTTCAACAAATGTGGAAGGCAGGGGGTGTGAAGTCCTACTGATTGACACTTCTGGGGACCCTGATACTCTGTAATGTTGTTTAGTACAGAAGCCTGAGGATAACCTAGGCCAGGGGTGAGACACACCTTCTTTGGACGGTTGTGGAACAGGATAAAGACACCATCCCTGCCCAGAAATGGGACAAGGAAGGTCCAGAAACCAGCCAGCCAGTCTTGTAGAGGTCACACCATGATTCCTTCAACTTACGGGTTTATTTCTTCAACTTCACAGGTTTGTGTGGAACTCGGGAAGACCAAATAGTTAGACTGCCACTCCTGAGACCCGCCCTCATCAAACGTGCCATCAACACCCCACAGCCGATAATACCCTTCAAAATTCCGCCACCTGGGCGGCCCTTACTTGACTAAAAAACCCAAACTCTCCTTCTTTTTCTTAAGAGGAGGGTCGGAGTGACGCAGGAGGTAGAAAGAGTGAGAGAAGAAAACAAGAAATGCCATATATATTCAGCCATCTTCCTCCCATTAAAAATCAATCCCTATTTGGAAATGTTTGCTGCCCCTTCTTAAACAAGACGAGTGACCTCGGGGCCAGAGAAATAAAATCCCCTGCCTGTCTGAACTCAACAGGTTCCCTGACAAGCTAAACACAGCTGCACTTCGGCTGCTATTTTTAGACCCTATAAATTCTGGTCTTTTTCTCTCTGAAATATTCTTTACAGATTTGCCAAGGCCTTTTATCTGAACTCTAACTCCGCGACAATAATTTCGTAAGTACGAAGTCCTCGCCGTGCTTACTTGTTGGCTGCCGTTGTCATTATTTTGGGAATAATCTCATAAAACACGTGGAGGGGTTCTGCCTGTCTCTAATTACCCCCTGGAGTCTGAATTATGAACAGGATGAGGAAACGCTGTCACCAAACTGACTTCCTCCCCCCAAAAAGTGGAAGTAAAAGAACCAGAACAAGAGGCATCTGGAACCCCCAACCCGAGGACAGTGTTTCTCAAAGTGGCTCAAAACCCCAATTTCCAAGCGACCCCCTCCATCCCCTCAGAGATATATAATTGGGGAGGGGTCCTGACCCCACCCGTAACAGTCATAGCACTAAAGCGCCCAGCTTTTGAGAATGATGCTCAGATGTCAAGGCCCATTCCGAATCCAACTCCGGGTAGGTTTCCCTTTGTCCTGACTGTGTTAGAGCAGACAGCTGCAGGGAGGAGACCAGTGCCCTCTAGGGTGGTATCGAGGTGAATGTGAGGGGTCCTTAAAGATTGCAGGAGACTGTGCCACTCTTCAGGCCTTGCTCAGTACTGCCCAACTCGGTTCTAGAAGCAGCCATCTAAACAGGTGGGTGGTCGGAGCACAGCAGCTTCAAAGCCGGAGCGGAAGTGGGTGTTGGCCTGCCCCACTGTATTCATCCTCCACGTGGCCCAATAACATACACGCCCTCTCCTCCAGGTGCTCATGGACCCAGCCGTCCAAGCAACATATTGTGGGTGTCACTCACACGCACAGTCCTCTCCTAGGCTCTGTGACAGGCACCACCATCCCCAGACCTAGGATTCCTGCTTGATTGTTCTTTTTTGCTCCTTTTTCTACATCTAAGAATTTAGTTATTCCTACTGTCTTTCCCTCTGAAAGGTTCCCAGACTGGTCTGCTCCTTCTGGCCTCACCATGACCAAACTGGTCCAGACACCTCGTCCACCGCTCTCGCCTCCTAGCTGGACTGCATCCTTCCGCTTCTGGTCCCCCTGCCCCAATCCACTCTATCCGCAGAGCCAGAGGGGTCTTTTGAAAACATCCCTCACATCATGTCACTGCCCTGCTTCCCAGAGCACTTCAATAAAATCCCAACTCTCAGCCCAACACAATCTGGTCTTCATCAACCTCCCTGGACTTTTATCTCATTCGACCCTCTCAACAGCTCTGGAGAAGAAATTAACCTCAGTTTACAGATGAGATCTGGGAGATTCAGAGAGGTGAAGTCACTTGTCCAAGACACATGGCCAATAGTGGTAGGGCTAGAATCCACACCTGTGTCTTTCAAACACCAAACTTCATGCTTTCCCCGTGATCTCTTAGCCCGTGCCAACCAGACTCAAAAAGGAAAACATAGCGGGCAGCCTGCATGGCTTGTGGTTTATGTATTTCCAAAGACCAGACCAGAGTTGATTTGGGGAGAGCCAAATGGTCATACACAGGAGCACAGCTGGAATAAGAAGGAGAATAGGTAAGAGAGAGAAAGAGAAGGAAGAGAAGAAGAAAAAATGAGGAACAGAGCAAAAAGATACTATGACCAGCACTTAAAACAGAATTATAAAACCTAACTACAAAACTTCATCTGCTTTTGGCCGGAGCTCTGCTGAGTTTCCAGTGCCAGAGGGCTGGGCCAACAGTGCCGCGCCCCCTCCCTAGGAGCTGCAGCCCCTGGTTACATCACCTCTCCGGGGACCTAGCAGACAAAGTGAATCAGCCGGTCACATGGGGAGGGCTCACCAAAGACGCTCTCCAACTGAGATGTCCGGCACAGTCAGAATTTCCTTCCCGCCCCTTCCCGCCACCCCGAGAGCAAAAGGAAAGTCCTTCCGTACAACCATGCTGATTTTTCCATCCGCTTATTTTTTTTATGTGGTGGAACATCCATTTACGTCACTGGATTTTTAGAAGGATTCCCTGCTCGTTCACAAATATGAAGCACAGGCATGCATTTTCTCAGCAAACTCCTATTTTCCTGCATTCTTAGCTCAGACACAAAGAAGTCAAAAGGGGCATTTTTTAAATAAAGATTTCTCCCTAATAGTCTCTTAACACTGACTAGTGGTAAAATCTTTATTTCTTGTATCTGGAATCAGACAGTATAACTACATATTTACCGATACTGCCAATTTTCACGGCCTAGATTTTTCCAAAATATTGCTCATTATTAGCACCTTTATCATCATGATGTATTAAAATGATAATTATGTAAAAGCTCTCTGGGAAGAAGTTACTTTTTTAAAAAATGTGTGTAAGTGATTTTTTGTTAACTATAGACCCAGTGGGGGTGGGGGTGGGCAGGGACTGGATCTGATTCAATTCAAAAAAAGTAAGTGAGAACCCACCAGGCAGGCCTCTGGGGTGGTAGCTATAAACAGTTCAAAGATGAGGGGGATCTGGTCAGGGCTTCTAAACTTACCTTCTCTTTTCCCTCCCACCATAAGGAGACTTTCCCCTGAAGCTCTCTAGGGAATCTGGACACAGAAATAGGTGGAGACACGCCAGGAAGAAATATTCTTGAGATTATGAATTATGGGAGGCAGTTTCCTCTCATCCTCCTTGCTCTCTCTCCAAGGACAAAAGGATGCCAAACAAAATCCTTGGCAGGTGAGTCTCTCTTGTCTGGTCCAATCTCTGGCCTGGCAGATACGAGTAATCAGGCCACAGAAGTCCCAGGGACCACGGCGGGGCGGGATGGGTGAGAGGAGAGCGCTCCCTAAGGGCACACCACATCAAGATGGAAGAGGGGCAGCAGTTGCTTTGCAAATTCCTCCCAAGTAGACTGGCCTTTACACTTCCCACCAAAAACCAGCAGGTCAGCCACCTCCCTCCAAGAACGCAGGCCCTTCTGAAGGAGGTAAGCTTCCTCACCTCCGTCTCCAC